>OU015492.1:122464070-122934070 GCA_907164885.2 Dolomedes plantarius | reverse complement strand
AGATTCTATGAAAAGACATTCATTTACTATCCTAATAGAAGGAATTCAAAAATTGTACGGGTTGATTCCCAGAAATAAATCATTCAAATGCAATGACGCCCTACACCTAAAAAGAGCCTGAAAAACTTTCTCTAAATCAAGGAACTTTTCAATTCTTCATTCGCATGTTATATATACGAGAAATGAAAAGATTCATGTTATATATATAAATATTTATATATATATAGTCCATTTATTAACACAATTTTAGTCTGACATGTAATTATAATCATTCAGATGTGTTAGTTCAGAGTGTTCCCCATGTAAAATATTTTCATCTAATTAAATTTCGAAGGCATGTCAACTCCGTAGTTAATACAATGAAATATATCCACCCTTCTTATTTTTATCGTGAGTCGAACAAAGTTATCATCATTAGCTTGAGAAGCTTAATGGCGGTATATAAGGAGAACAAAACACTATCGCGCCGTAATCTCGTTACTTGCCCTAAATGTCACACTGCGAGCATGTGGCATTTGAGGCAGTTAAGTTAAACTACTCGCCGTTTTCAATTAAGCGCGAAAAAAAAAGATATAGATGGTTGTCATAAAGTATGGCCGCCGTTTCCAGCTTCATTTCCTTTCGCGATTAATGAAATGCCTTTACTCGTTTAATGGGGGCACGCAAAACTTTGTCCGTTCGCCTGCAGGTGGCGCGACTTTTCGACGGGCTTGTTGGACCGGATACTTACATGCCGATTAGGGGTAAGGGCGAGCACAAGTGTCTTATCTTAGATCGCTTTATTTCATTTCGCTAAAAAAAAGTGTCCATGTTTAAAGAAAGTAGTGGAAAAAAGTGTATTGATTTGAAAATAGATTTAAATGTAAAAATACCAACTGAGTTGCAAGTGGGCCTGCAGAGAACATAATCGAATCATTGTTTTTTTACAATGCAAACTATGCAAACTAAAATCTAAGATTTCTGATGGTTAATTAGCCTATATCACTGCCTCCCTTTTAATTCGGCTGTATTATGAGATAACTGCTACTAGATGAGCAATCGTGCTAAAATTCAAAATACTATTTTTATACTTGGAATGTTTAAGAAAAGTACGATTCATATGGAAAGTTCAAAGAGAGATCTGTTTCAAATATCTAAAATACTCTCATCGAGAATTGCTGGTTTAATGTAAACAAATGTCTACAAAGTAAAACTTCACAGAGGAATGGATTGGAGTTGAACTTGTGCAAGTCTTGTACACATATAAAAGCAATTTTTTTTACTTCACTAAACTTACCTTATATTTGGAGTATATTACTGTACAAGAAAAAAAATGATTTCAACATGTGAAAAAATATCACACGATATCCATACAGGTTTATCTGGGAAATTCCATTTTTTATTTTTGGAAACACTATTGTATTCTAGAGCTCGTAAATAACAAACTACATTATGAGCAGGGAGTCGACGTACTTTTGAATGATTCTTACTTGAGGCATTATTAGTATAATTCCCACTTTTTGAAACCCTCATATAAAAGCTTGAGATAAGAAATTGAGTTTTTGACAACGCAAATTATATTAGAGATATTTTTTAGGTTTTAGGTTAAGGTTTAGTTTTCGTAATTTTAAAAGATTTATAGGAAAAACTTTTTTTCTCAAAAATCGGTTCTTTTATCTTGGGATCTAGACTGTTTTACCTGATAATAAAATTTTCCAAAGAATTTTGACCATTTAGTTTCATTTAATCATTATGTGTATTAACTCTTAAATGTACCACTGAATGAACGCTCTCTAAAGTTTGAAAACTCATAGACAGGTTAACTGATAATTAGGTTTAAATGCATTTTTTTCAGACTCCTTTGAACCTGAGACATGCCTCAAAAAGAAATAATAACGAATAAAGAACTGCATAACGAAAAATTATTCTAGGGGCTCTTTTTTGTATTAACACTGTAAAACTTTTTCGTTAAAATATAATATGGTAGAAATATTCCTCGTGTGATTTGGGTTGAGTGCTATATTGTTCCGGCGAGCATTTTTGCGTCTAGCTTAGTTTCTTCAAGGGTTACAAGGTTTTCTTACGTGCAGATGGGCAGCAAGTCAATTTTGATTCCAAGGGACTTAAATTTCTTCTTAAATTAAATTCTTTTTAAGGTTGAGATGGAGAAACTTATTACCAGAACTAGGAATTTTTTGGTTCATTGGTTGACTGTCCTAAGTTTTTTTTTTCACGAAATGCCATTTTAGGATATACTGTGCCACATGGATGACTAGATAAGTAAGCCTACTGTAACTACTAGTTCTTTTAAAGAAATATAACTAAAAATAAATAATCCAACAGAGCTAGATAATTTTAAGAAGAATGCAGACAAAAAAAAAACAGAAATCAAGAACTCGGGGCTCCACGCACCAGAGGCAAGATTCTGTAGTAATGCCGGAACTGAACCAGAAATCGAGGTAACCGACTGGTCTCGTCATCAGGGAGCATAACCAAATCAGTTACCTCAAGGGGAACTTTCTGAATAGGATGAAGGTATAACCAAAAGATATCCCAAGGCCCCGAGATCCCCATTGAAACATTTAGTCAATAGAAAAGGAAAAGTCACAGACAACTTACAGTAAGGGCTCAACGCACCATACATGCAAGTACACATACAATCCTAATGAAAAGACACAGATGCATACATACCCTAATTCCGCAGGTGACTGTTATGGGGAAACAGCAGCCAGTTTTACCCTAGTAGTTACGTTACTGTAACAAAACCACAGCGCCACACCCCATTGAAGTTTAAGCAAATGTAAACAGAAACCCTATCCTAAACGTCTTTAAAAATTCCTGAGTCTAAATGCCATTTTTTTAAAACTTTTAAATTGCCGAAATTTTTAGGGAAATTGTTCTTAAATAAGTTTTCTTTGAAAATGCTACATGCCTCCAAAAAATTTTGTTGGTTTGAATTGTTTATTTTATTTTTACATTCTTTTAAAGAAAGATATAGATCATGCATGGTAGGATCAAAACTAGCAATCTCCCTCAGAGCCTTTTTTTTTCGATAGACGGCAAAGGCCTTATGCATTTTTAAAGATATAAATTTGAAATTACCTTTAAAAAAATTCTCACATTTTTTATTAATAGGTCATTTCCCAAAAATTTTTCTTTATAATTGATTGAAAAACTACAAAAATGTAGCCTTAACTCAGTTTTGAAAAAAAAAATTGAGATTTCCAGTTTTGATCGTACACCATTCGTGTGACCTCTAACTACCCTGAAATTCATCAATTGTTTTTATTTTAAACTTACTGATTGTATGTATTATCAAAACAATTTTATTTACTATTATATATAAAAGCTTTCATTAATTTACAGAGAAAAAACATGAAAAAAAAATTTCGATTTTTCATATGCTTTTTTTATCTCTCTATTCTAAAAAAAAGTAACTCCCGCTGCCGCTGTCAAAAGCTTGTCACGCTGTCTCCTCCGAAACCGCTGGGGGTATGGGGTCGAGAGCGATACCAATGGATGCAGAAAAAGGGGGGACCAAAGTAAGACATGTTTCATCTTCATCGGACTTTTAGTTTTTTTTTTTTTGTGGGAAAATATTGACTTTTTCATCTTTAGATTACGATAACTCACCAAAAAATGATCGTAGAATTTTAATCTTTTTGCAATCTAAGACTACAGACATTTCTCGTTCAAACTAGACCTCATTTGTTTAAAAATATTTTTAAACAGACTAATATTTTTATCAAAAAATGAAACACAGTTTTTCAAGAAATATCATCCCCTATGTGGATGTAATATCGATGCTCCTCGAGTTTTTATCTTACAAAGAAAATATTTACATCATCTGGAAGCTGAAAGCTTTCTTATTCATATAAACCTTATTTCAAGTCTATATCTTAAATTTTCGATTTTTAATTGAATTTTAAAGCTGATAATTCAACAGTGATGAAACGACCTTCGCATTAAGGGTGACAATAGTAAATGGATGGAAGCTGTTACATTACCCGAGAATCACCCCTATGTATCTCGCTATTAGCCATAACAGAGAAGCGAGAGTAGCAAGCCTAGGAGCGAAGCCCCTAGTATCATAATAAACGGTTGGAGGGAAAATATTGGAGGGCATCTTTACAGTTTGAAAGAAATAATAAATATCAAACTTAAAATTGTGCAACCGTCGGTCAGTAATAGATTTTTACGGATGATTTATTTATATGTTTTCAAAATAGTTTCATAAAATTTTTAGGTAAAGCCTGCATTCATTTATAACTGATTTTTTGCATGCTGAATCTCACATGCGATCATTTTTCTTGACCAATTAACTTAAATATACCACGGTTTTTATCCCGTTTCCGATAACTTCAGATAATTTCTAAAACAGCTGTAAAAACAGTTTACACAAAAAAAATAATTTTAGACATTTTTTAAGTTTCCTTTCGGAAGGAAATAAAATTTCTTGTACAATAAATAATTTGGAACAATACAATATCTTTAGTCTTTTTTTCGATCCCGAAAGAGGGCTACCAATTTTTCGTCAGCAGAATTAATCTGATAAAAAAATGTTCTAATAAGCATAAGAAACTTGAAAATTAAATTTAGCTTCCGTAATGAGCATATGTAATACCTTAATTTTTTTGACAGCCTAACAATAGTCTTTAATTTTGTAACAAAAACTAGCATGATAAAAAACAGTTCACTTAAAGGATAAAAATTAATAATTTATGTAAGGGGAAAGATTCCATGGATCGTAATGAAAAGTTCTCCATGCTTAAGAATATTATGAAACTACAACAGGAAAAAAATATGTTATTCTTAACTAAAAATTAAAGTCCAAAATAAGTCAAATATTATTAGCCATAAAAATCGTTCTGGAATTATAATGCTTATTCATTAAAATTGAAGCGGCTTTCTACTTAATATTTTAGATAATTAACTAAAGTGTGTTTACATATTTACGACACCCAATTCACATTTTACGAGAGAAAGATTATCTCACGACTCTGAGTGTACGCACTGTAAAAATATCTTTATTCGTTAATCTATGAATATAAATCGAGTGGGGAAACATTCCGGTAACAAAGGAAAGATGCTAATCTGGTAATTAATGAAAATCAATTTTTCAAAAATATTTTTACGGCGATAATAAACTTTTCATTCTCACCCTGAGGGGTATACTTATTGATTTGGGATAAAAATGTAGTTTACTAATGAAACGTTTTGTCTTTGAAGTGATTACATTGAGTGTTTTGAGTAAAGCATTCTTTGCCGAAAAGCACTCAATACTGCTGTAAGTTATGTAAATGTTTTTTGTAAAAAAAGTATTGATTTTGAAGGATTTATTTAATAACTCTTAAGAACACTATTTGAGGTGATTCTTTTTTTAATGCTTTTAATTTGCAAACATAACATGACGTTATGATGTAAACACCTTTTTAAAAAACCAAGGAGCTATTAAACAAATAAAACTTCATCGCGTTTTTCGGTCACAAGAGAGTTAACGAATTACGTCATAAAATCCCGTTTCATCACTTAATAAACTAACTCTTTCACCTAAAAAACAAATAAATTTTAAATGCATACAATATAAAAACAAATAACAATTACCGTTTTACTTATATACGTACATTTGTGTTATTTTATTTTATTCATTTGAGTTCATATTTCAAAAACATCTGTCAGTAATAAGAGGACTTGAGAAAATATATAGCTGAAAATTTAATTTTCTCAAAATTTTCTCATGTTTATTCTTATTATCCCCAATATTATCTAATTTAATTGTTAAACAATAAAAATTTTAATGATATGAAATTTTCTGACATGCATAAAGATAATACACGTGCAATATGAAACATGAGCCAGACTGAACCCTTTTGGGAATTACAACTTTCCAGACAAACAGATAGCAATATCAAACCTCTCGACATTTAAGTCATCAAAACTTAAAATTTGTATGTATATTTTCCAAAAATTCTTTAATGAATTCATCCCTTCTAAGTAAGATATTTTTTGAAGAAAAAAATTATAGCGACGGTTTACTTTATTGTATATGTAAAGTTAAAACATTACTTTTTCTGAACAAAATTAAACACCTAAATTTCAGTGTATTCATCTTTTGATGTTTAGGGAGGAGAAATGAATGGATCCGAAAGTAAAAATGTCTAACACGCGTTCATTAAGACTCTAAAAGAAAAATAAGCTCGATTTATGTTCCAAATAAATTTAGAGCTTCATATCGAAAATGCTCCAACGCTGAAGGTTGGAATTCATATTTGGACTCTTATATAACGAACCGTTACTAAAAACCTCTAAAGTCTGCAGTAAATTTCTCGTTATAGTCTGAATAATGTTATTATGTGGGAATTTTAGAAAACCACGACTAGTAAATTGTAAATAATACAACAGAAGATTAAATTAGAAAAAAAAGAATTACAATCATTTTAGAAAACTACAATAGATTACATCGAGGCAATCTGCTAAATCGGCTGAAAGCTAGCACCAGTGAAGTTTATCTTACATTTCTAAATGTCACTGAGCAGTTACATTTGCTGTTCTACTCATTAGTCTACAGATTTTGTTTCTACGTTTCCACCTTTCCTATTTTACTTTAATTATTTTCAGTATAAAAATACAGCATTTTATAGAACAGTTGAATCACAATACACACTCTAGTTTTCAGCACTCGTAGACAAGTTCCCTCGTGATCTACATCTACATTTACTGTTTTACTCGTTAGTCTACAGCTCTTTTAAATACGTTTTCACCTTTCATTTTTTTCTGTTATTTTTTTAATACAAAGAGAGAACATTTTTAGAGGACGGCTGATTCGAAATACACACTCTAGTTTTCATAAATCGTAGACAAGTTCGCTCGTGATCTGCATCTACATTTACTGTTTTACTCGTTAGTCTACAGCTCTTTTAAATACGTTTTCACCTTTCATTTTTGGTCTGTTATTTTTTTAATACAAAGAGAGAACATTTTTAGAAGACGGCTGATTCGAAATACACACTCTAGTTTTCATAAATCGTAGACAAGTTCGCTCGTGATCTACATCTACTGTAGCAGAGTGAACGAGAAGTCTGTGGCACTGATAATGCACAATTCTTGAGCGAGTACGGCAATGCAGCCCTTAAGTATGGGAGCGGATCGAACTACCGACGACGCTCGAGGGCGGATCCCTCGGCGTATCCCCCGAATTCCCTTGCGGAATTTATTGATCCACGGGGTCCGAAAAGTGAGTGATCAGCACCAAAGCTGGCATTTAAAGTGGGCTGCAAGCATCGTACTAGAAACAGACGAGTCTACGCTCTTTTTTCCTCTTTCGATTTGCCGTGCGTATCTGACGAAATGGAAGGGCTCATAGCATTGATAATAAATATAAGCCATACATTTAGAAAGAAAATTTTGCATTTTATCGTCTAAAAATTAAAAAAAAAAAATATTTGTTCCACTTATTAATATTTTGGTCCCCTACTCTTTTATGCATGTTTAACATTGCTATTCAGTAGGATGAATGGGAAAAAAGTTTTCAAATTATGTCAAGATCATTAAAAAAATAATAACAAATAACACTTGTTGTGTTTGCTGATAACTGATCTCATTTTTGACTGGTCTTAAAATCAGTCGTAAATACATCTTTTTATAACGTATATATCTTTTTTTTAACGTAAGAGTAATTGTAAGGTATACATAAGATTCGATTTACAAGAATCGAACTTTTGAGTGAATAAATTAAAGAAGCTGCTTGAGATATGCTAATTTCGGCATATTCGCTTGGTATAAATACCATGCAGCTTGATTAAAAGAAAGAGGTTGTTAAGGTTGATAGATAAGCGAGTTAAGGGAGCTACGAGGTAAGCAGCTCCAGGTGTTAACCGGCGCTTGTGCTTAGGGGCCCCAAAGTTTACGTGGCAGAACTGCTGGTTTGACTCTCTAGTTTGTGAGTATTGCAAAGTGTATTTTTATTGAATGCTAATACATATTCCGTACAACTAGTACTTATGCTTATTGCTGTAAAAGCAAATTCTATATGTGCAACGAATTCAATAAACACTGTTTCATGTATAAACTGTGTTTGTATCAAATTCAAACAGAGTGCCACTTCAAATTATATACACCCAAGTCTGGGTAGAAGTGAGCTATTCTCTATATAATCCATTAGCATGTTCGAAATTTTGGGACAAATGGGGTTTATAAATGCCATAAAGTACTGTCGAAAAATTTCTTACATAATGTCTTACTGTTGTGTATTGAAAGATTACATTGTTCTTATAGTGACCATAACTATATTTTCCCACAATGCATTTATTTTGGGAATATCGTGAATAACCCAAAAGAAGTTAAGTGCTATGTTTGCTTCAGGGAAGACTGACCAACTTATAAACGACAGTCGGACTGCTTTCGTGTTTTGTTTTGTTTTTTTAAATTAAGGTGACTGCCTACGGAGCCAATTTTTTTTAAATCATTTTTTTCACGGATTTTTTTGGTTTTTATGGTAAAATAGCACTTAAAAATTAAAAAATGAACAAAAACTTACCTGTAAATACCATACTTTTTTATAAATTGGTCAATTTGAAGTAATTTTTAATGAAATTTAGCTAAAACGCCTATCACTCTGCACAAAATTCTAATGCTACTATTTTAATTTTCTTCTCACACATGATACACATGATAGTCATCTTCAAAATGATCTATAATCTAAAAGAAATTTTAAAATGCAAAAATAATGCAGACAATTTTATTTTCCAATATGAAAATTTCCCCCGATTCGTCATTCCTTTCCTTATAAAACAGCCCCAAATAAAAAACTATTTATTATACATCAATTATTGTGCGAAATTTCATTAACAATAGTATCTAAAACATTTTATGAAAGTTTTATCAAATTATATGCATTATTATGTGAAATATCATGATTACGGTAGAGATTTATGCTAAAAAACATAATTCTGAGAAAAACGTATTTAAAGTTGTTTATAACTTCAATTTTGTAGCACACGATGTTTTTTAAAATAGCTATAACTCTGTTTCTAATTGATATAGAATGAAGAACAATCCAGTTTTGAAAAGAGAAAATATTGAATTACACGATTCTTGCAAAAAATAAAATTGACCAAAATAGTCAAAATGTGACATTTTCAACATAGGCAGTCACCTTAGGTGTGCTTTCTTACAACAACGAAGTGTCCATTTAGATATAAATTAACGAACAGAAGCAGATGATGTGAGCTCCTAAAATAGATAATATAGAATTATTGCTCTATAAAATCGCTTTCTGACTGTTCTTTAAGAATATATTGGAGAATATTCTTAAAGATTCAATACACAATCTTTCAATACAAGAATATATCATTCCCTTATTATGTTTCTTTTTCGGAACAGGAACATCGTATACAAAAATTATAGATAATTTTCAATCATTTTTATAAAAATAATCGATCAGTAGCCTACCATATTTGTCTTTTAACATTCAAATACCATTAACAGAAAAACCTATTAGCGTCATGTCTGCTAACAGCAAAATAATGTTGGCATAGTTGTCAGAATACTAAATTTATCAGCAATAACTATGAAGTACATTAGACTTTTAAAGACTGGATATCAATCTCATTACTTAAGTAATTGTGTAGAACACTTTGAAATACCATGCACCATTAAAGATGTTACTACATCCAAATATACAAATACCCTTGCACAACTTAAGTAAACGACCCATCTTCAGATAAACCTATGCACTTTTTTAAAACCATTGGAATGCTAAAAGCTGAACTTTAAAATAAAAATTGTAAGTTACATTTATTTCTTGGTTTTAACCCTGACTCTAAGCGATTTTCATAAGCTCTCTTGGTAGCTATTTTAAATTCTGTTTATTGCTTAAAAAGATAAATTAAAAAACACATTTATTTATTAAACTTAAAATTAATATTTTAGAATCGAAATTCATTAACAAACCCATTCGTTTGATAATAATCTTTAAAAGACAAACTATATTCATACATAATTATTTATTATCAGTATATGTTATTCTGAATTTGAAATGTTAATAAATCCCGAGAACGTAAATTGCAAGTCATTGAATCAAAGGGCAGGCAAACTCCATTTCAAACTTGTTACAAACTTCATTTTCTACCAATTCAAAATTCGGAATCCCCCAAATGCAGCTACATTGCATTGTCCTGGAGATAAATTCGTGATCATAACCAACCACCAAAATTATCCATTTTAATACAGTTGTTAGAAACAGGTACAATTTAATCGGCCACTTTCTCACCACGATGATGAGCTTAGCCTAGTTCATTTAACAAGAGTAAAATCATTCATACGAATTTAATGTTACTGCTACTATCAAATAATATTTGCTTCAAAAGTTCTGATAAAATTCAGGTTTCGTTTTTACTCATCAATCTTCGAGTGTACGACTTTGCATGCCGGACTTAGCGGTTCCAAATTCACAAGATACGAAGTAGTTTCTCCTCATAATGATCATTTTGTTAGTATTTTCGTCGTTTAAAACTCTTTATATAACAAAAGGAGTTGATAAGAGTAGGGCAGGATTTCAAGTTGTTTTATAGCGAGGATGTAACATAAAGAAAACATTCAATTCAGGTCTTTAAGATAGTCAATTTTTTTCAAAACTTGTGACATTAATTGAAAAAACCCTTCCTCCTCCATTAAAATGTGTTTTTTTAGTTACCTCTCCATATACAAATACATTCCAGCAGTAATATATATTATAAACAAACACTGAAACAAACAAACACACACACACACACACAACTGAAGCTTGTCGGCGTTCCATATATTTTTACTCTGCTCTTTTTGATAACTACTTATAAAGAAATCAAACAGTTGTAAGGTATACACAAGATTCGATTCACAAGAATCGAACTTTTGAGCGAATTAAAGAAGCTGCTTTAGATATGCTAATTTCGGCATACGCGCTTAGTATAAATACCACGCAGCGTCATTAATGAAAAAGGGGTGGTTGTTAAGGTTGAAAAGGTGTTATCCTGCGCTAGTGCTTAGCGGGCCAGAAGTTTACGTGGCAGTACTGCTGGTTTGACTTACTGTTCGTGAGTATAAAAATATATTGTTCTTGAAAGCTGTGTTTATACATTCCGTACAAGTAGTACGCATGCTTATTGCTGTAAAAGCCAATTATATGTGCAACGAATTCAATAAACATTGTTTCATGTATAAACTGTGTTTGCTTCAAATTCAAATAGAGTGCCACTTCAAATTATATACACCCAAGTCTGGGTAGAAGTGAGTAAAGAAACTCTATACTGGCGCCCGAAAGATATATATACCCTGGTAGTTAGCGTTACATTTGTAACGAACAACATAATTGAAATTAAAAACTGTGTACTGTGTACTTATATTGATAAAATTGTTGCAAGTACTTATATACTATTTAAAAAATGAGTGTTGTAGAACAAAATCCTGCTGGAAATTTTCCTCAGGTAATTATGGTTCAGCAAATTGCGCCATTCGAAGCCACATTCAATGGCGGCCCCTCAAGCCAATTCCTAAAGAAAATTGAGCATTACTTTCAGCAACAATGCACCCCAGAGGGGGATAAACTTAAAATTGCTCTAGCCGCTTTAAGAGGTAGTGCATATCAGTGGTACACGTGTATGCAAAGCAGTAATCTGATTTTTGACTATTTGTCATTCAAGCAACAGTTTCTTAGTGTTTTTCCAAAGACCTTTAATCAAAGTGAAATTGAAGCGGAAATTTATTCACTAAGGCAACGTGAAGGTCAGTCTGCGTTAGATTTTGCTACGGAAAAGATTTCCAAGTGTGAGGAATATTTAGAAGGGGTGACGGAAGCGATAATCTTAAAAATAGTTATCCAACGTTTGAAGCCAAGTGTTCAAGATTTTTTAGATAATCAAACAATTACAAGCAAGGTTACCCTCCTTAAAGCTTTAGCTAAACATGACAATAGGCATTTCTTCGCTACCCCGTACCGTCATTCAGGTACGAGAAGTTTTATACAGCCGCGCCAAAATTTTTCGCGAGTTTCAAACCAGCAGCGTAAGCAGTACCGCAGGCAAAATAATAGAAGCGCACGGCGTTATAATGAAATTAGTGCTCTTAAAGTAAATAATATGGAAGCACCTTACTTGCACTGGCAAGTTGATTCACATGATATGGTTCAACCTGTTGAAACTGTGTGGTCAAATGTATTATTTTGTCCGAGTAGTAATCATTATTTTGAGAATAGTGAAAGTCAGGGTATTTTTGTGGCTTATAAAGAAAGTGAGTCTAGCTGGAATGATGCGGTAATTCCAGTACAAATTTCTGAAAATAGTGCCGATACTAATGCTAGTGTTTTAGAAAATAAATCATCTGACACTTCTATTAATGCTATACCTGATATTATTGATGCTATACCTGATATTTTAGATGATATTCACACATCTGTTAATGAAGGAAATTTAGTAGATGACGAAGTATGCGTTACGGAAGTTAGTGAATACTTATTAGTTGACGACAATAAAAATTCTTTAAACGATAGTAGGAGCTCGCTAGGTAATGATGATATTATTTCAAGTTTCCATCCGAATGAGGATGCTGTAGGCCAGGTTGATAATATGGTTTTAAATAAAGTACATGAAAACCATACTGAGAGTCAGGATGAAAAGTTGACACAGAGTTATACTGTAAGTAGTTTAGCTGATGCTTCGGAAGTTATAGACGCAGGTTGCATTAAAACGCACCAGTACGAAAAGCTTAATCTTCCTAAAACTGAATCAGTGTTAACGAATATAAATGATAACGATTCTGATGTCGCAAGTTTCAAAGAGACTTTTTCGTCAAAAGAGGATAAAACTAAAGTTAAGGGGGATAAAAAACGTGAAAAAGCGCCTTCAGGTTCCAGCATTAAAACTGCAAATACTGAAGTAATTAAGGCGGTAAACAAGAAGTTGCATAAGCACCAATACCAAAAACAGAGTCAGTTTGTTGAAAAACATGACACAAGTAGAGAGATAAAGCCAATTACTAAACACGTTGGTGCGGCATATAAATTTGACAAAATAGAATCTGCATTAAAATCTAATACCGATACAAGCAAAAGTACGAAGAAAGGTAAAGTGTGCACTACAAAACCTCCATCTAAGGATGAACGTGGCACACATAAGGTACACAATGTTATAAAAAGGAAGAATGACAATTTTAAAGCTCCTTTGCATAAGTACAGGAAACGCAAGATATCAGCCGCCCAGCAAGGTTGGCCTCCTCCCAAGAGACCTCCTGTCCATCGTTAAGCCGGACCATCGCCTCAGGACCAACGACCTTCTGCACGAAGGATGCCCACACGGTCAACGAACCCCTTTACTAGGACTGCGACCATCAAGAGAGGTTCCACGGATTGGACAGACTGGTGCAAGGAAGTTGCTGCATTCATGAGGAACAAGTCTTGTATCAATTCTCTTATTCTAACTCCCACCCTTTAATAAAACCGAACCAAATTGGTTTGAAGTTCCCCATTGTATATACTGTGTAAACATTTTGAGGGGAAGGAGTGAGCCACTGAAAAAAAACGGCATACTGTTGTTTTATAAATTTTTGAAGGGGACATGTAGTGACTAGAAAAAAAAATACATACTGCACAATATACCAATTAACCACTAATGTACTAACTTCACAAAAAAATAACACATGTACATTATAAATTGGGGGAGAGCAGATACAGTCAAGAAATGTCATGCTGTGCAATTGTGTTGTCACTTTTAATTAAAATAGATATTTTAGGGCGCAGTTGGCATCCCAGTATCCGCAACTCTGCAAATCCACTGTTTGATGGTGTCACCTGGACCCTTCGGGGTTAGTTTTGTAAAATGGTAGTGGCGTTTTTCCTCCACACAACGTGTGGAAGGTTTTTTTGACTTTGCCACCCATTATGTAAAAAGTCAGACCAGCACGCGTTTTCAATTAGTTAACTGAAGCCGTTCAGACCTCAGTTACCTAATTTTTTTTTTCGAGGGAGGCCAGTGTAAGGTATACACAAGATTCGATTCACAAGAATCGAACTTTTGAGTGAATTAAAGAAGCTGCTTTAGATATGCTAATTTCGGCATACGCGCTTAGTATAAATACCACGCAGCGTCATTAATGAAAAAGGGGTGGTTGTTAAGGTTGAAAAGGTGTTATCCTGCGCTAGTGCTTAGCGGGCCAGAAGTTTACGTGGCAGTACTGCTGGTTTGACTTACTGTTCGTGAGTATAAAAATATATTGTTCTTGAAAGCTGTGTTTATACATTCCGTACAAGTAGTACGCATGCTTATTGCTGTAAAAGCCAATTATATGTGCAACGAATTCAATAAACATTGTTTCATGTATAAACTGTGTTTGCTTCAAATTCAAATAGAGTGCCACTTCAAATTATATACACCCAAGTCTGGGTAGAAGTGAGTAAAGAAACTCTATACAGTCTATGATTATTACATTTTTCAATGGTTAAATTACCACTTCAAGAAGTTTCCTTTATGAATTATGTACAGAATTCTTGCTAAAAGGAAATGGTTAATTGTGATTAGATGTAAGAATAAAAACACTCGAAGTCAATTAGAAAACTAGTAAGAGTAGAATTTTGTGGCTAAAAGTTTTTCTTGTTCATATCAAATGACATGACCTAAAGGAGACAGTAGAAGCAAACTCATGTTCCATACATTATTTACACATCGTACATCACCCGATACATGTTGCCAAACAGCTGTACGGAATTATTTCAATGTATGCTTTCGATTCTGGCATCGTTTACGTGTTATCATTAGGGTTGTCACTGAGCTCATCTTTTTAATATTACATTCTTGGAGTATCAGAGATGCTGATACATTTCTGTTTGGCAATTTTACAAATCTCCATTTAAGGGGTAATTTTTGGTATTATCTACTATTGCATGTGCAATACGCTATAATATCACTTTCAAATTAATAAGGTGTGTTGATTCTAAATATTTCTTTGCGGCAAATAATGTATCGAAAGTTAAAATGGAGTAGCATATCACAACTTACTGTTCCAAGTCGGGAGACGTCATTTGGCTCAAGGAATGATATTTCAGTTCATTTCACACATATTTACTTTGGTATGGAGGAAACAAAACTAAAACAGAGGAACATTTTAAATTCCCCAAAACTTATATTTATACAAAAGCATTCATTCAGTATTAATTGCATTAATGGAAAGGTTTCATTCTCCCTAAAATCCTTAGTGTCCTTGATAATTATTGCCCTCAGTTACAGTTTCTCACTGATATCTCAAAACAGTTGTTACTTGACATCTTGACTTCCGAATAATATAGTATTTTTCATGATTGAGATAACGATTAGATACACTATATTTCTAATCATAAATTAATCAGTTTAGCCTTAAATTTCTTATAATTTTGCTCACAAACTTAAACCTGCAATTAGTACTCTCTTTTCTATATTAAGAAAACATTAAGTGGCAAATTACATCGTAATTACATTAGTCGCAAATTGACTTGTTACATATACATAACAAGAGAGTTTCTAGGACATCTCTGAAATGCAAAGACTTTTTTCCTTTCTAATGTCACAAAATACTTTAAATTAATTCAATTTTTCTAGACAGCAATTTTTTCCAATTTTTTGGTATATTTTAAATCTATTTACTATCCCTTTGTTGTACTCTTTTTCACTTTAGTTGAGAAAGATTATAAAATAGATCATACAGTCAATTCCCCCGTTTCATTGTAAAAAATGCTCTTTAAATTCTTCATGTAAAATCTCGAGAGGCAAATTATTTAATACCTCCCAATAATAATTACAATTAAGATATTTTTTAATGTTTCAGCAAACTCATTTTCCAAAAACGGAACTGAAAATTCATTCATCTTGAATTTTTATTTAAATATGCCATATTTATCTTCGGTTCTGGGGATATGGTTATGGAGATTCAATTTTGATGCATTTTTAACATCTTAATTCATTTTGGATTCTAACTGACTGAATATTGTCACCGAAACGCCCAATCGAAAAAACTACCGCTGAAAACCTTGCGCATCTCTCATCTGTTACACACGACATTTTCAGTCGCACTTTATCCACACACACACAAAAAAAAAAGAACCTTTCAACTTGTTCTGGAATTACGTGAATCTCGCAGCTTAAAGAGACGGAAACGCATATTTGCACACGACTTCTCTACACCGCAAGCTGTCAAAAGGCTAGTATTTCTTTTTTGTATTTGCATGAGAACTCGAGATAAAAAAAAAATGGAAACACCGTTTTAACGTTAATTCATTTCTCTGGCCCACACGCACCAGAAGTCAATACTAGATTCCGAATGTACCCTATTCATTTGGCCGGAGTCAAACTCGTGTTTAAATCTCTCGCAAAAATCCACCACCACTCCCATAAACAAATCCCGGTGACACTTCTGCTACAGAGCGTCCACGTGTCACGCAAACGCTCGCTGGGGCCTAAGGGCGGGCCACGTCTGGAAAGGAAAGAGTATCGATCCGGCCGAAGACCGAGAAGTGAACAATTTCGGTGAAAGACGCTAGTTCTCGGGGTACATATAGGCAGGATATTCGAAAGGAAATTCGGTGAATGTAAGTCGCCTGGGAACGTGGTAACCAAATTATTGGTTTAATATTACTAGTCCCTATCTATTGATAACCGGAAGGTTTTGCAGCTGAACAGAATATATTCAATGAGAGTTAGAAATGTCAGTTGGAAATTCACTAATAGCTACAAGCTTGACAGTAAAAGTTAATTATTTAGCATTGCTTCATTTTCATAACAATGAATGACTTATTATTCTAAATGTAGTATTAAGTTCCTTGTATCATCAAGGTAATTTTAGTAATTGTTACTATCACACATTCATAAATCACAATTAGATGCCCTACTATAACACCGTAGCAAATATTATATATATATATATATATATATATATATATATATATATACACGTACACATATAATTTCACGAATACCTGTACATGTAAGAATATATTAGAATAACTAAAATCACTCCTCAAAGAGCATTAGCTTTAATGTTTGGTTTAAATATTTTATGAACCACTCACTTCGCAAATTACTAATTTACTCTTATTTTGTAATGAAGTCGGTAGAGGATGTACTATTACTTTGTCGGAAATTGTTCTCAACATTTTCGACATCGTTGATCTGAGTACGACTTGCTACTTTTTTTCCCATTTTAATTATAACTAAGACCAGAAATGGACACATGATATAAAGACAGGCATTGTTTGAAACAAAACATTGTCAGGAAAAATATAATATTCAACAGTTTAACTCTTACCTTAAATTATGTAATAAAAAATAAAAGACAATCCCTATCTATATTTTTTTAAAAATCTTATTAAAGATGCAAGCTTTCTATACTCGTAGAATAAAGCGAAGCCGCCTGCAATACTATATTTCCTCCCTTTCCGATAAACACATAACTTATTTCTCCCATTACATCTCTTCGTGTAATCAAAAGTAGAGGCTTGGGTGTCACTTAAAAGGCACTACAGAGAAACCTCCACTTCTGTATTAAATATATCGGCGGACAGTGGGGAGCAAGGTAACAATAGGCGTGGTCGATTCCATATATCAACGGAGGGATTTGTTGATTAGGGGGAGGGAATCGGGAGCCGGCCAAGGAGAGAGAGAAGGTCTGTGTGCACAAATGAGATTGACTGCGTGCTCAGTCGTATTTGGGACCGCAATTTATCTGCCGAGTCGCTTTTTTTCCCCTGCACATAATCAAAAGATTACCGGGATGAATACTCATTTCATTTTGCTGGGAGCTTGCTGTGTATGCTGATATTCTCATTGCTTAAATTGATTCTTTTCACTTCCCTGTTCGCCCACAGAACGGGGGATGTATTGCGGTCGTGACATACACGTCATTCTGACCTTGTTATAATATAGGAATAATATGGCGTTTAGTGCCAGAGTAACGTGCTTCTGCATTTGCAACAAATAAGGATGAGGAAATTTTGCGATCCCTGGTAATATTTATTTTTTCAAAAAGATGACGGAGAGCGAATGTTTGAGTTATCTCTCTATATAAAAAACAGTTCCGTAACTGACTGACAGACTGATTGACTCACTGACTGACATATAACGCACAGACCAAACAGCTGGACCTAAAGGGCTGAAATTTTGCATGGCGATTTTTCTTACAGTGTAGAGGTGCACTAAGAGAGATTTTTGAAAAATTCTTCTTAGATTTTTCAAAGACGTTCATCAATGAGAAAGGGAGAAAGATATATCAGCCAAATCAGTCAAGCCTATTTTAGACTACACGATGACTCTAAAATAGTTTACAGATCAAATAAACCATCTGAGCTGGTTTTGTGACATAGCTAATTTAACACTGAGAGCTTAGAAAAATCTAAAAAATAGGCCGAGGAAAGGGCCTTGATTCTCCCACAATATTTGCAATTGTTTTATAGTACAACTTAATCTTTCATCGAAATTGAGTATCACTCAGCTCGTTACATTGTTTTGACACTGGTATAGAAAAATGAAAATTGGGGGGAAGGTAGTGAGGGGATTCGTTTATTTCACATACCCCTAATAATAACAAACACGATAAAATTAGAAAATCGATATTTTTGCCAAATCAAGTGTTTTACGAATTGAACCTGGCGGTAAATTTAAAAATCAGAAATCATTGAACTACAGATACAATTAATTTTGAATTGCAATACCTATATAAAAATATTCTGAACACCTTTTAGACTTAAGGGAGGACTTATTGATTTGACATCAACAAATTCAAAAGTCGTTTGTAAAAATTTCAACGGGATTTTTTTTTTAAATAAATAGACCTTAAAATTTCTTGGTGAATTTTTACGATATCTTCGGTGCATTAATGAGTAAAAAAATATTTTTAATTAATGAACTGAATAAAGTATCATCTATATATAAAGTCTAACTATTCAGTTTGATAGTCATTTGTCAAACTCTTGCCCTAAATTTTCAAGCATAGAAAATCTTAATAACAGAAAAAACTGTAATTAAACTATATAGACTACTCAAAATATTCTATTGAATATGCTGTTTTCAAAAGGAAAAGACTTTAATGATTATTTGATTACTTAAAATTTGAAACTATCTAAAATTTTATTAGCCAGAATTAGTTGACAATTACAGCGGCCCTCCTTGTTTAAAACATACCACAATTACTGCACTGGAACTGAAGTGAAATGAACTATGCTTAATTCATTTCGGTGGCCATGCACTTTCATAGAGAGTGGTCGATTAAATTCTACCTGCTCCAAACATCTGTACTAAAATGGATAATTTGTGAGCAAATTATGATTACATTTATCTACAGTACAAAGCAGTTTCTCCCCAACTGCAGATTTCGAATTTTGAATTGAGAGAAGATGAAATTCGTAACTGGTTTCCAAAGCAATTTGCCTTTTGATTCGATGCTTTGCAATTTACAATCCCTCTTTATAAACCAACTGAATCTGAAATATACATATAATCTGATATTTGTAAACGTAATTTCAGTTTTAATAAATTATTCTGCATGGAAATCACTTGCTATGAAACTGCGACTTTAAAGCAGACGTAGAAAAATTTCGAATATATAACTTTCTACTGTACATTCTTGTATCAAAGTATCTGACCGGATAATTATAATTCTCAAAACAAAATCCAGATGTTTATGGGGAAAGGTTATGTACGACAACTGGCCATATTTTGTATCATAGTGTACACTATAATTCTAAAAATAAGTATAGCAGGACAGTGTATGTATAGCTCTCGCAATTTACTCTTGGAAATCTGATATCTATACATTTTAAATGCGTTCTGTATTAATCACTCAAAATACACTGAAATTATAAACTATACCACAAAAACTTGCAATTAATACATTTATAGATTATACTTAGTTTGGTAACATATTGTCCAAAAAAGCTTGACTCCAGTTATTCCTTTACTTACAATTTTATTTAGATAAGTTTTATTTACTAATACCGATTAATCTAATATTAAGAGATAGATTCTATTCGTCTTTGTATACTCTACCTTAAGTAACTTGTTAATTCAGTTCCAGTGTTTGAGAAGAAAAACAAAATTGTTAAAATTGGGAAAATGGGCGCAGACAAGTGACTATAAGTTAATCTTTTTCAAAATGAAATGTTCAGCATTTCATAGTTTTCAGTGAATAACCTTTAAAAAAACTGCATCAATTACATCTACGCCTGAGAAATATTCTATTCTACCAGAAGTTGAAATATATTTTCTCGAGCTTTGCTGAAATAGCTCAAAAGGTATAATATATGTAAAAACTATACAACTATGTCTGGTTTATAAGAGACAGAGATTATAAGTACTTTGCAATCTACCTATTGAATCATTAAAATAAAGTTCTATAACTTTACACATTTTAGCTGCAATTTCAAGCAAAATGAATATCTCTTAACACAACAAAAAAACACAGAAAGAATCATTGCTCCAGTCATCTGCTTGAAAATATATTTTTATTTTATACTGTTTTAAAGGATATCTGACAACCAAATTACTCTTTTATAAAAAAAATGTCTCATTTTGAAATTGCAAACAACAAAAAGGATTAATTTTCAGACAATAAAAATTGCTAAATGAATTTTTTTATAATGAAACTAATATTAAAATCTCCAAAAAGGAAACTAGTATTAAACAAAAAATTATAAATATTGGAATGCGATGAGGTTTGACAGTGTTACGAAAAGTGCATTTAACGGTATAACTTTTCATGTGATTATGCCTATAAATTTTGTTGAGACAGATCAAAATGTTTCCCATATATATAAATTCATACATAGAAGGCAAAGCTACTAAACATCCGGGCTGAATAATAAGCCTCCATCTTCTTTTCCAATCTCGCCAATCCATACTCCACGCAATACTCTATCTGCTATTTCACAGCCAACTTAGGAAACATCAGTGTTAAAACTTCTCTATTCGGCTACTTGACGTAGTTGATCTCCTTTCTGTCTAAGAAAATACATTGCATACATACACACATGCCAATGTATAATTCAAAGTAAATGGTCTCTCAAGTGAAATATTTATGCGTAATATACATTACTGGAAGTTGGGTAGAATTTGAGATTATGGAGAGGCAAATAATTTTAAATTTTCCTCTCAAATAAACTTTGAAATTTCTACATAGTATATTAGTTTGAAAAAAATGAGATCAAAGGAGGAAGTAGTATTAATTATTCGAACTCTAGGTTGAGTATTTCCAAAAAAAATCCGATTATTAACAATTATAATGTGTAAAACTTTTATAATTTGATAAATGTATAAGGAACACCCTGTTAAATTATCTAGTGACAAAAACAAATTTTTGACAATTTCTTCGGAAAAATGACTTACATTTTTCCCGCATCAGAAAAAAGTTTCGAAAAATCTAAAATATTTGTAGTCATTAAAATATGCATTGTGGATCACAAGGTCAAAACATTTCCATTAAAAATATTAAAAAAGTCCTTTTTTACCTCGAAGAAAAAAAGTCATTTAGAATATCCTGAATAAGAATTTTTCATACCAAGGAGAAGATGGGAAAAAGTACTTCTCTGTTATAATCATTTATTTCTTCTATAGATGACCTCTTTTAGACTCTTTTAAAGAATTACCTAATTCAATCTAAACCATACATTTAATGTCTAGACCAGGACTGCACAACATTCGGCCTGCGAGCCATATGCGAATATGTAATTATTATTGATATATAATGATTACTGATATATATTCAATTTAAAAAATAATCAGTTATTTATTTTTTATTAGGTAAAATACTTTTCACTTTCCTACCTACCACATTTTCTTGCGGCCCGCAGCAGTTTTTCATAAAATAATAAAGCCTTCTTCCCATTTGGAGTTATGCAGACCTGGTCTATACTAAATGTATTAGAGAGAAAAACTTCTTTAATTTTGTTTTATAATTCATAATTTATATACGAGCTTAGCTAGCTCTATCCAGATTAAGGACGTTTGGTTCAGCCTTCGAATAGAATCAAAGGTCCTAATTTCATCAACTGAGCATTTGTTTATAAGAGATATGAGAGCATTTGTTTATAAAAGATTTGTTTATAAAAGATATTTTATCAAATCCCTCAATGTTTTCAAGTCTTAACATCCAAACGAATCTGCGATACTTTGTGTCGATTATCAGCAAATAACAACAGAGGAAAATCTGGTTTAAAGCTAAAGGCTTAAAAATATTCTTTATCCACTGTTATTAATTGCTTGAAGGAGGCAATTTGTCGCAAGGAAATTGTAGTTAGTTTTAAACATACATCCAAACTCTCACGAAATATTTTCTATTTTATATGGGGGTTGAATAAAAGGTAGTAGGAAAGATATTTATTTCCAATGTTTCAGTTTCTTTGAATAAAAAAGAAAATCTATAGCATCTCTATCACCTGAAGAGAAGTTACTGTATTTTCCTATGGTATAAAAAAATTCATTATCAAGCAAAAAATGGGAGTTGTAAATATTTCACTAGGGATGAAAAAATAGTCAAAATATTGGAAAATGATATGTCAGATTGTATGCATATAAGTATGTATTCCTGTAATGCAACACACCCGTGAATGTGGCATGCTCTCAATAGGAAGGGTTTTAAAGATTTTTTTCAACATTTTATTTCACAGTTTTATCCATAAAGCTTTTTTTTATAAAACTCTTATGCAATCATAATAAAATTTTTGCGATACAGAGCAAAACATTCTGTTGGCTTTTCATTACTTTTGAATGTAATTTATATCCAATAATTTTCTTTGTTCTTTAAATTTGATATTTAAAATAATCTGAACTTTCAATAAGCTGATGAGATTGTTTAAACTTTCTTATCTGATTTCAACATCTTTATTGAGTTTATACTTTTTCGGAATGTCACAATGGAAGTTTAAACACAGTTAAAATTATTTTTCCCTTGAGCTGTTTATTAATTATTTTTAAAAAGATACCTTAAACAGAACATCCGCAGAATTCTAAAGTGAATGGCACTTCATGTGACAATTGCATTCACTTAATGTTAATGTAATTTTAACGGGAAACACGACTAGACATAATTCAGTTCAGATGATTTCAGCAAAATGGGAATACAAAAATTGTAAAATTGTCTTAGAAGATAAACAAAAAAGGAATTAATGAAGTTTAGATGGCGAAACAAAACTGTCTGCCATATGAAACATTAAAAGAGGCAACATTCTATGATAACTGGGATAAATCTCCTTGTGCTCTAACTTTAAGCTACATTTCAACAATCTAGTCCACTCATAAATGCTAAAAGACATTTTCACTACCCCATTGTTACGTGACTGCAAGCACTTTAAGCTGGACATTCCGTTATGTTTTTCCCCCTCTGACCATTTATCCAAACCTCTTTTCATTTGTCTACACGTTACAACGCAAACTCTCCATCTTGGAAACCTCCTTAACTGCGACAAGATTCTACATCGATATAACCAGGTTTGTTAAGTTTTACGTGCACATTTCAGATTTGAGACCGGAATTCGGAGCGATTCATCAAACGCCGTTTCTGACAAAATGCCGTAATTGGAAAGAGAAATACGAAAACGCTCGAATAATTGCGTCATGCACCAGAGTAGCTTCAAATTTAAAGTGAGTCGTTATCCGTTATTATAGTTGTCAAGTGAATAACTTATGGGAATGTTTTTAACAGGTTACATTTAATGTAGAATAGACTTGCATACTCGTAATGTTAGGCAGTGTTGGTCCTGAAGTAATAGCAATTCATTGCCTTTATCCCAACAATTTATAAAAATTGTTTTATGTCTTTATTTTATGTATTTACGAGCTGAAAACCCGCACTTCGCTACGGAGTACATTCAAATTAAATACAACGGTCAATGTATACAATTAATGCCAAAAAAAATAAATATATGTATAATAAATACGACGATCAATGTGTACAATTGATGTAAAAAAAAACATATATATATATGTATATATATATGTAAAAAATCGTAAGAGATGTTTTTATAGACAAAATAATGCAGAAGAAAATATTCAAATTAAATCTAATAGGACATACTAAAGAATATAGTACAGTTAGTATAGTACAGTTTGAGGAACTTATCTTTTACTGTATTATAATATTTTTTTGGATAATGTCCAATCGTCTGCCGCATTAGCAATGAAAAAAATTTTTTTTTTTACTAATTCATTGTTATGGACGTGACGATAAATTTATTTAAAGTACCAGAAAAAGAAATCACGTGATCAGCATTTATTAAATTAAACTAGCTGAAAACCCGCGCTTCGCTACGAAGTACATTCAAATTAAATACAACGGTCAATGTATGCAATTAATGGCAAAATATATATATATATATATATATTTATATATATATATATATATATATATATATATATATATATATATATATATATATATATATATATATATATTTATATATATATATATATATATATATATATATATATATATATATATATATATATATATATATATATATATATATATATATATATATATATATATATATATATATATATATATATATATATATATATTTATATATATATATATATATATATATATATATATATAATATATATATATATATATATATATATATATATATATTTATAATAAATGCTACGATCAATGTATACAATTGATGTAAAAAAATATACATATATTTATAAAAAAAAACGTTAGGGATATTTATTTTTTTGGATAATATCCAATCGTCTGCTGCATTAGAAATAAAAAGAATATTTTTTGTCTATTTAGTTGTTATGCACGTGACGATAATTTTATTTAAAGTACCAGAAAAAGAAATCACGTGATTGGCATTTAATAAATTAAATTCTAAAAATGAATCTTTAAAAATTCACCAAAAATCAGAAAATCGATGTAAAGGTTCGAAAAAGATTTCATTTTAAAGGAATTTTTATGATCTTTCTCGTGATATAAATTTTATAATCCTCAAATTATTATTTTAAATGCAAACTTAAAGAAAGTTACTAAAACAGCTTAAAAATTTAATTTAAAAAAATCTAAGAAGAATTTTTCAGAAATCTTTCTTAGTGCACCCCTACATCATAAGAAGAATCGCCATGCAAAATTTCAGCTCTTTAGGTCCAGCGGTTTTGTCCGTGCTTTGTATGTCAGTGAGTCAGTCAGTCAGTTACAGAACCGTTTTATATATATAGATTATAAAAATTAGTCTTTAAAAATTCACCAAAAATTAGAAAATGGACGTAAAGATCCGAGAAAGATTTCATTTTAAAGGAATTTTTATGTTTTTTCTCGTTATATAAATTTTATAACCCTCAAGTTATTATTTTAAATGCAAACTTAAGAAAAGTTACTAAAACAGCTTAAAAATTTAATTTTAAAAAAATCTAAGAAGAATTTTTCAAAAATCTTTGTGCACCCCTACACTATAAGAAGAATCGTCATGCAAAATTTCAGCCCTTTAGGTCCAGCTGTTTGGTCTGTGGGTTGTATGTCAGTGAGTCAGTCAGATACGGAATATAGATTTTATGATTTTTGGGCTCGAGGTAGCCTTGTGGTAGTGATCTGGCTTTCGGTGATGAGGGTACTCGGATAGCGCGAATCTCGACGCACGTCATTAAATACCGTGTCTAAGCCGGATAAGGTCACGTTAAATCCGTAGACTGGAAAGTCCCTCGGTGGGGTCAGAGAGGGTGGGAGAGCGTACGATCCCCCCAGCTGTCACCACTGGGGGTGCTCGGTTGAAATTGGGGTGGCAACTAGCTAAGACAGACTCCTACCCTTGTGGTGCTATATAAACCGGAGACGCTAACATCAGCCCGAAGCCTATATGGGCATAGTCTGGAACTTCCGGCCAGGGGACATTAGGAACAATAATAGCAATTTTATGATTTAAAATCGATAGTTTTTGTACGATCTCTTACAGTAGCTCAAAACTATAGCGTATCCATTTAACTTGTCATCAAGGGGGCTTGGGGTGCCTTGAGTGGATGGCGGATCTGTACTGTGTAAGGTTTACATAAGATTCGATTCACAACAATCGAACTTTTAGGTGAATAAATTTATAGAAGCCGCTTAAGATATGCTAATTGCGGCACACGCGGTTGGTATAAATACCAAGCATCTAGATTAAAGAAACGAGTGTTGAGGGAGGAGCTAGGTTGCTTCATACCTACGCGAGTACTTGTTAGGCCCAAAGTTTACGTGGCAGCACTGCTGGTTGATTTTTCAAGTATTGCGAGTATTGCAAAGTGTATTTTTTTTTGAATGAGTAGTTAAACAAGTGAATATATTGAATTGTATCTTCCTTGCATGAATGCTATATATATATCTCGTACTAGTTGTACGCATTGCTTACGTTGAAAAGAATAGATATATGTGCAAATGCTTGAATAAACATTATTTTTGCGTAAGAAGTGTGTTTGAATGCAATTATTTAGAATGCCACTTCAAGATATATATACCCATGGTAAGGGAAGAAGTGCTAATTCTCTATAACTGTCTATCTGGTATCCTCGAGCCCTACACTAATGAAAAATGTCACCGAACTTGGGAAATTAACCTTCGGCTGCGTATACAGGTACTGCTACGTAGCGACTGGTCTTCAGGTGATTCATGGGCCGATACCCGAAAAGGGAGGGGGCCGGATGTGTCAAAAAGTTACCTTGTCATCAAATGTTTTATAACCTAGGCTATCCAGTAAGAGAGTTTTTGGAAATTCACACACATTTTTCAAAAATTAATTATCAATTAAGGATTTTTAAACTCTTTCCAAAAACATCAGTTCCTACTCATATGGAATCTAAACAGGCCACTTTCAGCCCGGCTTCTACAAATATAAACTAACTCAGAGACACACGGGCTTCTCTCTAATCTTCTAAATGTTTACAAATCTATAAATCAAACCCTTTGTAATGTATATAACAATGAACGCACGAAACTAGCCCTGAACATTTAAATATAAGTTCATATAATGCTTTGCAGAAATAAGTGGTTTAAGAAGACTACTCATAACCAGTCAATCGGTTTATTGGTTGGGAGCACTGTGGTAAAAAAAGAGCTAATTTTGACCAAGACCTACAGTTTCAAACCGCTTTATCGTGGCTTCAAACGCTCAGGCCCTTTTATTCAGATATTCATAAGTTGTTTGCATGCATCTTCAAAGTTTGTACATACCCACATTTTTATTTTTAGTCGTAACGTCCCAAACTGGAATTGACTAGTAATAAAGTAGAAAGCTAACACTCTGGTTAGGCAACAAAAACAAGCTACCAGAGGAACTGCAAAGTATGAAAAGTAACGAATTTAAGCACAAGAGAGGTGATCATCTTTCAGTAATCTACGGGATTCCCACCTATATCAGTTTCATCCCCCCCTTAACTTCTAAATGGAGACAGCTTAGGCCATAAAGATGGTGTCTAGGTATAGTAAAAAGGGTATGCGCTACTCGATGAGACAACTTACAACGACATCTACCGGCAAATTTTGGAATTAGCGTTTTTATCTCAAAAACGGTAAGATACAGGAAAAATAGTCAGTTACAAAGTTGTTCAGCATCATCGATTTAGTAAGAAAAGGCACCTTGCGCACATTAATACTCAAAACAGAATGTAAAAAATTAACATATCCATACAGCATTCCTTTATCCATACAACATTTGAAATTGATTGTGTATGTTTGTAACAGAAAAAAAAACCGTTTGGATGACCTTAAGTTCATTCGAGAATATTTTCCCAATCATTGTATGAATACTATACGCAAACCCTCTAATAAGAGAATAATTCCTTACAGGGATGTAGATCTCGAGTAGTGGTCGTATTTTCTTAATACCGGTCTCTCCCCCTACTTTATAAATTTTTTTCGTATTACCCTAAGATGATAAATGATTTGTTAACTTCAACTATCCCATGTGGCTCCTAATCTTTTTTCTTCCATACCCGACGTTTAATTATGACATGCCTCGCTTTTATTACCGAAATCATCGATTTTGCCTCGCCACGACCCCAGTACCTCCCAGTTGTAGATTTTGGACCACGCGACCCGGCAATCCATCAAGGCCATTTCCTGACGTAAGACCCTAATGGCCGCTTCACGCAGCCCTCGCACTCTATGAGAAGTCACGAAACAATTGCGCCCCATTTAAAAAAAAAATACATACATACACTCCTGTAGTTAAGTATTACTTAAATACGTCCTTTGTTTAACAAGGCTTTTCCGACAAGTTTCGCTCACATTTATGTAAATCGTAATGGGAGAGATGTTGAATAAATTTCCTACTATTGCATGAAAACAATTACCGCAGCGAATCTGTTTGATACGTTTCCCGGGGAGTCAGTCTGGGAGGAAATGTTTGTTTAAAGTAGGGATGAATTAAAATATTTTTTACGAATGAAGAGCAGATAATTCTATGCTTTATCAGCTATGATATTTAAATAGCTAACTCACATTTTTTTATGAAAGTACATTTATATAGGGACAAAAAAAACATCTCTTCTACCCGCTTGCAAATATCCTGGCCTTTCATCTTCAAAAGGTTTATTTTTATATCAAAAGATATTTTTCGATTATAAATAAACTCGGATGAAATTAATAAACAGGAAATCCAACGTAAATAAAGCACTAATAACAGTAAGGTGCAATTTTGCATACGGCCGTTTTGCATACGGCCAGACACGTGCACGTGTCTGGTCGCTTAGTTTTCGGCTTTTTGAGCTGCCACTAAGTTCTTTGCACTGATGAAGAAGCTCCTTTGCAGCTTCGAAACGGCCGTATGCAAAATTGCACCTTACTGCTATTAGTGCTTTATTTACGTCGGATTTCCTGTTTATTCCTCGAGCACAAAGGTTTTGCCTTTTCTTTTCTGATGAAATTGCATGAAGCACGGCCGTGCGGGGAGTGTAAAGTAGGTACTTTTGTACTTTTCGGCCGTGTGGATAGTTAGCATTTTTTTCAGCACTGTAAAAAATAATATTTTTAACTAAATCCTCAAAGGGAGAAAAACGTATCTTTAAAATAAGGCTCTCTACCGTCAATTCATTGGCGGTATACCATTAATACTTTCCTCTAGTGGTTCTATTAGAACCTATTGTTAGATAATGAAAAAAGAAATTTTGAATGAATTTAATGTCCTAGTATTTTAACTATTACTCTCAGTTTTATTTTTTTATAATTTCCAGGAAGGGGAATTAGAGCACTAGTACTCTGTCTCATGAGAGTAACACTGTTTCAGGCCTATAAATTTTGCAAGCTCTATTAATTTTTAAGGTGAAAGCTTAAAATTAACGATAAAATATTAGAATCCAAGTTATAAATAATTTACTGTAAATAATTTGTTGCATTATTTTTAGAATCACTATAGTATAGTAAATAGTAGAATACTCTTGGTTCTTTCAAAAGTGGGCTAGATTGACAGCAAATCATCAATCCCAAGTAAACACTTAAGAGGAACTTCGTCTTTTGAATTGTCGTAAAAGATATCTAGTTAAAAGAAACTTTTGTACAATTATTATTGCTCAAAAAATTAACAGCACATAAAACACTTAACTATATGTGTACTACAAGTCACTAAAATAAGGATTTCACATCAACGAAGTTAATAGCAACCAACGGCAGAGGGGAAGGCTAGAGTAGTGATCTCTTGGGTAGAAAATTAACAAACTGATATGAATGTAGCTCCAGACAGTTGAAACGTAAATATTAACTGATCATAAATTTGAAAGATTACGGCTACCTCAGTTTCGCTTATAAGAATTGAACGAACTGAAGTCCTTTGCTGAGTAGCAAGAGCCTGAAAATTCAGCCGAAGGTTGATTTTCCCTAATCGGATGATTTTTAAGGGCCTGGGCGCCGGACGGACAGTACTGATCGGCCGACCATTTGGGGCAACCTGGGGCCCGTAAATGATCATAAAAATGATGGGAAATGATAGGAAATGATAGGTAACAATTTAGAATAATTCAATAAAATTAATATGTACTATAAACATTGAGTGTTGCTAGCCTGAAAATGAGGACATAATCCATGTCAGGAATGTCATTCAGAATAAGACTGCCTCATACTTGGCCAAGGCATCATAACTTGTAAGAAGATAAATCTACAGGCAGCAAAATCCGAATTCAAACCTCGGTATCAGAAAAACGTTAAAAATATAAATACATATACAGTAACTACCGCACGAATTATTACTTTAGTATTTTTTAACTTAATTCTCATGACAGGATCTTCAGACAAATGTTAAACGAAATTGAAATTAACACACATTTTTATATATTTTCTCCGGTTAGTGTTTTAAATGGGCAAAAACAAACATACGCGAAGAATTCGCAGCTAAATGATGGAACAATTACGGTGAGCGTTAACATTTTTCATGCTGTGGTCGTGCAAGCAATGAAAACTTAACACACAGTAATTGCCGTTTATTTCCTGGAGCGTGTGAGGAGTGAATCATCATAAAAGTTAACAGGATACACGTGAAGTGCACAACACTAGGTTATTTACGACATTTTGTGCTCTTAATTTTGGCGGAGGTCTGTATCAGCTTTGTTCCCTTTTTCTGTTATAAAGTATACTATATGCACATGAGTTGACTTTACAATGAGATTATCTAAATCCCTTTTGAGGACAAATTTACCTTTAACGCTGTATATAAATATTTGTTTATTCATTTATAAAACGGACACAAATTAGAGATTCTTATTTATATATTGTTTACAAATATGTTTATTGTGTTCTGTAATGCCGTTCTAACTGGCAAGTTTTGATTGAGCAATCGATTTCCCTAAATCTTTATTTTACGCCCATAATTTAATACATCTAGAGACAATGGATATCTGAAGATGAATTTGTGCCAGATTTTCACCCTACTTTACTTTTGACATGGCTTAAAATCAAGCAGTTATCTAAAATCAATTTGTAACATTTCAATTTCTTTCATCGCGAGTTTCCAGATCATGTATCTTCGAAAAAGCATTCTCGACGTTCATAGTTTACAGTTCCAAAGAATGTAACAGTAAGGTTCGGGGGGCTTAAAAAATGTTACTAGAAAAAGAATCTGAAGAGAAGTATTACATCCTAGTGCTTCCTAGTGCAACCTTCCAAGAGACCATTCACGAGTTCTTCATATACCTAAACTTTTGATTTCTTCGGAAGTTCTCTTTTTCAAAAGTCGCTGATGCAGCTGCGTATTTAGAATTTTGAACTCTGAGAAAATACACCTATTTGTAGCCTTTTCCTTTATCATGTCAAATATTCTGCAGTGTTCTGATTACAAACCTGAAAAGATGCGGTATTTGGACAATGTCGCACTGTTCGCATCTCATAAAGACAGATAATGGTTACCGAAATATGCTATTAAATAGTTGAAGTACAGACAAATAAGGAAACACTGAAACTGTAGTACAAAAACTCTTGCGACTGCAAAATTCCTGTCATCGAAATCAACATGGGGAAAAACATAATAATCAATCATAGTTATAATTTAAACAAATTATTGCTGATTAGCGTAGGAGACAAATGGAAGAGTCACAGTGATATTTTTTACCTAAAATACTCATTTATATAAAAACACCAAAGATTGACGTGTTGCAAAACTTTCCCATACTAAATTAAAGGGTGGGGGAAAGAGTTACTTATTAATAAGAATCCCACATTTTAAAAATTTCTAAACATCAAATATTGCTTTGTGTGAAAGTGTCCTCCCGCAAGTCTGTTAAAAACTCTTAATATAGAAACAAGTTTTTATTCATGGAAATTATCCTTTTTATTTTTTAATGAAGAAAATCGAGTGAATTATCTTTCATTCGTGAAAGTCAAATAACGGTGTTTTATATTTTCACCATTTATATATTCCCTGATTACCATTTAAGTATGATGAGTGTGCATGTGAACACACCCTAATCAGAGGGGACACCTATGCAAATAAAGGACATATGTAGCGAAACCATCGACAATGGACTTGAGGTTAGCTCTTATGTACAATTCAGCATGGCATAGCCCAGTAATGTGTCATTGGAAAAAGAATTTAAAATGCGAAATTTCTGTTAATTCCCTTTTGTGATTGGCATTTCCCAGTTTCTTTCCTTTAAGGGCTGTAGTTTGTTGGTCACGGGTAAAAGTTGAAAGTAATTTTGCTTTTGGAATCATCTTCCCTCCAATGTGTGAAGAAATCCATTCACTATGCCCTTATTTTAAAATGCAAATTATTTGAGTACGCTTTAATAAAAATGTATAGAGTGTTTAACATTATATTTTAACAAATACATAATTTTTTTGAAAATATTCCTTCAGCAAACGTTTTTTGCACTAAAATGTTTTAAAGAGAGGACGTCTCTAAAATTATGCGCAGTATGTTATGGAAATATAATTTAATGCTGTAAATATATACACTGCTGGCCACTGTAAATGCAACACCCTGAAGGAAACATGCAAATAACATGAAATTTACAACATGCATTAGCGGAGGTGAGATATGCAAATGATTAGAATTTCAGCGCAGACGCACATCACGCGCGCCTGTGGCGCAAATTCAAAGCGCTATTTAAGGCTTGGAGATTTCGACGATTTCAAGTTCGGCAATTGTGTTTTTCTTGTGGTTTTAAAAAAAACCGATCAATTATGCCTCGTCGAAAACAGCGATCATCTTTTGATCAAGTATCCGAGTCGACAGAGGAAGGATAGTGGCCTACCGAGATTGTGGATTATCTTTCAGGGAAATCGGTAGTCGTGTTGGACGAAACCAAACAACTGTAATGCGGATATGTGATCATTGGATGCAGGAGGGTACGACGGACCGGCGTGTTCGATCGCATCCACCTCAGCGCACCACTTCACGTGATGACAGGCAAATTGTGCGCATGGCAGTGACGGATCGCTCAGTCACATCACGAACCATAGCACAGCACATACAGTCTGTAACGCATCATCCAGTGTCTGCGCGTACCATTCAACGCCGTTTACAGCAGAGTGGTCTGTCCGCAAGACGTCCATTGCTTTCTCTACCCTTGACGCAGAACCACAGACGTCTCCCGCCAATGGTGCGATGACAGAAGGATGTGGACGGCAGAATGGAATGAAATTGTCTTTACTGACGAGTCACGCTTCTGTCTGCAACACTACGATGGTCGCATTCGAGTCTGGAGACACCGTGCAGAGAGGATGCTGAACAGCTGCGTTATGCACCGCCACACTGGTCCTGCACCGGGTATTATGGTATGGAGCGGTATTGGATATCACTCTCGCACACCTCTAGTACGCATTGCCGGTACTTTAAACAGCCAGCGCTACATCTCCGAGGTGTTGGAGCCAGTTGTCCTTCCTTACCTTCAGGGCTTGCCCACAGCCATATATCAACAGGATAAAACGCGACCACACGTGGCACGCATTGTCCAACGGTTCTTCGTCAATCGCCAGATTGAATTGCTTCCCTGACCGCCTCGCTCTCCAGATCTTTCGCCGATAGAAAACATGTGGTCCATGGTTGCTCTACGATTGACCCAGATTCCATCCCCAGCTGCCACAGCAGATCAACTTTGGCAACGTGTGGAAGCTGCTTGGTCTGCTGTACCCCAAGAACGCATCCAAAGTCTCTTTGAATCAATGCCGAGGCGTGTGGCAGCGGTGATCTCCAACAATGGCGGCTACTCTGGCTACTGATTTTGGCAGGAACCACACTTCACACAAGTCTATAAATTTAATCATTTGATACTTGGTCAACATGTTATCTACAAAATAAATTTTGTTGTGATAGCTCTTGTCTTTCTTGGTGTTGCAATTTGGGTGGCCAGCAGTGTAATTTTTATACCCATTTTACAAATTTCATGAAATTCAATATTGTATATTTTATAATACCAAAAAATTTAATAAAATAAGAGTAATTCCAAAGGCAATTAATGAGGCAAATTTTGCAAGTATAAAACAAATGAAATAGTCTTCGATAGAACGACGTTGTCTGGAATTTCCAAAATAAAATATGCTACAAATAAAATTCTTTAACTCTAAACTACCATCCTCATTTCAGTGATATTTTCACAGGGGGGCTAAAACAATCGATTCGAAAAATACTTAAATTTGTACCCATTAATGTAAAAGTTTACCAGAGAAGATACTTCATTTCACGCCAGAAATCTTTGACATACTCAAAAAACTAAAAACCCTCAAGATTTCCACCCCTTTCTCGCATTTTTGTGCTCTTTTTAACAATGGCCGAAAGACTGCACATAAAAATTTCGCTTCATATTGCAGCAGCATATAAACTAAAATTTATTATATGGAGAAAAATTAAATGCTTTACATATCTGCAATGTAAATCTGTTTCAAGTAATTAGGACCATCACTTCACTTGACGGTAAAAAGCACCCCTTAATAACATTAAATGGGAAGAATGAGTAAGAATAAGTAATGCTTCACTCAAGCGTAGTGTTCAGATATAATTAAAGTACGCATTTAAAGTCGGGAAGGTAAATGAGTGTGATTTGCTAGAAGAATGGACTTTAAGTTGAAATTAGTTACGACAGATAAATTTTAGTTCACTCTTCAAGTCTTTTGGGAAAATTATGCGAAGATCTACTTGGATTACCTCCTAATGTGGTGTGAAAATCAACCATTTGATAACGCTAGGCTAACATATTGCAAAGTTAAGGAAATCTAGGAATAACTTAAGGAAAGAGTGATGAATCATGACAGTAAAACCAAATCTCTGTAATCAAACTTTACATGAAGCGTTTCTTTACTTAGAACGTTATTTGCATTTATGTATTTTACTGTTTTTTATGTAGCCTTTACGAGTAGGTTAGAGCGTATTAAGAGGTTTTTGTCAGTATAAGGCAAAGTGAAACTACCTTTATATAGTTTCATATTTTCACTTAAAATTTATTGTCATCGTATTTGAATACAGTTCTCTGGGCAAATTGTCCAGTTACGTTGAACGAACACACACACACACACACACACACACACACACACACACACACACACACACACATATATATATATATATATATATATATATATATATATATATATATATATATATATATATATATATATATAATACAAAGATAATCTGACATATTAAAACGTATTTACATATAACAGTTTATGATGAAGATAGGACACGGCAAATTTAAAGGAGGACACATCTGAGGTGGAACAGACACTTTTTTGTATCATTTAGTAGAAAGGAAAAGTTAAAAAAAAAGTCATTTTTAGGTATCTTTTCAAAAATAATGAGAGGTAAATTGCAGTATTTGCTGTATATTGGGTGCAATAGAAACCATGTTAAAAATGCGTGAGGACACTTGATTTGATAGTTTGAAATTGCTCAAAATTCAGTAAAAACGAGACTAAATACGTTTACAACAATATAGGATTTAAGAGGCTATACAGCATTTATGTACATTTATACTCTGCCACGCAGGGGACTTGGGTTCAAATCCCGAATAAAGCTTGGTTGTTTTCGTGTCGTCCCCCTCATAGGGAGCAATGCTGGCTCACCTGCATGGTGTTCTCATAATAAAGTAGCCAGTAAAATAGAGGTGAATAACGAGGTAAATGTCTAACGACAAGTGCCTCTGCATTAGACTTAAGAAACTTTAAAATATATTTTGAAGAATAAACTGTTAAAGCGTAACTGAGTTATATTGACAAGAAATTTAAATTGCAAATTTTCCCTTTCTTTGTTTTCATTTTATCCCCCGTTAAGTAACGGAGATGGTACATCTGGCATCATATATGATTTCATATCTTCTAATTACCTTCTTCCATTACTTTCTAATTTAGAACATAACAATACTCTTTAAAAGTTTCAATCATTTGTTAGTCTGTTGTCGGCTTTTTGAGCTGCCGCTAAGTTCTTTGCACTGATGAAGAAGCTCCTTTGCAGCTTCAAAACTGCCGTATGCAAAATTGCACCTTACTGCTATTTGTGCTTTATTTTCGTTGGATTTCCTGTTTATTCCTTGAGCACAAAGGTTTTGTCTTTTCTTTTCATTTGTTAGGTTCTTTGAATAATGCGTATTAAATGAAAACTTTGGTAGGAACATAACATCAAAATTTAACTGTTCTCAACACAGCATACAGATTCTAAAACTTTAGAAGTTCTCTTTCACTTAAAATAAACATATCAAAATCAAAACTGAATTTGAATTTTAGCAAAATGTTTGCTTCTTTATTTCACTCAAATGTCAGCTTCCTGTAATTCTTGATGATCTTTTCAAGATTAATTTTCGTCCTCTCTTGAAATACTTCTCTTCCCCTGAACTGACATGTGGAAGCTTACTATCACCCGTTGCCTCCTTAGGAGCTCCTAATATTTTAGCAAGGCACACAGTTCATACCTCTAAGCTACCAAAATGTTTGTTTATCACTAAAGATTTTGAAGCGCTCCTTGATAAGCTGTCAGCTTAGATATTTTCTCCAGTCGTCGATGAACGAGTACAATCACTTACCCTTTTCCTCGGGAATATTTCCGTTAGTCTTGACACTTGTTTACTCTTTCAGAGGGTTAAGTATTTCCTGTGTTTTGACATCGTGCTTCTTAAATTCTCAGGTAAGATTTTTCTTGCCAAGTTCATTTTTGGCTCGATTCGTGCCAAAACATGAGGAAAATTTAAGATTCAAGTTCGTAATTTAGTACGGAAGTGGAATCATTCATATGATATCTTTGTTTAAAAATATGCATGAGTCATTAGATTTATTTTACTATTAAGAAAAATAACACCTTTTTCATGCGAAAGATGCTTATATAATCTGGAACACAGTAAGCTGCTTTTGAAATTGAATGATTTTAAACTTTTAATTTCCTTTATATTTTTATAAGCTTATAGCAGCTTAAAAAAAAGATGTGAATATCAGATATCTTCCCCAATTCCAAGGAAATAGCATGTGGTTTTCTTAATAATATAATCTTTATATGTGTTTTTTTCCTTTTCATCCGTACGTTTCTTTAAACGTAAGGTTAGTAATTCTCGAAAACACTGACCTAGACAATCAACATGTTATATTTCTTGGCAAGTAATCTGATAACCATGAGTTTTTATTATCCTTTTTTCAGTCTCTAATTCCAGGTTTAAAACTAAATGAATATTTACTCTATTCTTTCCGTATGCCATTTCTACAGCATGGACTTCTATGCCGAAATCTCTGAGCACCGTCTGCGATGAATATGAATATGTTTGTCAGTTTTGCTCTAGTAAAACATCAACCCCATTGATTTGGATACCTATTACTTCTGCAGATACGAAATAAAAGAATTAATATTTATGCTTTTGTCCTTCCAGTCAAATTTTTCAGAAGTATCCCATTTTAAAAAAGTATGTGATTTAGTGTAATTTGACACTTCCTAATAATTTTAGAAACTTGATCAGCATTCATTTTGCTTCTGAATTTTATATAATCAATTACAAGTTTCAGCACATAAAGATGAAAGAGACAGTTTCTTACAGTGTTCATACTTCAGTCCTGGATATCATTCCCAAATTTTCGGATTAATTTCAAAAAAGGGTAATGTATTTAATACAGGGTAATTCATTATTTTGAAATTTGCTTGTACTATTTTGCATACAAATTCGCTTTTTTTATAATACGAAAAATAAACAGAAAAGGGTAGAAAAAGTTTGATTGTCCATCGTTTTTTAGTTTCTAAAGTTTTGAAATTTCTTGTAAAATAAATTTTTTTATTACGTAACTTTTTGGATAAAATAAATTATGAAATAAAATTATGCAAAATCTCCCTATTCTGTGAGTAAACAAAGTAACCAAAGTAAAGTTACAACCGATCTTATATATAAAATAATCATTTGACACAGTACAACCAAATTTATAACCGTAAAAATTAAAGTTGTTTTTGTTTTTTTTAATTTTTATTATGAAAAATTCTGTGTAATCACCATGTAAAATATGGATTATAGAACATGCATTATATATATCATAACATGTATCTAGTTTTTAGGATAAATCTTTATCGAAATATTATCGGAATCTTTGTGTTGCACTATAACGTAAAAATTTCAGATTTTTTAAACCACTTCGATAAAGACTAAGGGCCTTTTCATCTAGAATCTATCAGCGCTACTCGTATTGACATATTTTAAACCAATCCCAGACCTTAACAGTTTCGTGGATAATCGTTTGGAGATTTGTAATTGGTTAAATATCGAGTAACGCTGACGCTGATGGATTCTATGTGAACAGGCCCTTACAATGATGAAATTGTTGCCAAACTTAGTTTCAATGTAATAGATACATAATACTTCAATGTAATAGATACATAATACAATCTCATAGATACAAACTACTTCAAACATCTCATTTTCAGAAAGAACTATCATTTCCATAATGATAAATATCATTTTAAAGAAAATATGAAAGTAAATTCACCTAAACCGACTGATAAATAGTTGGCCATGTGATTAAAAGTATTTAAAATTCCATACTCAAATCTCTTATATGAGATTTTCAGGAAAATGGATTTTTTTTAAAGTACGTTTCTTTTAATCTGTAATGGTTAATTCTACCATCTGTAGTGCACTGGCTTACGGCATTAAATATAGTCTCTAATAAGCTTCGTACATTCTATGAAAAGTTTATAATGTGTGTTTGGGAACCGAATAAGAGATGCAGGTGAAACTAACCCTTTTTAGACAATCAAGAGACTTGAAACTGATTTATTTTCGAAATAAGAAAATTGCAATCTTTTATGATTTCAGTAGCAGCTTCAAACTTTCCCTTTAATTGAAAATATAAGGGGATATGAAGATAAAAACATTAATGGGAGAATAGTCTGAACCTTTATTGTGGACGCACAAGCTTTGATGCTACGAATTGAAATTTCTCCCAATCAATACGATTTAATCTCCTTTCATCAACCCCCAACAAGAATGCCGGCCCACCTCTTCATAATACCAATCTGCCCCTTTGTTAACTGTGCCTTCTTGGACGACCTACTTTCCCCATTACAACCCACCTCCCAATCTTTATCTCCATTAATTGTAGCACCCGCTTTGTTTCACATTGCTGCAAAATTCTTACCGCCATCGATTTTCCCCAAAACACAGTCTTCGTCGCTCCACTGGTGGCAAAGTTTTTCTGCCTTTTTTCATGATACCAAAGTGTGGGGTAATCCATCAAGACCTCTTCCTGGTGTAGAACCATGATGACTGAATGGGGTAATTTTGACATGGGAGTCACGAACATCGCACCATTTATTTAAAATCTTCAGTTAGTCTTCCCTCCTTTCGGTGAAAGACATTCTTCCGGTTGCGGCTTGTTCGAAAGGGCAAAAGAAAGTAAACGACAGTCTTAATTGTGGGACTCGTTCTTTCAACCGTAATTACGAAGTTCTTAAAATGATTGCTATTATCCTGAAATATGGTTTCCTTCTCTGGCTTTGTTTTCATCTTAGAAAGGAAAAAATGCATTTGTGTGCTCGCAGTACGATAATTTAGACGCTAATATACTTATTAAGGAAGTTTTCTTCGTGAAGAATTAAAAGTTTGTTCTCTTTGTTGAAACCAGAAATTAGTTATAGTTGCCCATAAGTTACATGGTTAGGAAGCAGCAAAATTAATTGTCTTGATAAGTATTACTTTAAAATATTTTAAAATTTTCCAGACATTATAAATAAATTTCGGAGGTAAAGTCTTGTGAGTTAAAATTTGCTTCACAAGAAATACTTAAATTTTGTCTGTATTGATCTCATTTAAGAACATTCCAAAAATTTCCTCGTACCGTTTTAATTTTTTTCCTAATAGATCCCCTATGATCTGTAACGGAATATTTAGGAGTATGTTACAAATGCATTAATTTTGGAAAAGTAGCAGCTCTACTTTTCCAAAATCCTAACCGATAATCCTAAAATTTGACCTGCCTTTCCGAAGGTATGCGGTAGGTCCTAATCAGAAGTCATGCAACAGCAATCCTGCACAGGTGAGATAGAACAAACGCGAGGAGAAAACTTTGCCAAAAACAAAACCAAAAAATGCAACTTTTTAACTTATATTCAAACCGAAAACCTACAAACTAAGTAGGAAAAGATTTTTAGCTTAGCTCCTGTGCCACATTCAGACTCAGTCACTACTTTACTTCAAAATTTCAAATTACATACAAATACTTCTTAATACATAAATTAACTTAAAGTTATTGATAACTAAAACAGGACAAGGTAAGTCAATAGGTGAACAACACGAATTTTAGTTTAACACATATACAAATGTATGTATAATATAAACATGAACTTAATTAAAAATACCCAGATATTTAAATACACAAACATATACGAGCCGAAGTCTGTACAGTCCATAATCTACTAATTACTGTCCATAATCTAGTACTGATAATTGATATACTTAATTTAAACCCAATATTAGTGTAAGGTAAGGGTTTTTTTATTAAAAAACTCATTTAAACAGAATATTTTCTACCGCATTGTATAATAACAATAAATTTCTAGCTAACTATGCAATAATCAACAAAATAGTTGTCATACAGTAAGACGTGGGTTGGTTGGAGTAATGTCTTTCATGAAGAACTTTCTATGGGAAGCATCTCCCATTTACGTTTCGGAATATGATGCCATACATAAAGGCTCCCATAATCCGTGACGGTTAATTATACAATCCACTTGATACAAGATTGTCCAACTGTATTATTCTAAAATAATTACTAAAACATTACAATTTTACGGGTCGCATTCTATAACACTATTTGTAAGTATAAGAGAAAAGCATAGTCCACCAAACCCAATGAAAAAAAGCGGAAATTACTCGAATGGAAAATTTATCCAACTACTTTATTATGACGCTGATATTTATCATAATCACCAATAGAAGTCGGCCAGAGGTAGCCTATCGGTAGTGCGCCGGATTTCGGTACTGAGGGTGCTCGGATCGAATCCCGACACACAACGTTAAATACCTCCGTGTCTAGGCCGGATATGGGCACGTTAAATCCGTAGACCGGAAAGTCCTTCTTTGAGGACAGCGGGTGGGGAAGGTACGATCCCCCCAGATGTCGCTTCTGTAGGTGCTCGGTCAAAATTGAGGTGGAACTTGCCAAGACGGACTCTGATCCTTAAGGTGCTATTATAAACCGGAGCCACCCAACTCTTTCCGAAGCCTATATGGACCTGGTCTGGAACTTCCTGCCAGAGGACACTAGAAACAACAACTAATAGAAATGTGTATCTAATTTCTTTAAGAAATGATAGTACTATTTTTTTAAAAAATCATGTTAATTATAGATTATTTAACATGACCTATAACTCACATGATTATAGATCATGTTAAATGATGTATACGGCGTTTAATTTAACATGAAACGCCGTATTCTTGTTGGTAGAAGAATCTTCTTGTTAATTATAGATCATCACAAATAATATATCCATACGGGGGTAAAACTTCTGTTAAATTTTTGGTATACGGATTTAAGGAACTACAAATATTCCAATATTCTACAAAATTTATATATTTTTTTAAAAATTATTTTCAGTATAACATCATTTAGTATTCCTCAATTCATTGATCAATTTCTTGAAGTGGATGAAATAACCTTCTTTTGGGGCAATAATTGTCCTAAAAAACAATTATATTTATTCACAAGTACTAAATTTAAAAACGATTTTAAAGGGTAAAACCATTATATTTACATGGTACCATCTTATGCCAAAATACGCTGTCCTTAACACTTTGGGTACTGATTTTATATGAAAAAATTCTCCACGAGTATTTGATTTAAATAGATTTAAATTTTCTAAATATTGTTTGAAATCACTTGATGAGTTAGATTCGTTATTCTGAACTTAAGAGGTAAAAATACGTGACGAGTCCCATTCGTAAAATGTATCCAGTAGGTAAATTAATGAGTACGATTAATATAAATGACTGCGAACTTTTCGACTTTGGTACTGAATACTAGAACTTAAATTTTAAAGATCAGGTTCATACATAATAAAAATATGGCAGAAATAATGCGGGCTACTAGTTTTGATTAATTCACAAACCTAGTAATACAAATTCTAAATCCAACTATGTAGATGAAGAAGATTAACACATACAGCAAATTTCTTCAGCGGGTCGAACTGAACAGAATATCATATATTTCATAGTATAACAGCATTTCTGAGTTAAAAAAATATTTATTTTATTTGCAACACATTTACGTGTTAGAATTAATAAGAATTTTTTTTAAATAAGAGAAAGCATCTTCTACGTCATATTATGAGTTGTAATATACATATTTCTTCTGTTTCTTCTGTTTTCTTAGTGTTTTATACTTACCTCTGTAAGTCCCGTGTGATACTTTGTGGTACACGGGAATTTTATGTGTATTTTTTTAATTAAAAAAATATATATATACATATTTTAGGATCAATATTGCCAGCTTCTGGACGTATCCCCTTAAATATTGTTAATATTTTCGAGATATTCATAGAATTGGTACTAATATTAGGTAAACATTTTGACGCTAAACATACCTCACAAGATAAAAAATATGAGCAATCAATTTAAAACATTGTCAATGACACGCTAACACTAGTAAAGGTTGACAGATATTTAGAAGAGCAATGTTTGCGAAATATTTTCATTCACAATTTTTACTACCCACATCTTTAATTAAAAATCAGTAATTCACATATTTTAAAGTCTAACATTGAAAAAATTTTGTAAAAAATATTGTCAAAATATAATCAACACCCTTATAATTTCTTTAAATCCTCAATTTTCTATAAATCGACACCTAGTTTCTAACTAATATTTACAACCGGAATTGATTCCTTCATTCTAAAAACTAATAAAAATATGCCAATTGTGATCGATAATTTGATTTTTTTCAACCAAGGGGATTCAATCATCCTCAAACAAGAATACCTACCAAACAGCTTAATAATATCTAAATCTTTCCCATCACAGAATCTTTCTTAGTGCTTTGCATTCTTCTTATGTGTATTTGTATTTCTCCAAACCTTTGTTATAGCTATTTAATTCGATCCTCCCCTTTTTATTCTCATATTTCAGTAAATTTACTCGTCAAAGCATCAATTTTATCTCAAAATCTCTTCAAATTCTCCCATGCCAAGTTTTAAAAAAATATCACGATGTCCATCAAAATCCCGTTTCAACGTGTGATGGCTGATTGGGAATACAATGGTAAGGCAGCTACGTAAATTGCTCTGCTTTTCGAAATCTTTAATTAATCTACCCCCATATTTCCTCTAACCAAAGAGTCTTTTTCCAGCGCCACTTGATTTAAAGAGGACATTAAAAATTAAACTGCTGCCCTAATTACATTGGAAGTTCTTTCATCTATAATTAAAATCCGTAAAATGAAAACTATTATCATTATCGTGAAATATTATTTATTCCCACATTTTTAAATGCACATTTATTTTAAGCGAAAAAGAATTTTTACACTTTTAAAGGCGATAATTTTAGACTCCATAATGATAATTCAGGCTTCGTTTAAAGACAGTAATGATTTTGTAATCATTTAGACGTGTAATGAGTTAAGCAGCAAACTCGTTTTACTATAATTTAGCCTCAGAGGGATTGAAAAGTAGTTTTAAAAAGTGTTTTTAAAGTGTTAAGCTCAAATGGAGTCTGATAAATGCCAATAATTTTTTTTCTCCCCAAAATTACTAATTTTATGTATAAGTTTCCAATCCGAATTTAAGCATGGGTTTTCACAAACAACTTCCTTAATCTTTAAGCTGACTTAATCTGATTTTACTAACATCGTATACAGGAACTTGTCACTTTACGCCTTACTTGTTTAAGATCACCCCTTTCAAGCGACTCTTTAACCTTTTTATAATACTGTCATTTTTTGCCCTTTCCAACCCTTTTTCCAATAATTTAAAGAAAATCCCTCGTTTTACTACAACATTAAACTGTCGCCAGAGGAAATATTTTTCCTCGTCATATTTTTCTTAGTTAATTAGAGAATAACCCTTTTTTTATCTATATATATAAAACAGTTCCGTAACTGACTCATTCATTCACTCACTGACTGACTGACTGACTGACATACAACGAACAGACCAAACCGCTGGACCTAAAGGGCTGAAATTTTGCATGGCGATTCTTCTAATAGTGTAGGGGTGCACTAAGAAAGATTTTTCAAAAATTCTTCTTAGATTTTTTTAAAATTAAATTTTTAAGCTGTTTTTTAAACTTTTTTTACGTTTGCATTTAAAATAATACATTGAGGGTTATAAAATTTATATCACAAGAAAGATCATAAAAATTCCTTCAAAATGAAATTTTTTTCGAATTTTTACCTCCATTTCCTGATTTTTGGTGAATTTTTAAAGATTAATTTTTAGAATTTAATTTATTAAATGCTGATCACGTGATTTCTTTTTCTGGTACTTTAAATAAATTTATCGTCACGTGCATAACAACTAAATACACAAAAAAATTTTTTTTTTCTTGCTAATGCGGCAGACGATTGGACATTATTTTGTCTACAAAAATATCCCTTATGATTTTCTTATAAATATATATATATTTTTCTCTACATCAATTGTATATATTGATCGTCGTATTTATTATATATATATATATATAAATATATATATATATATATATATATATATATATATATATATATATATATATATATATATATATATATATATATATATATATATATATTTTGGCATTAATTGCATACATTGACCGCTGTATTTAATTTGAATGTACTCCGTAGCGTAGTGCGGGTTTTCAGCTAGTTTTCCATAAATCTGTACGCAGCTCTCAGTCTCAATCCATGGCTGATAGGGTAGCTTGGCATAAAAGATATTGTTGTTAGTCTATCACCACTCTTGAATGAGTCCTTACATGTATCATCTACTTATTGCCCAAAAAATGCTTTATGCAGAGCAGTGTATTTCTGAACAGTTCATTACAAAATGAACGGCATTACGAATTAATAGAATGTATCAAACACGAAAAAGGGAATTTATCTTTCTAATTAATATTGTAAAATCATTATAAAGAATATTCTTCAATAATTACAAGATAAAAAGAACTTTGTATATACCATGTTTTTAAATTTTCTGTTGAATCATATAAACTTGATAATTCTATGAATTAATAAATACTTTTTAAAATTTTTTGATGAATTATTCCGTGAACTTGATAGAAAAGGAAGTTTATTGGAAGTTAACCTGCGTTTAACTTTTCGTTCCCGTCCCGGACGATAGATGGCTGCACGAGTCTACAAAACAAAATTAACTGAAAAAGAATTCAAACCTGCTTAAAGATGGCTAAAAGTATTAAAATAATGCATTGTCATCGTGTTCTGAGCTATTCTAAAAGTTTCAAATGTCTAGCTAATCGGGAAGATAGTTAAAAATCGATTGCAAGATTTGTACCGGACAAACACACACACACACACAACCAAACAAGAATGCGAGTTAATAAAAACATGGTAAAAATATTAATTTCGTTCCTAAGAATTTATATAAAATGAAAATAAGTCTTTAGAATTTATTCCTATTAAGGATTTTTGTTCGAAAATTAAATTCTGTAATTTTTATCAATTATTATATTATTCATTGATTATTTAAAACACAACAGAATCTTAAACTGTTGCATAAAACTACTCATTCAGTTTTAACATATACTTATTTTTTCTCTATCCCCCAATAAGTTAATGTTTAAAAGGTTGCTCTTCAATTTGTATTGTGTTTGTTAAGTTCAAATAACTATTTAAATTTTATACATAAAAATTATTTACAATCTAAATTTTATGCAATCTTAAGTATTTACAACAATTAACAATTTAACAATCAAAATGTACCTTCCACCTCACCCCACCACTTCAAGATAACTATTTTAAATGACTGCGGAACATATACAGAAATTTTTTATAAATAGAAATGAGACCATAGCGGACATAAATCTAGCTTCTAAAGAATAATTGGAAAGAATTTTAACTGCATTGTTTATACAGAGCAAAATTATGCTTATTTTTAAATTTAAGAATTCAAACGGAAAGTGAAGATACTGACAACAGACATTTTACGTATATATGAGTTGGGTCAGATCAAAACTAGCAAATTCCATTTTTTTTTCAAAATTGAGTTAAGGATACTTTCCTATAGTATTTCAATCAGTTAAAAACGAAAATTTTTGGAGAATGGCCAGCCAATAAAAAACAATGTGCAAATTTTTATGAAAGTCATTTCAAATTTGTAGCTTAAAAAATGTCTAAGATCATACATACAATCAGTAAGTTTAAAATAAAAACAATTTATGAACTTCAGTGGGTAGTTTAAATTTTAAAATTCAAACGGAAAGGGAAGATGCTGACAACAGACATGTTATATATATGAGTGGTGTCAGATCAAATCTAGCAAACTCTATTTTTAATTTCAAAACTGAGTTAAGGATACTTTTCAACAGTATTTTAATGAATTAAAAACGAAAATTTTTGAACAATGGTTCGCTAATAAAAAATAATGTGAGAATTTTCATAAAAATAATTTAAAATTTGTAGTTTTAAAATTGTCTAAGATCATACATACAATCAGTAAATTTAAAATAAAAACAATTTGAACTTTAGCAGGTAGTTTAAATTTAAAAATCCAAACGAAAAGTGGAGATGCTGACAACAGACATGTCATATATGAGTGGTGTAGGATCAAAACTAGTAATCTCTTTATTTATTTAAATTGAGTTAAGGATACTTTCTTATAGTTTTTCAATCACTTAAAAACGAAAAATTTTGAGAAATGAACCTACTAATAAAAAATAATAAGGGAATATTTCTAAACGTAATTTCAAATTTATATCTTCAAAAACGTATAAAATGTAACCTTTACCTTTGTCCTTTACAGAAAAAAAGTATCATGGAGATTGCTAGTTTTGAACCTAGACCACTCATATATGTGCGTGTGTTCAAATATTTTATGGTATTAATAGGAAAAACAATTAGGACAAAAATTATTAAAAGATTAGTATGCTGTCCCGGTCTACTTGAATGTTTATTTATCACGATAGGTTTTCATTGCGAAATTCTAAATAAAACTAAAATTATAAGCGTATTAAATTCAAAATTATTTTACCTTTTACACAACTTATCCTAAAAATGCAATCTTTTTAAAAATTACCATAATTCTATCTCTGGAGTTTTTTGTACTAATTATTGCAAAATATTCTCTCACAATTTTGAAGCTTGAAGAGGATTTTTGTTTTGTAATGATATGAACACATCAATAAATTTCAACAGATATGAACTTTTTGTTTGTACAAAAATGTGTTTTGTCTACCATACACATGTCAATTGTTTGCTTCTAATTGTATTAAAGATGAGATTTCAGTTCAAATCCCGAGTAAAAAACACAGATGTAAAATTCAGCTAAATTAATTTATGAGGATTTCTTTTTGTTTTGAATAAAGTTTAGATTTAATGAGATACCCTTCTTTCAAGCATTACAAATTGCGCCAACACATTTTGTAAAAAAAAATTAATTCAATTTTCTACTTCAGTTTTTGGGTTTAACATGATCTCTACTTTTTAAAATAACTTAAGTGATATATTTACTCTGGGGAACTTTATTAATAAATTTATAGAGAAAAATTTCTTTGCTAAAAAATAATCGCTTCCAGTTGGGTAGTATGGAAAGATATTATTTATAATAATATTATTGTAACATATAGATTATTAGTAATAAAATAATCAGAACTTTTCATGTGTTTATAGAAGAAATGGACACGTAGATAAAGTTTTAGATTTGATTTTAGCACCCGTACATTTGTAATTATGTTACTAGCATTTAATATTAGCAATAAAAGAGGAAATACTCTTAGTTCGTAATGTAAGTAACTCTCTAGAAACTCATAAAGTAGTCAAAATTAACTGATAAAAATTTTTATAGAATTAATGATAGACCTTTAAAATAAGCTTCAACCAAATTTTTAAACATATTTAGCTGCCCATTGTTCTTCCTAAAATCCTTAGATTTGGTTTTTTCTCTCAGTTGGAAGTTTCCAAATATTTTCTATCTACGTTACCCTAAAACTCAGTTTTTTTAATTTAAAATTGAATGCAGAAAACTGGCGTACAGAAACCTTCTATTTCTAAGAATGCTATGTCATTGAAACGAGCCAAAACAGAATTAAAAAAGATTTTTGTAGAAATCTCTACAAATAACTGAATAGGAATACCATTGCATTTCATAGCAGATTCATTGTTAGATTTAGACAAAAGATGATAAATAAGCTCAGATTTTTGTTGTCCTGTGAGCTGAAAAAAGAATTCGTTATTTAAGTTAAAATCATTTTTTAGATAAACGGTGATATATCTTAAATGTTGTTCTATTTGGCTAGAAGCTAAGGGAAAAGAAAGAGAAAAAGTTGAAATATTTTTGAAAACAGCAAATAAATTATAAGAGTTCTTATCAAATTAGTTCTTTCTTAGTCCATAAAAAATAAGGAATAATTCATTCTTATCATTGAATTCAGAATAACAGAAAGGGATTGAATTATTTAATTAAATTGTGTCGGAATAAACCTTCAATTTGGTGCAATATTGGAACTAACTTGAATTAATCTAATTAAATTGAAATTAACTTTAACTGCTAATGAATAGTGTCACAGGTCACGATTCGCTTGGTGTTATTGAAGAGGATCACTCACAAAAAAACATTAATCTGGCATTAATAGCATAAATTTTATCATTAGAGATATAGGGATAAAAATGTCCTTGAACTCAAGGGTACAATATTAATACAATCTAAGTGGTCATCCCCCTGATTAAACCTTCGGTCATCGCAAAGAATAATGCGACCAGATAAGCTAAGAAATACTGGTATTGATGAATAGCGTTATAAATTATCCTACAGCTCGGGCATCCTTTCGCCCCAGATAAATTCTGGATACAACTCACGAGGATTCCCCGTGGAGCACCCGGAATTCATCTTGTACAGAAAGAGTATTCATTCTCTTACAATATTCCTCTATCTCCCAAGTGTATCTGTTCCATCGATATCCATTGCTCCCATAAATAATCCCGCCCGTCACCCTTGGCTATTTAGCAACCGGAAAAGCAGAAACAGGGCCTCCGCACAAAAGGCCCTTTTCTGTCCGGGCCCCAATCGGGCCTAAAGACCGACAATTGATCAATTACCCGTTATATCGAGTAATCAATCAGGGGAGCCTCGCCTTAAGACCGCGCCGTTCCCTCTTTTCTTTTCCTTTGCTCCGTCGCCAAAGTCAAGGGTTACACGGATGGCGATACGTGACGGGGAGGACCGATAGATGGAGCTGTGCCCGGAGAGATTGGAGGAAGTTGTAGTGCTTTTTTTTGTCTTTTTTTTTTCGGGAGGACGAGGGGGGGTCTGATTCTGCTTTATACTCGAGTTCGATTTGGCCATCGGTAAAATTGGGCGCCATGTTTGGGAGGAGATGAAAGGGGTTTGCTGGTTAATGAATAAGATACGGGTGAGCGTGCTGAGATGTGTAGCAAGATGACGTCCTGAATGATGATAATCCTTGACAGCGATATGGTAATCTAACAGTTTGAAGTTGAAAAAGGGGTAAATCGTTTAAAAGTATTGCTAAGATATTTTTACATATACGAAGATATACTTGCGTTGAAAGTTTAAACATACATCTCGTTCAAAAGAATCGCTAGACAATTTTTTTTTGTTATATTGCGAGGTATATTTAGAATTATGTGATGTTCATTAAGGGGGTCCAAGACACTAAATTGTTCTAATTTTCGAAAAAAAATTTATTGCATTAAAATTTCTTTTGTTCTTTTACGCTTAAAATTACGTTTAAATCATGTTTCTATCTTAATTAGAAGAGGATAATTTTAATTTTTCTTTTGCAACATTCTAATAGTAGCCAAAACCTGTAAGTGCGCTTTTCAGCAAAATGGGTTTTTTCCCCATTTCCCGTCTTTAAATTTTTATATAAGTCAAGAATCGTTAAAGATAAATGGTTGACACTTGGAATATGTCTTTTTCAACTATTTTACTTTAATTTTGATTCAGCAAATTTGAAAAAAACATTTACTTTTGAAAATATGATTTTTTAAAAATAAGTTACATAATTTTTTTTTGCAATTTTTAATCTAAATATTTCTAATTTCTTTAAAAATTAATAGTTCAAAAAATGTTGAATCGAAATTAAAACTTATATATTTCTGTTTAATTAAAGGAAAAAATTTGATATTAGACAAATAATATTTCGAGTTATAAAGATTTTAAATTTTCCCACTTTTATTAAAAATTTAAATTTTAAATTTTTTTAAAAACTTTTTGAGAAATTTTATGATGTGATTTTGTTTACAAATTATATGATTTACCATCACAAAAATTCAAAATTTTAACTTAATAAATAAAAAAAAATTTAAATGTGTCCCGGACCCCCTTAAATCAGTATTATGTGACGTTCACTAAGCAGGAACCGTCGGCTCGATTCTCGGGTCCACCAAGCTATTTTAAGCAGGAAAGAAACAAATAAGTGATATCATATACAGAATTACTGCCGTTATAATACGTCTGGCCATTTTAAACTATTTCGAACCGAAAGGAAGTTTCCCCAAGTTTCCCTAAGGCAGGAGAACTTTGTTCGGGAAAATCATTACAGGGCGTAAGGATTCCAAGATCGGTTTCCAAGTCAGCTTAGTTATTTTATAGTAAAAGTGAAAAAATGGTGAGCGGCGATTACTGGTTGGCTTTTTATCCTCGTCAATAAAACTTTTGTGGCATAAATTTATCTTCTAAATGAAAAAAAAATGCTTTTTAAACATCTTCCATAGATAGTCGTCTTTCTTCTACCCTTAGCAGCTTTACGATGATAATTATGCATCCTCTCTTTAGATGAAGAATATTTTGAAATTGTTTTTCTTGTTTGTTTTTTAAGCTTTACAGACATTATCAATATTTATTTATTTTTCAGTTTCCAATTCAATATAATTATGCTCAACAATTTCTAAATATGTGCCAAATGACCATTGCTCTCCTCTTCATTTCAAACAACCCTCAGTTGCAACAAAAGTATCGTAAGTTTTACTAACAATATTGCATATTAAAAGTGTTCGCATTACTTTCATTGTCCCTCTTTATCCGCACACTGTCCCTTTAGGGCTAAATATAGAACAACCTACAGCTGAAAGCCGATTGCAAGTGTACGAACATCCCTTCCAATTGCGACACTTTAACCTGTATATTCTAATTCCGAATGAATACTAGCGACTTACCCAAATATTCATCGGCTAGTTATACGCTCATTTGAATCTTAATTGCGTTTAAAATAGAAAATTTCATTCTACATTTCAAATTTCGAGGTAGTATTAATCGGAACGTCATTAAAGTGAAGTTGAAAACTGAACCTATTCATGGAAATCAATAATAGAAATGTACTATCTTTTTAATCAAAGGAAGTCTTTGCTTGTCGTCATAAATGCAGTCCAAAATTGCAGTTTTTAATGTATAAAAATTTACGAAGGAAAGATTTTGAAATAATTCAATTGCACTTTAATTTATTATTATTATTATTATTCATTTTAATATCCCGATAATAACCCATTTTCTATTATATAGCTATCAATTCCATATAGTATGTGTTTCCTCTGCACATAGTGTATATTTGCTATGAAACAATATTTACAGGTATTTCAGCTCTTAAAAAAATTGTTTAAAACATATAGATAAAAGGCTAATTTTCAGGTTATTTTCAGATAGAAAATAAATAAGTAATACTACGATGGAATTTGAAAAGAAGATTTAGGAATTTTTTAATAAATAAAATATAAGTTTTTCCTTATCCCGCTATTAATAAAATCCTTTATAGTGTCATTTAAAGGAATGAATTTGGCATATAATTATTTCTGTCAAATTAAATACTGTCATCAATACTTTTTTCTTCCAATATTAAATATTTTATACGAAATCTATTTTCAAAATAGCTAGTTGTATTTGTTTATATAATTATTTCGTTTCAATTAAAATTAAACATATCAAATGATCAACATGGAAGGAAGTGATATCAGTTAATATTTTTTAAGAAACACATAAAGCATAGCAAGCAGATAGAAAGGCTTCGAAATTCGAATTTTATCGCCTTCTAACAGAAATTTTAATGCCATATTTGAATTTTATTGTGATAGTTTTTGTAAACTAAGCAAAACATGGTATTCTATTTCAAGTTACAATCTAAATTTTCAATTTTAATTGTTTGAAATTTTAAATTCTTGACTAAATCAATTTGTTTAATGGATTCTAGATTAAGATCTAAATCTATAGGTAGATGGATTGTTATCTACTGTTTACTCTTAGACCAATTACGTTTAAAATACTTCCATAGTGCTTGAAATAAGAAATTTCTAATGCCAAAAACTTTAATGCCAGAAACTGAGTTTTTTTAGCTTAACATCTATGCCCTAATAGATTCATATATTATTAAGCTAAATTATCTATTTAGCTGTGTTTCTTTAATATATTTAATCTATTCTGGATAATGTCATAGAAATATATTTAACATTCATTCTCTTACAGCCTCGATTTAAATAACTTTCATGTAAGATTTCATGCTGGCACAAATTTTGCTTTTCCAATAAGTGAACTTTCAGATCTTTCAATATGTATAAAGTTATAATTCGTAAACAATCTCAACCTCAAATATCATTTACATAGCCCTGTTTCAACACATGAATTAATATATAAAAATTAACTGTATATTTATTCGTTATACATCGTACCTTTTAAGCGTACCATATATTACAAATACTTTTATTTTTAAATTTCACATTTACCATTTGCATTTAATGTCAGCCTCACCTATCACATTACATTAATTGAAGTAGATCAATAGTGATACCTAACCAGGTAGTGAATCTGAAATCCAATGTATTATTTCAATTATTTTACTGTGCTATCTTTGACTTTTGAACTAATGTTTATCTTTTTAATCACACAAAAGTATAAAATACTAAACTCAGAGTTATGTGATTTATATCTTTATTTATAGTATCAGAGTTTAGAATTTCCTTTTTTATATTTTACCCTAGATCTAGTAGCGTAATAAAAATTATTACACAGTAAGAAGTCAACTTTAGAGATTTAATTTATTTTCACTGTAGATGCTATGCTATTGCAAAGAAACAACTTTTACAGGCATTGTTCTGAAAATCAAAATTTTGTCACAAATTTGTTCGAAACCGTTTGAGGATTTGGTCATGTCCTATACACATTTCGATATTCATTTTTCCCCATTTTATCTCAGAAACTCGAAAATATCAAAATATTTACATCATGCTGAATAATATTTTTAATATATTTTGAAACTTAAAAATGAAACTTTAAAGTTTTCGCAAAATTTGCTGATGAAATAAATAATAACAGTAAAACGAGATTAGCATTATTTCTTCCTAAACACACTATAGCACGTTTTTGCCAAAAATGTTTAGAATTTTAAATTATTTATATTTTAAGAAAATGCAAATTCGCTATTTTTTTCAAAAGTTTTAGCACCGCTCTCATATAAAATTTTGATATCTAAAATTTGCAAGCATAAATCATTTAGTTATTCATTGATGAGAGATTTGAATACTACATTAAATATTTGTGTACATATTTTCCCTTAACCTTCAAATTCATATATTTAACAATAAACTAAGTTAAAAAAATTCCGACATGAGTTATTACCATGAACCCATTTATTGTAAAATAAGGAATTTTAAAGCCCACTGTTACTAATAATACAGAATTTAGGAATCAAATATTCAAATATTTTCTTTACTTGATAAATAATAAACGATTCCCAAAATAAAGCAGTCAACAAAGCTTCAGAGTATTCTCATACGAGTTACCTTGTAAAGTATTAAACACAAACATTAAAATTTTTCAAAAATATTTTCTTAAGATTGTAAATTTATTTTAAAAAATCAAGAATTCATTATTGTTATTTAAAGGTATGTTAGAGTATTTTAATTCACCCCTCAGATTATTGCTTTTTAACTTCTTCCTATTCTTAAACTAAACAAAAACTTACGAGTATTAAACAGCAATAAAAACAGGCAGTGTAATATTGGCTATACTAAATTGTAGTATACTGGATTTCCTTTACTTGACCATATCCTGAACTGTCCATTTTCAGTTTCATCTAGTGTTTTCATTCCCGATTAAACACTTTCACTCGGTGAAAGTCAACAGCTTATTTGTCAACGGTTAAACATATCTACAGAGCAACACTTTCCTCTGTAGATATATTGGATGTAATTTATTCTTTGATTCAATCTCAACGAAATCCAAACTAACCATGTTAAATGTCTCTCTCGTTCACAACTTTTCCTCTGACTAGCTCTCTTGACTATTCATTTTGTGCATTTGTTGAACTAAATCCTTACTCACTTTGACTCCCTACATTGTTAAGTATTCTGCTGTGGCTTCATTATGCACATTACAGAAATAATAAATTAGAAAATAGGGTTAAATTAATCCATTGGCAGCAAACCAGAGAGCAGCAAAAAAAAACATTATTTGTTCTGTCCAACAACATTTCATAAATTTACTTGACCAACTACAACCAGCCTGCTTTGTCCATTATTCATTGCTTGTGACGGATTTGGGTGGTTTCAGTTTTGTACCAAAATGGAAATTCATCTTGAAATAATTTATTAAAGGTTTAATAAATTATTTCAAAGTATTTTCATTTATATTATTTATGATTCAAGTATCGGAATTTACAATGCCAAATTATTTTGAGGAAAAAATTCCTTTGTACTAAATGTATATTTTTATGACCGCATTTTAGATTTATTCACATTTTTTAATAATTCTCAAACACCCCTTGTTTCAACTGGGGATTAAACCTAATTAATGATATTTATGATATTTTGGATTTGAGGTCAATTTTATGAAAACCAAAGTTACGCAGAAGAAAATTTCTTTTTTACCAACTTATGGTAGGATTTATTTAAAGGTACCATGATTAGATTATCATAAATTCCTTCTCATAAAAAGATTTTTTAATCAGCTTTAAATCCACTATCAATTTGAGCTTACAAATACATACATTGAAAAATATAATTCAAAATATTTATAACTCAACAACAGGAGAGATGGTTTGTTTCTATCATTCATAACTTCCTTGTCTATATTTCTACTCAGATCAGGTGTACTTTAAATATGGTACAATTTTCATTCTTATTCTTTTGAATTACAGACTGTTTAAAATTTTGATCTTGTATTAAACACTTTTAGCATAGTACATATCTTCCCTATTCATTGCAGTTTGTAATAAAACCAATGTTTGAATCTTGATTACATTCCTCGATTAAATCAGTTAACTCCTCAAAAAAATTTAATTTTCCATGTTCAATATAAAAATTTATTTTCAACAAATGCAGATTGAATGAGAACATAAAAAAAGTAATTCAGAAGGACAGTTTTATATGTTTTTAAGATATTCATTTACTAATAACCAACAAATATGCAGATTAAACTTACCTGCATTAAACAACAAAAAAAACACTTTACTCCAACTAAAATCTTAATATAGGCTTTCCTTTTCACTGCTATATGAATAATTCTGAATATGTTCACGTTTCATTTATTTACACCCTTTTCTCAACATTAATTTAGTCACTTGCCGCGAATAAATATTTATCCACCAATATTATTTCTTTTTGATTTAAACAGTGGTTAATAAAATATTCAAAATTGAACAGGAATTTACATTTTCGCATAGTCAATATTACTTATGCAACACTTAATGGATCCCTTCAGTATTTAAATACTGGGAAAAATGCTCTAATCACGCGCTCAATTTATTTTAAAAGCTGATTTTCTGCTATTTTCAACTTACAGAATGATTATTTTATTTTAAAAGGACAATTGAATATTTTAAACTATGTCACATTTCATTTTAAACTACGCGTTTTCCCAAAAATCCTATTTCGGCACCGTCGAAAGTATTTCTGATAAGAATGTTCTTATAAAAAGAATAAAGTTTGGTTGAATAAATATTATGATTTGGAAGTAAGACAGTTCGTTTTCCCTTTTTCCAGTGTCAATGAAAATATTCTGCTGCTTTATATACGTTCCTGATCTGCATTAGAAAAATACAAACCAATAGAATGTTTCATTTCATTTTTCTTTAATCCGTTTAACGTAATAAAACTGTTCCAAATCCATTTATTGTTCCCTTTTAAAATCCATTTCTATTTTTAAATTATCTTTCGAGAAATTCATGAATACTTTCTTCAGATATTTCTCTTTGATTTTCAAAAATTTATTTAATCTGCTACACAAAAGGGGTTTACATCTTCTGTCTTTTTTTAATTATTTATTTATTTATATATATATATATATATATATATATATATGTGTGTGTGTGTGTTGGAGAGGAAAACCAATTTTTTTATTAATGGATTATTTCAAACATTACTTGAAAAAAACAGCTGCTAGAAAATAATCTTCAGGAATCCTCTTTCCTGTACTCCTTTATTTATTTATTTAAAGAAGGTTAAAAAATCGAGATTGAAAGAAATTATAGCAGACATAATCCTTCATCTGAGTTAATAATAAGCAAAAGTAGATTGCGGCTTTGAATTATTTAGAAGGAATTTACTTCTAGCTAGTTCATGCCAAGCACTAAATTTTAAAACTATTAAGACTTGAAAATTGAAATTTTTAATGTCAAAGTCATTCTAAATACAGCAGTAAATTTAAAAGTCACATTCGTAACGGTTGTTATAGGAAATATTGTGGGGCAGAGGTAGATAGTTAGAAATAGGGATGGCAATTGTTAGAAGAAATACACCGGGATATAGGAGTGTTAGTTTTTAAAACGTTTTTTATAAGTAATATAGGCAGTAATGTTGATAGTAAAGAAAGTAAAATAGTTAACTTGTATTCACCAAAGTATCAAACGTGCAGAAATAATAGTGCATGTTAAGGAAACAATGTTTATAAAAACTAAAAATATGGAATGTAAACGTAGTTGCAAGACAATTTCAGTTTCTCTCTATTATATTTCCTGTTTACATAAAACACTGATATAGTGAATAGCTATTATACTGTGGAAAATAAGAACTTTTGAAGTGAATGTAACCTAATAGTAAATCACACAGATTCAGTAGCAGAAGTAAATTAATAACAATAATGGCATAATAAGGACTGTAAAGCCGTGTAACAGTGTAAATAAGAATATACTGGAGGTAATACTCGCGATGTATTAGAGTTGTAAGGAATTTTTTAATGTTACGGTTCACTTAAACAATGCATGAGCTAAAATAACCGTTCCTACTGTTTTAACACTAACCTCCACTGTTATTTCCAAATGCTAGATTTATGCTTATGATGGTTTATGTAAAATATCAAATATTTGGCAAAATTGTGGAAAGTCTGTTTGTTGTAAACGTGTAGTACAAAAAGTGTTTATTTGCGTGAAGTGCATAACACATTAATTTTGATGTTTATATCAATTTAATTTCATCTTAATTTCAATTTTTTAGTTTACAATAGTAATTTTTTTAAATAAATATTCACAATCAAAATAGCAATTGTTGAAAAAATTTATCCCAATTTTGACTAGGGATCAAAATGATCCCCATCTGGCATTGTAGTAAGTTTTAGTATCAATGCGTTCTAGTGTTAAACTGAATGGCTGAAGACCTCCATGCGGTGTTTACAAACTCCATGCAGAGTTTGCAAGTTGCAGTTCGACCTTCAAACTGTAACTTACAAACTCTGGTTCCGATGGACGTCATCTACATAAATAGTAGAGTAAATAAAAAATATAGCGGATTTAAACAGTAGTAACACTGATAATAAATAATACATGCTAAGGTATAACACTAGTGACAGATATTTGTAATGAAAAATTAGCAAGGTAAATATTCTCTGAGGTTTGGAACGGATAGAAAGTTATTGGAGTAAAGTGGTTAGAGTTGGATGTAAATTAATAATGCTTCTAGCCCTTTTCATTCACACATATAGGCTATTGGTGCAAGTAGCAGATACGGGTATAAGACAATGTTAGAATGGGTAGAACTAAATGAAACGGGGTTGTTTTAAGGTTGAGAATTGAAAATATAAGCAATAGTAGATGTATAGTAGGATACTGATAAGATATACAGAGTGGCCCAGTAGTGGTAGTACTGGGTGTAATACTAGTACTTTTAGTAAAGTCAAGGTGATAATAGCATGTCAAGTTTAGATCAAGATAGTAATGTTTCGTGAAACAATAAAAATTAATATCGTGGCATCAATATTAAAGTATAATTTTCAGAATTAGATTTAGAATGTTTTAAAGTAGAATTTTATAATGTTTGTCATAAAAATAAAAGTATTCTCATTCTATTTCACTGTAAGAGTTGTTTTTTTTAATTGCAGAGGCACTTGTCGCGAAGACATTCGCCTATAATTCACCGCAGTTTTGCTGGCCACTTTATTATGGGGTGCCATATAGGCGAACCAACATTGCCCCCCTATGAAGGGACGATACAAACGGAGGCATTTTAGTGGCGCTTCGCCAGGATTCGATCCGAGCATCCTCAGCACCGAAAACCAGCGCGCTGTACCACAATGCCGCCACGGCCCTTCACTGTAAGAGTAATAATACTGAAATAAAATAGTAATAAAATCATTAGTTTTAGCTGGGAGGATAAAGCAATTCGAAAAAAGTAATTTGTGACGCTTTAACTATTGTATTATAAATATAGATGTCATCGCTCTAACAAAGCAGTAAATGTTGGCATACAATAAAATGCTACAGATGTCAGAAAAATGGGAACTGAGAATAATTAAAATTGATATGTTATGAGATGAAAGTACTATTTCAATTGCCAATACATATATTTGTGGCAATGTGTATGATGAAGGGAAATTAGGTGTGAAAAAACCTATTGAATTATAAAAAATATATTTTATGTAAGAAATTTTAAAAATAGATACCGATAACATTTATACTGTATGCAAGTTAATATAAGGGGATTGATGTACTTTATGACGCGTGCATGACTAAAATAATAAAACATTATATTTATATATTAACGATCTAATTTTTAGTTTTTTATTGAAATTTTTATTTTCAGAAATACGCAATTATTTATTCCTAAATAAAAAACACGTATACTATTTTTAGATAATTCATCATTAGCGATTTTTGCTGCAACGGGACTTTTTTTCTGTTCACCTATTAGTTTCCAATTTTTTAGTCTTCTTAAATCTCCTGAAGCATTTTATAATGTTTCACTGTCTGTCTATCGCAAACCGTATATAAACATACCTTCGCCTCCATGCATCAAAATCTTCTCCTCTCCAGCTGCATTCCCAGACCTGAATGTCACAGCGTTCGTTATTATTAGAATTTCTATAACCTAGAAACAATACCCCACAAAAACCTCTTTCCTATCCTGACTTCTCTCTCCATTTTGTGTAAACTATTCCTCCCCCACCGAGATTTCCTGAAATTCCGTGGAAACAGAAACACCTCATTCGCTACAGGAGCGCCTCCCCCCCCTTCTCTCTCTCTCTCTCATACACACATACATACGCAGACCTACACACCTATATATGGATGTATCCTTTGAATAAAAATGTCCACGGTGTGGTTGCTTTCATATTTATTCAGAAGTTTCACGCTCCAGCTAGGAGAGGGGAACATCAAAATTATCTTGAATTCAATGGATTCGTTCTGGAAGGGGGGTTCCGAAAATTTATGCGCATTTTATTTAGACACCTCCCCCCCCCCACCTTTTTTTCCGGTAGGGCTTAGCGGGAAAGGATTTTGCAGTGGAGAGTAAACTGTTTATCCTCAATCGAATGCGATATCTTTTTACTGCCATGGTTTCTACCTCCGCGTCCCATTCTTTAACATTTATCGAGCGTGGAGTACGCAAAGAATAAAGGTTTTGTACATCTGTCTGCCGCTTTAGCGATTCCTATTGGGCCAGCGGCTGCGCGATAAATCTTATGATATCAGATGGAGAAAAAATGCTGCAACCTATGTAATCAGAAATAATGCAGAGTTAAATATTTAGGCAAGAGTGTGTGTTTCTCAGGGAATCGCAATAGCATCAAATATTTACTGTCCTACTTTTGGAGAGAGATCTGAGAAATGTTTTTAAAGAGTATTCTATATTTGAAGTTGTAGCCTAAATAACTATAACTTTATTCCCTTGTGACGTATGAGTAAACTAGCACTAAGCTATGTTAGCATGGTAGAAAGTAAGTTAACTTAAAAAGTTTAGAAGTAGGATTTCGGAAGTTTACTATTATGCTTATATTAAAAAGTATTATGCGGTTAATGTTTAAAAAAGAACTTAGCCCGATAATAACACTGCAAAAAAAATTTGCATCGGCTCAAAGTGATGGAATAAGAAAATAAAGTTTTTGTTTTAGCATAATCATCTTTAAAGATAATATAAGGCCTGAAATTTCAGTGAAAATTTGGAGGAACTTGAATTCACTTAAAAAATCTTCGCTTAAGTGGTATTTCAAAAATGTTTAAGGCCTATATAAAATTTGTTTATCTGCAGGCTAAAATTTCACATGCATATTCATGGAAATAAAACATTTCCTGACAAGTACATTTTGAAAAGTTTAGACATTATCTGTATGCATACGTGTAGACGCGTGTACCCTGTGCAATTTAGGGGAAAAAAATTCCTATGGCCCTAAAATCACACCCATTTAATTCGACAAAAATATCAATTTTATGTTCTGACACGAGAGGAAAATTTTCCAACTTACAAAATTTGAAGGTTTAAATCATACGACTTTAATATACACCGAATAAAATTTCCAACCATAATATTATTTACATGTATTCAATTGGCATTTCCCCTCCGAGTTATTTAACGTAAATAACTTAAACAACCTTACTTTCAGATTGGAGCACACAAAAAAAAAATCGCTCCAGAAGAGAAATGAAATAAATTCCCAGTCAATTGCTTGTTAGCTTGAATTTGTCTAAGGACAGCCGAAATAATTCTTCCTCTTGCAAGAGCATTATTTAATTGTAGCCTAAATTGGAAGGGTATCTCCCGATAATTGTCCTGCCCTTACACGAAATAAATTCGTGTTCAAGCGATTTATTGAAATTACAGACTTTTCATCAACCTCGGTAATTAGATTTCTGCAACGAACGACTTCATGGCAAGAAATCGAGTAATTATAGCTCCGAAAAAGGACATTTGTAGTTTTTCGTGCGGCAGATAAATTAGCAAATTTATTTTAGAGTGAATTAAGGGGTTTATACATCTGAGACGTAAAAAAACACATATTATGTCGCTTGATAATTTTAAACGCACCAAAGAAAAATTTAGGAGAGGAGTTTTAAGTGTATATTGAAAAACGTTATGAGACTGATGCTTAAATGAGGGTTCAGTGCAGTATAGTGCATCCTCATTTTGTTCGAAATTTGTTACGAAGTGGGGAAGATAAAAATTAAAACTTTTCTGCCACTGCCGAAACTCGGGCAGTTGATTAACTGTTCTGCAGGTGTATGCTAATAACTAATTACGCTAATCTGATGTTATGCGAAATTTTTACGTTGAATGACTTTCCTCGCACAGTTCACTTTTCATTTTAGGACAACACCTGATGTTGGCCTTTCTCTTTTCTTATTTACTGTATGACAAAAAAATTTATCGTTTACTTAGCATATTGTTACAGTTGTGAAGAGTGGAACTCGAAAAGAGAGGTTTCCTGTCATTACTGGGGTTTGATCCCCGATCCTCGAACACGTTACAGAATCGGGATATGGGTTTCGGATTTGGCATCCGATTGTTAAGGCTGCTGTGTACTAACCGTATTGGATTCGCTTGCCTTAATGTTAATATATGGAGAAAATGTGTCGACTATTTACAGTCACATAAATGCTGATAATCCAATAAAAATAGTATTTTCAGATAGCCTGAACCTTTTAGCCCCTTGCAAAAGGATTCATTTTATAAATTTCGTCCACCAAAGGAATTGAAGAGTGTTTAAACATACTAGACCAGATTTTATCCCCAAATAATTTTAATTTAAAAATATTATTAGAATTTTTAAAAAAAAACGAAAACTGCCTCAAGGTGTAAAATTGCTTTCTCTATTAAGGAGTACAATTAAAAAAAATTAAATCCAAGTCGGTAAACCTTTGACACATTTTCTCCATAGGTATACACTGAGGTGAGCGAATCGAATAGGTTTAGTAGACATCAGCCTTAAGAAGAACGATTATGGATCGTCAATCAATATATGGGGACAATTTTCAAGGAAGAGCAAGGAATTAAGAATCGTAGAAAAAATAAGTCAATGAACATGAACAGGCCAGCAACCAGTTTATATTTAGTCTGCTATGATTATACTTTTCAACACTTACTTTTCAACACTTTTCCCTTTACGTCTCATTCTTTAAGAAAAATTATCTTCCGAATGTTTTAATAAGTCGAAGTTTTTTTCGAGACGTTAAACTTAAGTCTTGCCTAACGAATCACATACATTGGTTTCTGACTACTATATATATTCTGATATATTTTATTATATCATTTATTAGTAAAGGGAAGTTGGTTTTTGTTGATTGAATTAACTTTTGCCAAGGTGAAAGTATTAAAAAACCACTAATAAATCCTTATTCTGCGTTCAACTATCTATTTGAGTGAACTGATATACTTGTCAATGTTTGCTATTAAATCTAGACGTCTAACGTGACTAAGCCGAAATTGTAGAATAAGTTTCAATTACGGAAATTAATAGTTGAAATCTTACAAATAGCTTTATTAACGGACTATTTGAGCAAGAAAAAAACAAGGTTAAAGTCTAAATTAAATAAAGCTTTTAAACTTTTTGTTTTCTTACAAAAACATCTCAGTAAATCTTACACCAAAAAGCTTAAATTAAATATTAGAATTAAAAAACTGTTTTAGGAACGTCTTTTACTTTAATCTCCTTTTTAAGTTTTATTCACATTATATTTTTGAAATATTTTGTAGTAACATTCTCGAGACCTGTCCTTCTAATTCAGACTTCGTTGTGACTTCTCAGGAGACCTCGACGCACAGGTTGAATAACACTGACTATTAAGACTCAAATCTAAACTTTTGGCTTAAGAACTTTTAAATAAGAAACTATACACTTATATAATAACACTATAAGTAGCACATATAGAATAAATAAAAGCTAAAGCTATAAAGGAATAATACAACACAGTATAATATCTTTAACTATGTGTGTAGAAACGCCTTGCAATTCTTTACATTAAAGTGATAGTCACTTTATTCTATTCCTGTAAATATATATCCTTTTCAATGCCCACCAAACAATATTATGGGTTATTGTTGGTTGATTCCGAGTTCTACGGTCATTTTTTGCTACACGAGGGCTAATTAGACCAGGACCTACTGCTTAGAGCCGATTCCGAACGACTACAAACATCCATGCCTATAATGGTACTCGAATCCACAGACTCCACAGGTACCAAAAGCCATTCGGAAATCGCCCGGCTTAAGGTTGTACTACACCAGTTAGAGTAAAGGTTAATTATTTACTTTGCAGTAAATATTGAAGGTAAGTTGCAAAGTTCTGTTACAATGTAAATTTTTCAAAATCGGTTGGAATGCTATGGTTATAAAAGAAAATATACATCTCCAGAGTACAGGTAACCTTGTTAGGATTTGCTATGCTCTGCTTAATGAGGTCTAAATAGATATTTTTAAAGATAGTTGTGACCAATATATGTGAAAAAAATCGATTAATAAATTTAAACAACCTGTGAAAGGAACCGATAAATAAAAAACAATATTCTAATATGTTATAAATAAAAAAAGTATATTTGGAGTAGTGAATTGTTGATGTCTAGACATATGGTTGTTTGATGTCGCTCTCCCAAAAGTTAAACCAAATACCACAGGTCGTATCGACAGATATTTACTATTTTGGGACCAGTCCTATTCCTAAATCCTCTGTTAAACCAAAATAAGGGACAATTGGGATAGCATGTACGCAATTTATTTCTAAGTTACTGGATAATTGATCTTTCCCTCTTTTTTTTGTTTTTAGATTCATGTTCTGTCCATACTCCTTATTGGCTACATCTCCCTTCTTCATAATCAAATAGCTTTTGTTGATAGGCCAGATTGATTTTTCTTGACAGTTAGACGAAATTTTCGTTGACTGCATTCTCAAACATTTAATGGCGATACTCATGTGGAATAGTGAATTTTCTGACCGAATAGGAGGAAGACCAAAGTTTTATTCTGTTAAAAGAACTCTACACCCTTCATTTCGTGAAAAACGTGAAAAATATAAAAAGCCTCAAATTTTTTCCAAAGTACAGTTTGACATCTGTAGTACACATTGTGAAATTTTGAAATCATGTCCGCTATAAAAGTAATAAATATTTATCTTTATAGTTTATATTTAAAACTGAATTTAAAACTTAATTAACGATTTTCTCAGTCTATATTCTTTTTGATGATCACTATGCTTCATTGAAATAAAGATAGGTTTTGGAGTAAAAAGAAAAGAAAATTTTTTGTAATGAAAACATAAAGGCATCCGTGTTTTTAAAACAAATTTTATCATAGATTTTTTCTTCTCTTAAACAAATAAATTTACAGAAAAATTTATCCTTACAGTTAAAGACGATAATCTCGTAAATACTATTAAAAACACTGAAACAAAATGAATACTTAAAAACATCTAATTTATTAATATAAGGAATATTTACTACATTCATCTACAATTATTTATTTCCTTTGAAAAGTTATTTCGTTTAATAATTTCATTGCATGACACATAAAAAAAATTAGTAAAAGTTAGGAGTTCCAGATCCATTAAAATAAGGAGGTTATTTTAAAAAATCTGTAAACGATCCCCTAATCTTTAGATTACACCTCAGCCTTAAGAAAGCAAATGGGTGTTATAAGCTCTTCATTCGGGACACAGGGATAAACCATTTTTCCAAACAACTAACCACTTCTTTAAAATTTTACATAGCAAAACATTTCTCTTTTTGATGTAGGCTCTGAATTTTTTAGAATAAATAGTTAAATAAATATTTGAATCAATAGTATCAATGTTGCCAACAATAAAATTTTATACTCTATTTTCTATACTTTTGTATTCTATACTCCATTTTTTATAAATAGCAGAATTTACTTTAAATGTAATAATCAGAATACTTCGTAGGAAATAACAGTTATTTACAAATACATTGCATGTTAAAACCTATTTTTAAAAAAATATTTTCAAAAAAATGTGAACTTTAATATTATACAATATTTTACTGAAATCGAACCAAAAAAAAGAACATTCTCCTAGACAGAGTGCATTAAAACATTATTTCAACGATAGAAATATAAACCCAGATTAAGTCACTATCAGCTGTAATGTCTACTGCAATCCGATATATAATGCTATCCGAGAGTGTCCATTATATTTATTATTACACTTTTATGATATATTTCATACGGTGAAAGACCTATTTGTCAAAAGACAATTTTTTTCTTCATATCCTTATATATATATATATATATATATATATATATATATATATATATATATATATATATATATATATAAAAGAAAAGGTGTCCAAAAGAAAAGGGTCGTTATAACGAGTGGTCTCTGTATCAAAAATTTAAAAATAACATATCATTAAAAGGGATTCTTTGGGACTTAGCACCGATCGATGCATTGGAATGGTAGCTATAATGTCCAAGATATATATATATATATATATATATATATATATATATATATATATATATATATATATATATATATATATATATATATATATATATATATATATTATATTATATATATATATATATATATATATATATATATATATATATATATATATATATTATATATATATATATATATATATATATATATATATATATAATCTGAAGTAGATCGAATGTGCCAAAAAAGACGAAGGTTAAAGAGAAATTCTTATAAAAGGTTGTCAACAGGACTAGTGTAAACAAATATGAGACTTTCCAGACGGAAATTGGGAACCCTATCTGAGTTGTGTGTTATTTTAATTTTATCTTATTGATATCCTTTTGCGATTCTCATTTAAAAGGGGGTTTGAAGAAATTTGTTTTTTACATTATCTAAGACTAGTTTTATTCACCCTCTGCTTATATCAGTACCAGATAACCTAAGAGTTTATTTTGTGTGCGTGTGTGTGTTTAAAGGTATTTTTAGCACTATTGCCGACCAAATAATGCGCTTTCGTAATTCCATCACTTCGCTGAGTTCTAGTTTTATATATCGTTGAGTGGGAGAGGGCTTGAATTGAATGCTTTCATATATTGTCTATGAATGGATATAGGGATACATTTTATAATTTTTTTACTTTTATACAAATCCTATTTTAACATATTTATTCAATCACAAACACTGGTGTATGAATGAAAAAACAACTTACCACCCGCGATGACGCTCTTCCCAAAACACAGCCAGATCAGAATAAAATACATCTTAATAAATGATGCTCTGATCATTTTTCTCGTCCATATAAAACACTTGCTTCACCTCCGTGACAAATGGGCAACAAATACCCCAGAAAATCATATTGTTGTTTTAATAAGAGTTTCCCTTTTCCTTGCGAATACGTCTGTTTTATCTGCAGTCACAATGACCATGGCAGTATGTCGTTTGTTTTGATTTTATACCAATATAATTGGAATGAACAACAGCAATTCCATCAAAGTAACTTTAAATTAACTTTTCTCTACTCCAGATTTGGGTATGATCGTATATTTTGACGTTTAAATCCGTCTTACACTTTTATGTCATTTTCAAAATAACTGTGTAAATATTTCAGTTAATTTCTACCAACGGATACGATTTCAATCTACCATACAAGCGATATTCCATATTGCCATACGTTGATATCGATGACATTTTTCAGCACAGTTTCCATTTCCGAGTTTGTTTTTCATGGCCAAGCGTTCTCGGTATGGCACGTCTCTTATCTTAAGAAAGTCGGCATCTCCGAAGAGAAAATTCGAAGAGATCTGCCACATTAGGTCATTTCCAGTCCTCCCAAATCCTCCGTAATAATGAAGAGAATACGATCTGAAACCCGCCGGTTATAAGAATAGTTGGAAGAATTGCGAGTTTTGGAAACACAGTCAGACTGCGACCTATGAATAGGTCAGTAATGTGTCCTTAAGAAACTGTCCTAACCAGCCATTGCCGTCTGTGACTCGCAGAAGCGGATTCCTTCTTTGCCAAGGCTCATTGTAACCTCAATTAGGGTTGCCATATAAGATATCGCCGATTCCCGCGCCAACGCTTGGCGCGATTTATGTTTGGCGAATTTAATAAGCTTTTTCTCTTTTCCCCCCACAAATTCCTAACCTCCTTCCCCATTGGACCAAATGGTTGTTCACCTTACAATGTGTATTGGAGCGGATAAAAATTAATGATTCGCAAAAAATAAAGGAATTTTTAAAAGGAGTTTTGAATTTTAAACCGAACAAAAGCGCTGTGGTTTTGGTTTAATGTTTTCTCTCTCATTATCTCGTAAAGATCATGTAGGAAGATTAAATTTAGCTTTGTTGTTGTTTTAAAGAAAGGGACAACGACACATAAAGTATATTGACTGTAAAATAATTACATTTTCTTGGCTGCAATTTTTTATGCATCGGGATTCCTCGGCCAATTAAACCTAGTTCTTTTAAATTATGACGTATTAACGGAGTTATGTTTTAAGATATGTTTTTTATTAAGTAATATATTGCTTGTAAAATATTATCGTAACTTCATAACCATTTATATAACATAAAAGAGAATAAAAAAGAAAAAAAATGCCCCTTCCACCTACAAAGGAGTTATTTTTTCTAAGTCGTAAGAAATCAGAAAGTATGCAAAAGAAGATTACAAAAAGGAAAAGTGAGGATTTAAAATTTTAGAGAAACTATCCGAGCATTTCCGAAAATTTTACAAAAATTGTTTCTTAATATCAATTAATTTTAGAAACATATAACTTTAAAAAAATATATCACATCAAAAATTTCCTTCAATAGCAAAAATATAAGTAAATTGGAAGGAATTTTTCAATTTCACGTAACACTACAGACTTTTTAAAAATTCATATTTAAAAAGTTGATATTTCATAAAACAGAAAACAGTAATAACTCCTCTCGGAATGAAATAATTCTTACGATAAAATTTTGTTTATATGATTAAGAGAAGTTAAAAATAAATTGAAACCACGTTCCTCTAATCGCCATCATTTAACATTAAAATAGTTAAAACTCATCTTCCTAGTAAGATAAACAAAAGTTAAACAGAATAAGCAAAGTAAAAGATTATTCTTTTCTACCATTGTAGAAATGAAATATTTTGTACGGAAACAGTTTCTTTGAGGTTTGAATATTTTGGAAGTATAAGGTTACATCAATTTACCGCTCTCTACTTAATATTCTTATGCATATTTTATCGCTTAAATATATACAGAGTGAGTATAATATGTAGAATTGTATTTCGTTTAATGCACTTCGTATTTCGAAATATCACAGATCGTTCCATAATTAGTGTCTACTTACATATATTTCGAAATCGAGAGTAAAATAACTTAGCTGTAATCTTACATATAAGGTTTTGAAAAGGAATTTATTAAGTAATTATTTTATTATTAACAGCAGGAATTGAGGAACAAACTCTGTAATTCATGTTACAATTATATATAAGGTATATAAAGCATAGAGTGTTAAAAAGTGGGACTTAAAAAAAACTACAGAAAGAAGTTAGAAATATATAAGTTCTTCTATACAAAATTCCTATTTTGTCAGATTTTATATAATATATACGTATATAGCTCTCTTTTTAAAGCCTTAAATGTTAGTTATTCACTCATGCAGAGAAAAATCTTTGGGGAATATTCAAATAGTATCATCTCTAACATAATGATTGGATAAAAACCACTTTTATTGCTATAGTTACTATAATTTTTGATCCCCTCTATTTATGAATAAATTAAAAAGCTTGAAATATCCAAATATTAATTCAATATTTACTGTACGTAAAAACATTTTTTCAATATTTTCAAATTGTAGAAATTTTAAATGTAAGTGATTTGAACAAATTTTAAATTGAATTTCAATTATCTAAGTCACAAATAATAATTACAATTGCATATATCAATTGCATAATTACAATTGCATATTACAATTGCTAATAAAAAAAATTATTAATATTTTACTATAATTAAGGCAAGCATGCAAATATTATAAAACATTACTTTGAAGGACACTTTTCAGAGTTATTACTAAAATAGACTCTGTGCTAAGAAAATATTTGAAACTATTTTCATTCTTTAAAAATTTTTCTATAATTTGAATTAATTAATCCTTATATTAAAAATATTCATGCAGGTACCTCTTTTTATAAAAAATACTATTTCCCTTAAATGACCACAAATGCCGAAACTACAAAACTACTCATGAGCTTAGTCAAGTATACAAATTAGGAATGCCATACGGATATTTTATTGGCTATTGTATTCAGTCTTCAATGTCTTTCCAACACAAAAAAAACGACTTTTCGTGGGATTTTTTTTATTTTTCACGTGAAAAACGGACTATTTATTTGCTGTAACCTTCCGACCACAAATCGCGAAATCGCACTCAAATGCCAACTGTGAAACGGCTATAAAGTTTTGTAAAGAGTTACAGCACCTATTGTTTTGCTTATATCGGTCCACAGGGAGTAAAAGTATTTTTTTAGCTCCCTTTTTTTGCAATTCCTTTTTTACCATCTCTAAGACAACAATAAAACCTGCATTTAGAGAAGCGCATCAAATGGTCCATTGAAACAAAATTTATACAAACTCCAAAGTAAGAAAACATAAATGATTCAAACCTACGGTACTGCCTTGAAGTAAAAGAATGTTTATTTACAATTTTTTGTTGATATATTAAGTTGCCACAGTAAAAATGGGAGCTTACGGTTTTTTAATTTATTTGTAATAAATATGAAATTACCTTCTTTTGCGTAATGTACACATATAGGTTTGTAGGATGTAATCTTAATAAAAATTAATCATTTTCCCAGATGAAACAAAAGCGAAATGACACATACCGGAAAAAAAGTATTTCTTAATATTGATAAAAAAAAGATTCATTTGCTAAAACTTTCAACAAATATGCCACTCAGATTAAAATTGAATTTTTATTCTTTTCTACATATGTATAGAACTATTTAACCATTCATATAATTATACATGCATACATGCAAATCATTCATATCCATGAATACATACATACAAAATATATAATTCATATATAAATATATATACATAGATAGATAGACAGGCATAGATAGGAGTTAAGGGCTACGGTCACAGATGGAAATGCTAACTCGTTTTCGCTATTTCGTAGTCTAGGAAATCATCAGTACCAAGTGTACATTTTCCATCAGCTATCACTGAAATTATATTATTTGATGTCAGTTATCATTTTATAATTTTTTAGTGCTAGAAATAAGCTTAGAAGTTTTAAAGGTATACTTTTTTATAAATTCGTTGCTCCTTTTGTTCATTTTATAATCAGCTAGAAGTCCTTTATTCCTAAAATTCGCATGATTACTCACTCTAAATTAAGTAATAACCATCTAAGTTTTCCGTGCATTTATTTATAGAAACCATAGCGGCCTCACTGCATTGCTACACAACTAAACTTAGAAAACAAATCAATGGAGGCAAGATATGAGCTTTAAAAAAAAGAAATGCTGTATACTATACAGACAACGCGGTGTCAAACAACCTTTCAACTTTATGTAAATATCTATAAATTTTTAAATACCTTAATTTCCGGCAAAAGGTAGTCTCGTTAAAAATTAAAATCCTAAAACTTGATGTCTAAATTGTCTTACATTATAAAGCCTACATTCCTTTTTTATTTCATATGAAAGTGCATTGATGCAAAAATCAGTAGTGTCTTCTATTTCGTAAGATTCAAAAATTAATTGGAAACATCTCCTTTTGAGCATTAATTTGATTAAACACGAGGGTTAAACTTTCAGGCTAAAAATTTTCTTTAAATTTATTTTGCTTTTACATCTTAGTCATCCATATCATGAATATTCTAACAGACTAGTAGATTATTCAACTAAACGTTACTAAAGTCCGCATAATGTTGAATTAAAATAATCACGAATGACCTATAAATATGTTAAGTGCTTCATTTTTATTAATTATCCATAATCTTTCATAATTAATCAAACTCGTCTTAAAAAACACTCGTAACTTTTGTAAAAAGGAATGATCATCCATCTTATATTTTTTATGACTTAATATTGCTGAAAAAAAAGTAATAAGGTAAGAAAAGAAGTATTAAAGGGACTTTTTCTATTGGAGTTTTTATAGCTTTATATTATATGTTATTTGTACCTTCGGCAAAAGATGTTTTTAAACTCTTGGGAAATTTTCACCAGTTCATTATCATGATATAATTAAGACTTTCGGGGTCAATAGTGTAAGCATCCTGTTATATTTATACATTTCTATGTAAGTAATAAATTAAATCGAACGAAATTATCTGAATAGTTTTTTTTAGTGTAGTTTGTTGAACTAATGTTTTTTTATTTTATTTATAAGTACTAGAGACAGAAAACTCTAAGCAAAATATATGTTTACACTGATTACAATACAGTTTTGGCAATTTATTAACAAGATGTACTTTAAAAACATGTTAAAACTTTGAGTGAGGTTCCTTTTTTAACAAAGAATTTTTAATGACAAAAAATATTTATTATACAGTACAACCTCACCTTTCCGGATCTCCAGATAATCCGGAACAGATATGTAGACATTACTTTTATTTAGTGTTCACATTAGATAATAATTTGTAACTATGATAGCAATAACTTAACTACAAGTACTCCAAATATTCGCTTTTTAGTTTGATTCCAATGTACATTTTCTGCATAGATTGTACAATAAATTATGGAAATAAAATGCTTTTGTTGAGTTTAAGAAACCTTTACTAGGCTTACTATTTCTTTGTTAAGAAATGTTAAAAGTTATTTTTATATTTTTAAATGCCTTATAAACAATACTATGCAATTTTGTTACAAAACATAGCTTTTGTCGTTATAAATAGTAAGTCTGCTTAGTTAAGGATTTTGTTTTGCTTATTACCCATATTACCCGGATTATACAGATTACCTATGATCTTAGTTAGTCCTAATATATGAGGTTTTACTGTATTATTGATTTTTCATGAAACGTTATATTATAATACATAACTTTTAATTGCATGCTTATAAATGAATTTAATTTTAAAGAAATCCCCCACATCATATAGTTGTTAGAATCTATAACTTCCATGGAGTGGGCTTGTATCTATATCCCGACTAAAGCTTAGATATTCTTGAGTGCACCCATCATAGGGATTTTTAATTCACCTGTATTAGAGTTCCCAAAGAGAGTGATACAGTCCACCCGGGGGGCGCTTGGATGAACCAAGGGGGGGGGGGGAATTTAAATTCAAACTCAGTTACCAACAGTTCTGGCAGCAAAAACAGGTATCGATAATTTATCCTGGACTGTAGTGCAAAAGTTTTTTTAATTACATTTCCTTCATATTATTTAGTGGAACATGAGCTCAGTGAAGTCACAAATCTGCTTAGTAAGAACATAAACCGATTACAAATAGCTATTCGGGATGATTTAAAAATTCTGCTGACAAAAATAGAGCAGAACATTAATAAACTGATAGCAACGTATCAAGTTCATCCTTCTCATTAGGATTAGTTTTATTCTTATTAGTCATTTTACTTTAATATTTTCATTTTCTGTGAGTAGTGAGAATGTTACTATGGTTGGTTTTGATAAATACTTTTATAATTTAAAGCTTCAAGGTGTCTTATTTACAACATCTTTCTTTATAATATACTAGCTGAAAACCCGTACTTCGCTATGGAGTATTTTGAAATTAAATACAACGGTCAATGTAAGCAATTAATACCAATATACACTCATGGACAAAAAAATTAGCGCACCAAGAAGGAGTCGTCAAAATGAAACGAAATATTTTACATACGTAATGACTACTTTGATATAAGTAAATGATAAGAAAATCAAAGAAAAAGGATAATTTATTTCAGAGAAAAAGGCAAAAGAACGGAGGAGTTAATACTCCGTTGGACCCCCTCTAGAGCGAATGCACGATGCGATACGATCGGGCATTGAGTCATACAAGTTCTGTATGATGTCTTGAAACATTTCGTTCCATATTTGCTCTAACCTTGCCTCTAGTTCGTTCAAACTCCTGGGATGCCCAACTCGTCGTCCCAAATGATCCCAGATATGCTCGATTGGAGACAAATCTGAGGATCGGGCAGGCCAAAGAAGGGTAGTAACAGTGCGGAGACAGTCTTGTGACACCCTTGCCGTATGAGGCCGAGCATTGTCTTGTTGAAAAATGGCTCCTGGGAGCCGTTGCATGAGTGGCAACACATGTGGTTGCAGGATTTCATGAACATACCGCTGGGCTGTCATGGTGCCACGGAACAATACTAGGGGTGACCGTGTATTGTAGGCAATGGCACCCCATACCATCACTCCAGCTGTGGGAGTGATGTGTCGCTGTACAGCAAAGGCAGGATTGAAGTGTCCACCACGGGTTCTCCACACACGAACACGATTGTCATCACTCCCGAGATTGCATCTGGATTTGTCGCTAAAGACGACCTGGTTCCATTCCGCTGCAGTCCAGTTTCCTCGTGCGCGGCAAAACTCCAAACGAAGGCGTCGATGGGTGGGCGTCAAGGGCAGCACACGTAATGGGCGCCGCGATACCAACTGTCCTTCAGCCAGGCGCCTTCGTATGGTTCGAGAAGACACATAGGCCCCTAGTGAAGGTGCTACCTGTGCCTGCATGGCGGCCGATGAAGCAGTTGGCTGTACGCGTGAATTTCTTACGATGTGGCGGTCTTCTTGACGACTGGTCTGTCGAGGGCGTCCTGAGCCTGGTCTTCGTGTACATGACATCTCTCGGGTCCACTGGTCCCAACACCTCCTCACAACACAATCAGAGCGGCCTAATTGACGAGCTACTCGCCTAGCTGACCACCCAGCTTCCATCATCCCGACGATTCTCCCCCTCTCAAACTGCGACAACTGCTTATATTGTCTTCGAACACGGCGTAATGGCATGTCTATCTCAGCTCTTCCTTTGTAAATGATTCAGTACACTCAAACAATCTTTGGTTACCTGTTTTATACTCCACGGAGTACAATGTTCAACGCCCTCTACCGGGTATACGTAATGCGCAATCACGCTGCATTTCTAATCATTTGCATATCTCCCCGACATGTACCTTCATTGCAAGTTTCGTTACGATCCCGCAATTATTTCTTGGTGCGCTAATTTTTTTGTCCATGAGTGTATATGTATGTATATATATATATATATATATATATATATATATATATAAATAAATACAACGACCAATGTGTGCAATTGATATAAAAAACAAAAAAATATATTTATAAAATAATCGTAACTGATATTTTCATAGACAAAATAATGAAGAAAATATTCAAATTAAATCTGATAGAACATACAAAAGAATATAGTATAGTTTGAGGAAGATTTCTTTTACCGTATTTTAATAATTTTTTGGATATGTCCAATCGTCTGCCATATTACCAAGGAAAAAAATTTTTTTTCTCTATTTTGTTGTTATGCACGTAACGCAAAATTAGTTTAAAGTATCACAAAAAGAAATGAAACTACGTGATCAACATTTAATAAATTCAATTCTAAAAATGAATCTTTAAAAATTCACCCAAAATCAGAAAATGGAGGCCAAGATTCGAAAAAGATTTCATTTTAAATGAATTTTTATGATCTTTCTCGTGATATAAATTTTATACCCCTCGGACTATTATTTTAAACGCAAACTTTAAAGAATGTTACAAAAACAGCTTAAAAATTCAATTTTAAAAATTCTAAGAAGAATTTTTTCAAAAATCTCTCTTAGTGCACCCCTACACTATGAGGAGAATCGCCATGCAAAATGTCAGACCTTTAGGTCCAGCGGTTTGGTCTGTGCGTTTTATGTTAGTCAGTCAGTCAGTCAGTCAGTCAGTCAGTCAGTCAATCTGTCAGTCAGTCGGTTACGGAACTGTTTTATATATATATAGATTGAAAGACATAGGTAGAAATATAGATACATAAAATGACATAAATTTGTCCCTGAATCTCTGTTTGTCCGCTTAAGAAGGAAAATTTCCAGGGGGCGCTGAATAATCTTTTTCTGAAGAGGAGGTGGTAAGCCAAATAAGTTTGGGAAACCCTGACCTATATGGTGCTAATACAAAAAAGTAGCCAGCAAAATTTCGCAGTGTGGATGAGCGAATATTGTCAAGACACATGCCTGTTTCCTTGGATATATATATTTTTTTATTTTTTTACGAAATTATACCTGTGTTCTTTTATAAATTATACTTTTCCTTTATATATATATATATATATATATATATATATATATATATATATATATATATATATATATATATATATATATATATATGAAACAATTACGTTTTCCTTCATTAACTTTGTCTTACCGCAACAAAACATTATCCCTCAATTTGATTTTGATCTAAATACCAAATTAATCTATTAGATTTTCCAAGAAGTCCACGTGCGGACAGAAAGCTTATATAAGAAGATGATGCTAGAAGCTATGGCGTGACCTCGTCCGATGCGGCGTGATGAGGTCAGGTGTCACGTTTTAACCAATTAAAAGTTCATCGCGCCTATATTCAAGGACGTGAAACTAGAGTTTCGCGGGTCTTCTGTGTCTGATCTCCGTCCTCGCAACATGTAGTTTTTGCGCTGCGGGGTTTCTGACCCTTTGTCCGTAATGCTCCGGAAAAATTTAGTTGATGTACGCTCGTCCGATATATAAAATGTCAAGTAGTAAGTATGTTGAAATAAATCTTTGAAAATGTGACCGAACTTTCGTCTCTCTGGATTTGTTTTGAATTGATTTTTCACCGCGCCTACCTCAGTTCCATGAGTCAGCGTGCCTGCATCCATGTACCGACCACGTCCATTTGTCTAAAACTCTGTCCGACTACAATACCCGGATTATTCTGAGGATATGAAGTTCACCGGCCTGTTGCATCGCCCCGTCAAGGATATTACATATATATATATATATATATATATATATAAATAAAGCAGAGTGTCTCTATGTATGTATGTATGTATGTAACGTATACAAATCTACATTTCTTGACGAATCTAATTGAAACTTCGTATACTTATGTTTTGAAGCCTGGAGATAATTCTAATATAAGTTTGGAAGCTTTAAAATGCTTATATGTAAATACAGTTTTTAAATAATATTTCATCTCAAGCCGTTGGAATCAATCATTCATAAATACTGCGCATGCGCACCTGGATGTTACAAGGTAAATAAACGCATTGAATATTGTTAATTAGTAGTTGTTTGGTGTTATTTAAAGTTAATTTTTCTTACATTACTCCTTTTATTTTATTTTCATTAATCCTTTTTTACTTGGTTAATTTTCAATATACGGATTACCGTTGAACTCTTTACTGTTGAAACCCCTATGTGATTATTTACTTTCTGAAATTTGGTTATTAGGTATTTTACATATTGTGTTTGTACTTCAGAATGTTTAGTATACTGTATTTTATATTGTTCTTAATTTTATAATTCACGATGTACTGTTAAAAGCATAAAAATTAGTATATCTTAACTAAAAATAATCGGTCTAAACTTAAGCACAGTTTTGCGATTTATTTACGGTTAACTATGTGTTTAGCTATTCCATTTGTTTGTTTTAAAAAATGATTTTTTAAAGGTTTTTTTGGTGTTTTATGGTAAAATAGAACTTAAAAATTAAAAAAAGGAACAAAAACTTACCTGTAAATAACATACTTTTTTTATAAATTGGTCAATTTGAAGTAATTTTTATTGAAATTTAGCTAAAACGCCTATCACTCTCCACAAAATTCTAATGCTAATATTTTAATTTCCTTCTCACATATGATACATATGACAGTTATCTTCAAAATGGCCTACAATCTAAGAGAAAATTTTAAAATGCAAAAATAATACACGCAATTTTATGTTCTAATATGAAAATTTTCCCCGATTCGTCATTCCTTTCCTTATAAAAAATCCCAAAATAAAAAAAACTACAATTATATCACAGAAATATTGCTAAGAGTTGTGGACAGAAGCATAAATAAAAAGAATATTCAAATAAAATAGTGCTGTTTTACCCTAAAAGACCAAAAATATCTTTAAAAAATTATTTTTTTTGAAAAATTGACTCCGAACGTAGAATATTAATCTGAAATTTAGCTAAAACGCCTATCACTCTCCACAAAATCCTAATGCTAATATTTTAATTTCCTTCTTACACATGATACATATGACAGTTATCTTCAGAATGGCCTACAATCTAAGAGAAAATTTTAAAATGCAAAAATAATACACGCAATTTTATGTTCTAATATGAAAATTTTCCCCAATTCGTCATTCCTTTCCTTATAAAAACAGCCCAAAATAAAAAAACTACAATTATATCGCAGAAATATTGCAAAGAATTGTAGACAGGAGCATAAAAAGAAAGAATATTCAAATAAAGTAACTAAATTAAACAAAATATGACAGATAGTTCAAATTCCACTTCACTATCCCATTGAAATAATATTTAATGGAATAATAACTATTAATTTATGAAAAATTAGAAAATTAACTAAATGTAAAATAGAAAAGTAAATAAAACAATTATATTTCACTGCCCTTCAAAAATATCCAATTATAACACAATTTCCTTAGCAATACAAAAACAAACAAAAGTGAAAACAGTATGGGACTATCACAGAAATATTCCACAGTTTTAACAGTAATCCGTATATTGGGAATTAACCCAGTAGGAAAGGATTAATGAAAAAAAGAAAACTGAAAGAGTAATATTAGAAAATTAACTTTAAATAACTACGAAATAACAAATCCATGCGTTCACTTACCTTGGACATCTAGAATTAACATATAGTGGGTGCGCATGCGCAGTTCTTATGAATGATTGATTACATCGTCTGGAGATGAAATATTATTTAAAAACTGTATTTATTTAGAATTATTTTAAAGCTTCCAAACTTATCTTAGAATTATCTTAAGGCTTCAAAACATAAGTATACCAAGTTTCAACCAGATTCGTCAAGAAATGTAGATTTGTATACGTTACGTACGTACATAGACACTTTGCTTTATTTATATAGATAGATATATGTTTTGCCCCGTAAAATAAAAATATATTTATTGTATTATTTTAGTCCTTTTTGTTAAAAAAATATGTTAAAAGCTGAATGCTTCAAAGGAAATATATTTTTAAAAATATTAATATGTTTACATTCGAATCCTTTTAAGTTAGATTCTCCTCATGGTTCCAATTCTTTAGAAATGTGTCCAACTTATAGATTTCGTTATGCATTATTGGTACTATAGCTTTTTGCAGTAAATGTCTTGAACTCTGAACAATATCCACCCTCCTGGAAATAATATTTAATATGTAATAACTATTTTTTTACATTATAATATACCTAACTGGTTTAATATTGTCAAATGATTAACATATTTCATTTTAATGTAACTAAATATAGTCTAATTTTTTATATTATTAGTTTCACTTTTCATTTACTTAAATTCAAGTTGAATACATTTAAAATTAATGCATCTTCCCCTCGGCAGAGAATATAATAAACAAACTGAAAAACTTTGCTCACCATATTTATATATATAATAAAAAAACACCTTAATTTACCAATAAATATTTTTATGTGCTATGAAAGCAATATTTTTTTGTGTTAATTTGATTTTAAAAAGACTCATGTTTTTTAATTTCTTTCATTATAAAAAAATTAATAGCCTGCCTTGATATAAAAAGCAATGCGGAAAAGAAAAAAAATGGACCATGTTCTGCAAATCATCTTCAAAATGGTGAATTTTATGAAGGATTGGGGATTTATTCATAGCCAGTTTCAGGAATTTCTTAAAAGCTTGGATGCTGAATATGGCAATACTTTTAAGAAATAAGGTAGCTCAGTGGAGAAAATATTAAAAAGGTTTTATAGCCTACTTGATGATATCAAATTGTTTATGACATTGAAAAGTAATCTGTGCCAGAACTTTATGATAACTGGCTTGCAGATTTTGATAGATCTGAATGCCCATTTAAATGACTTAAACACCCGTCACTTCATGGATTTTACTTCAGAGCAAAATCCATGAAGTTGAAATTATGGCAAGCCAAATTAAATGTTAAAAATTTTTTGCGTTTCGAGACGCTCACCAAGCACAATTCTAAAAATGTTACAAAATACGCAGCCCTACTTTCCGATTTAGTACAAGAATTTAAAATTGATTTCAGGACTTTGGGAAAAATAAACAATTTCTTTTTTGCATGTTTTCTACTCTATTTACAGTCGATATAGATATAATGCTAGCAAATTGTCAAATGGAACGCATAGAGTTGCAATCTGACATCTAACTTAAAGAGAAATTCAATCGAGTCTCTTTGTTGTACTCATAAATCATACCTGCCCAGATATAAATATCCTTCACTGCATAGTTAAGCGTTATTCTGGTCATCAACGTTTGGAAGCACGTACATCTGTGAACAACTATTTTTAAGAGTGAAGCACACTAAGAGTCAAATTAGAACCAAAATTTATTCGTTGTTTTTTAGTATTGATGTGTATGACATTGCCCATCCCTTTTTTATACTATGTTATTTATACTGTGTTTAATTTTTCATGCAGAGTTCACAAGGCAAAAGACAATTTGACATTTTTACTTTTCAGCTTTTAGTGATGAAAGGCTGAATTCTATCTAAATTCTGAGATGTGTATAACATTTCACATGTTTTTTTTTTCCTATGTTATTTATACTGTGATTAGTTTTTAAGTTGACTTTGGTTAACAAACATTCATATTGAACCCCGAATCAAGAAACGAGAAACATAGTTTATGAAGGTACTTGAGATAATATTTGGATCAGTTTAATTGAACAGAGATTTATATGGAGTTTAATAAGGACAGGATGTTTCTATTATTGTACAGAATCTTGCATTTATGGTGCGTGTAGCCCAAACTGCAGATTTCTGTTAATTTTTTCATCAGTCAGTGCCTTTAACCAATACTTTAATACTTTATTTATATATTTTTTTGGCTACAGAATCCTGCATTTATGGAGGTATTTATATGGACAATTAGACATTTTTACTTTTAAGTTTTTAGTGATTTATTATAAATGTATATATTTTATGATATTTATACTGTTATTAAATCTATGTTATTTATACTGTGTTTAGTTTTTAAATTAATTTTTGTTAACAAACATTAGACAATTTGACATTTTTAATTTAATCTTGAAATATGAAAGGCTGAATCTACTAAAATTCTGAGATGTGTATAACATTTCACATGTTTTTTTTTAATGTTATTTATGTTGTGTATACTTTTTTAATCAATTTTGTTTAACAAACATTCGACAAAATGACATTTTTACTTTTCAGCTTTACTTTTTAAAACTCTTAACTTTCCAAGACACAATTTGACATTTTTTCCTTTTCAGCTTTTAGTGGTTTATTATAAATGTATATATTTTATGTTTTACTTTTCAGCTTCTTTTGCTCCAAAGATGAAAGGTTAAATCTAGATGAATTCTGAGGAGTTAATTATAAATTTATATATTTTTATATTGGATTTTTTTTAATTATTTGGTTGTATAACATTTCTCTTGCTTATTTTTCTATGTTATTTATACTGTGTTTAGTTTTTAAATTGATTTTGGTTAACAAACATTCGACAAATTTACATTTTTACTTTTCAGCTTTACTTTCCAAAACACAATTTGACATTTTTCCTTTTCAGCTTTTAGTGGTTTATTATAAATGTATGTATATTTTATGTTTTACTTATCAGCTTCTTTTGCTCCAAAGATTGAAGGTTAAATCTTAGTAAATTGTTTAGATTTTAAATTGATTTTGGTTAACAAACATTCCACAATTTGACATTTTTACTTTACAGCTTTTAGTGGTACAATGATGAAAGACTGCATTTACTAAAATACTGAGATATGTATAACATTTCACATGTTTTTTTTCTTTTGGCTATGTAATTTATACTGTGTTAAGTTTTTAAATTGATTTTGGTTAACAAACATTCCACAATTTGACATTTTTTCTTTACAGCTTTTAGTGGTACAATGATGAAAGACTGCATCTACCACAATACTGAGATATGTATAACATTTCACATGCTTTTTTTTTGGCTATGTAATTTATACTGTGTTAAGTTTTTAAATTGATTTTGGTTAACAAACCTTCTTAAAATTCCGGGCAACGCCGGGTACTTCAGCTAGTATATATATATATATATATATGCTGGCTCTCGTTACCAGAATCTGTGGGATCGAGTCCCACTATTGGCATGGATGTTTGTAGCCGTTTGGAATCGGCTGTAAGCTGTAGGTCCCAGTCTAATTAGCCCTCGTGTAGCAAAAAAAATGGTCGTAATGCTCTCAACCAAACCCAACCAAACCAATCCTTTTTTTATATTTATTGAGGTAAAATGTAACGTAAAAAAGATATAAATTGTATTTATAATATTTTTCAAGTGATGATTAAATAAGTTTTACGTAAAGTTTTTTTAATATGAAAGCAAACTAATTGAGTAATATAAAAAATGTTTTAAATACAGATCCCCGTATACTAGAAAGTATTGGTTTTACAGAGTCCTTACAAAAACTGTGTCATAGTAAGACACTTAAAAGCTGTTAGGAGACATATTTTGCTTCACAGAGGAAACACTCGGGGTATAATGGGGGGGGGGGGATTCAGCAAAAGCAAAAAAGTGCTTACTGATTCTACAGACTTTGTTTATATGTGTGTTTTATGACATCGTCTTTAAAATGTTCATCGTAAAACTAAAAATCTGAAGAAGTTTCTATCATTCTAATAGTCTTCACATGTATACCTCAAAAGATTAAAGAAAATTCTCTATCACAATTCCTGCTTATATTATGGATTAAAGTTTGAAAAACCTAAGCGACTATTTAAATTCCATAACCAAAAGGAAAAGATTAAAACTACAAATTGGCATTTGAAAAGCTTTGGTGTTTTCTTTTCAAACAGTTATGTACAGAATAAGTTTCAGTCAAGGTCAACACTTTATCAGTGGGTACGTTTACTAAAGGATTAAAAAAAAAGTAGAAAATATTCATGTAAATGTTGTAAATAAATATATGTTTTGAAATTATGTTTCAACAGTTATTTGAAAAAGTATTTCATTTACTATCAAGTGTTTAATTAATATGAAAATAAAAGAGAAAGCCAGTATGTTTAAAAGAAACAAATATAGGAAGATACCAGGAGTTATTCAACTAAGTTAATTATAAAACAAAAGTTCATCAGTCCTTGAATTTTGGTGGTGGTTAAACTCCCTTCCACATTCATTGAATGTTTGATGCAATCCGGTGATGCAAATGATACACACATCATCTTTATTTACCATGTTTCAGACCACCATCTTCAAGTTTTCGTTTCATTCATTAAACCTAATAATAAATGAGTAAAGTTGTCATCCCTTCAACGTTACTCACTTATACAGTACTCGTCATAATAAACCCGACAGAGAAGACCGTAAAAAATAAACTTACAATTGCATTTAAAGGACAAAGGGAACTGGTGCAACAAAATACATGTTCACGGATATTCCTATATTATTATTCGCACTGAACTCCGAATCTATTTACAAAAGAGTGACAGTTATCTCCCTCACCATCGAAAACTGCAAGTCAGATCTCAGTTGACGGTTAAGCTTCTGCATTTATTACAAAAGGCAACTTTTTCTGTCAGATAGAAAATTACTGTACTCTATGCAAACTTTCAGTTGCCCGTAATTCGGTACAGCAAAAAAGGGGCACAATAGAACCATATTTGTAAGGGAAATGTGCTCTTGAAAGGAATAGAAAAACAGAACAAAACAATATTCTTCTTAAATAGGGCCGTGTATTGCCGAGTTATCGCTACTTTTAATTACAATTTATGTTTTACATTGCACTCATTATTAAGTTATACCATAATGACAACGACTACGTTCTCTTCAAATTTAATTGTTTTCATCTTTCTGCTGAAAAAAGTCTTTTGTTTGCAGCAATATTATTTTTAGAAATACCACAACTAATTCGGCATTGTTGCATACATGCAAAGCTAAAAAGTATGTAACTTTCATTGATTTTCAGAAACAAAGAATGTCTTAGGTATAAAAAATTATCTAATTAAACATTTTCTATTCTTAATGATTCTTCAGAAACTAATTACAAGGACAGGTTTTGTAAAATTTGAACATTTAATTACCCTTCTCTAAAGGTTTGTAATAATTGAGAGAAATAAAATTTCTATTCGGTTTCTTATTTATATAAAATTGTATAGGGGAATTTCATAGTGAATGTTTCAACTTAAAAGAAGCTAGAGACCGAATGCATCCCGAGAGGTCAAGAAAATTCTAAATCCTTGATTACGTTACTACATGATGGACAGTGATGCATCTTTTGCTATGAGCTCTCTGTCATCTGACATATACAATACTCCATTTTTAGCGTACCGTTGTTAGCAAAGAAAAAAATATGTACATAGTTGCATGTTTATAAGAAAACTGTATCCCTGAAATAAGCTGAAGCGGAATACAATAAATTTCATTAGAGTCTGGCAATGGGTTAACAAATAATAGGTATTTTAAATTATATTGCATAGCATATTTATCCTATTTCGATACTGAATTCGTCCGTATTTCATCGCTATTAACTATCAGTTGAAAGGTGAATCTTTTTCCGTCAAAAAACTATTTCATTTCCAGAAAAATGGCACTAACATGGTTGAATGGCTTAACCATGAGTTCGAGAAAAAGGGGAAAACGTACGAATATTCCTTAAATATGGCCAATCAATCGTTGATAAAATAAGATATAATTCTCGAAACAATAAGGAATAAGTGAAACCGATGTTTTTATTATGAGTAATATAAACAGATTTAAATGCTTTACCAAATTATGCAAAAGTTTTATTTTGGTACAAAATCGAAATAGGCTTCAACTAAAAATGAGAAAAACCATAATATATTCATTATAAAATATATTCATTACATAATATATTCATTATAAAATTTTAAACTCATTTGGGAATATTTTACGGTGTTTCTAATCCTCAGTTGTTTCATTTATTTTAGTGGGATATACTTCCATTTAGTTCAATTATTCATTATGATAAATGTTAAATGACCCAATGGGTGACGGGTAATCATTATAAAAACTAATTCTTCACCTTCTTTACTTAATTTTTTTAACTTTTCTTAAACTCTACTATAAATTTCTAAGGTACAAGATAATATTCAACGAAATATTTAAATTAATTTTGAACAATTTCACCACCGAGCATTCCTATAGCAATCTATGATTTTGAAAATATAAATATCAAAATCACACTCTGCTTGGCAACTGAAATGCTGTTCATAATTCCAAGAGGGATACGACTGTAAGAAAAATAATAAATATTTTCCCTGGAGCCCTAAATTTAGAGCCCCGGCTTTAACTAATACGTTTCCGTAGCACTGCAAATAGTTCTAACTGAAATAAATATCCCAATCAAAGCAGCCTTTTGCGTTTTCCATCATCCACCTACCTCTAGACGTTCACACGCAGCTCCTCTCATGCCTCCTCTGCATAAATTGGTTCTGCCAACAAACATATTAGTCAAAGCTTCCAGCTCCGAAAGGATCTGGGCACGTTTATGTAAGGTGATTTATGATACGAAAGCAGCATATTTGTCTTTGATTGGTAGGCTTTCTGTTCACAAACACCACGTGACATGACGTATGATGCGGTTTTATCCATCAGCATGCGCTTATCATTCGCCATTTTGTTCCCTGGCACTAAAGGAATGTATATTTACGTGGGTTTGTTGTTCTCGGTAAATCTCTCCGCTCCAATTGTTTATTCTAGTTATGGTTCAATCTGTATACGTATAAAGTGCTTTCCATTACTCTTCTCCTTTAATGTTTAGCATTTATAAATCTGGAGTGACAAAGAAAAATTGATGTAATTGCTGTGGCAGAAGATACTTACTGTACAACTTGGATTTCTTTATTTATTAAAGAATCACTAAAATTGGGTAATTTTCTGAATGGTGGCTGTTTTTTCACTTTGTGATTTTTTGGGGGTGATTACACGATTATAGTTACATTAATATTGTAGCTATTCCACCATTTATTAATTTAAAAACAGCTTATAAGCCGACATATTTCAAATTTGAAAACAAATTAACTGCCAACATATAATATAAATATTGGTAAGTCTGAATTATTACTGCAGCACTTTTTAAATACATACAAACAGAACTTCATCCCTTGGTAATACAGGGCGTTCGGAATAGTGCTCCCTAACTTTGAGGTTGAATATCCCTACAGCATCCATTCACAAAGAAACTAAACTAGCCTACGTTTGGCATATATTTAAAGACGAGTTTCCTGACTTTGATTAGTATTAAGGTAAGGACTTGAGGTAGCCTAGTGGTAGCGCATCCGTTTTTGTTACTGAGGGTGCTCGGATCGAGTCCCGACAAGCGCCATTAAAATTAGGCCGGATATAGGAACCGTAAACCAGAAAGCACCCCAGGAGTGACATCTGGGGGGATTGTACCCTCTCCCACCCTCTCTGAACTTATAAAGGGACTTTCCGGTCTACGAATTTAACGTGCCCATATCCGGTCTAGACATGGAGGAATTTGATGGCGCGTGTCGGGATTCGATCCAAGTACCCTCAGTACCGAAAGCCAACGCGCTACCACAAGGCTAACTCTAGCCCCTATAAAATTCTAATACAATCTAAAAGCCCGGTTCCAAGAAAAAGAATTCAATTGACCTTCCAATTTTATTTACATGGTGTAACTTTGTTAGTTATTGACTCCTTATAAGAATTGCACATTCATTTATAACGTCCTGCAGACAAAATATCCTCTCTGCAGAGATAACAAGTTCGGTATATCTACTCAAGAAATGAAAAAGACAGTCGTGGCATGCATGGAAAGTACTCATTTAATTTCAAATCCAGGATTTTTCAGACGAAGCACAAATGCACCGAGATGTCAATATCAGATGCCACATTACCAAACACGCTTTGTTGCTTTCTGCATTCAACACAAAGGGATGGTATTGATTGGCAAGAGCATTTGCCATTCGACTTTTGTGTACTCTCTGAGCTTAAGGGGTGTATTTTCGATGGGAAAATGCAGCCATACTGAAAAAGAACCACCCATGGAGAATGCAATTTTTCTTCAATGAAACATAGTCTTCAAATGCATGAATCCACCGTATAATTGCTTGACTATTGAATAAATACAAAAAAACCTCAACTAGACTCATATGTTTCGTGCATTGGTAAATAAATAGCTGGCCTCTTTATTTGAATATTCAATAATGAGTAAATGAAATTGTGGGGGAAATAAGTGATTAAAAACTTTTTTCACCCTAATTTGTGTATAATAATGCGATAGAGGAATATTTATTTTTCTTTTGTTTCTGTGTACGGGAACATATTATACTTATATCCCAGAGTGTATAACCAAGCTGAAGAAAATATGTGCAAACAGATGTTCTGGGATGCTTCATTGTACTGGTTCCAGAGACAATTAGGATGAGGTTCGGACGAATCAACTTAATGATCAAAACTTGAGCTCATAATAAACCAATAATGCAGCTAGTAAAATATTCTTCAATTTTTTGCTGCTGTCGGCACATTAATATAAAAATAAACACACTCATGATTGTTACGTGCCTGTGAATATGTAAACACAGCATCCTCAAATCTGACCTGAAAGAAATTACGTTTTGTTTGTAAACAGAAATTACTATCTGTATCTATAAAAAAAGTACATATTTACGTTTGACGTCATTGACCCAAAAAAAAGATGATAACCCGAAAAAAATCCCGGTATTACTTTTTCAGGCTCATTTGCAAATAAAATATCATTGATAACAGAAAAGATATTTACGTCATATAAAAGAAATTTAGTGCACGAGTAATGGGAATTTCCATGCAGATGTCATTCAAATACCCATGCGTTGCGATCATTTCTTAGATACATAAGTGGGCCCGGGAATAGCAAGCGTGAAAAACGCCCGTTCAGTTCCAAATCAAGACTATGAGCCTTAGCTGAAACGTATAGAGATGTCAATATCAGACGTCACATTTGAGAACATGCCTTGCTGCTTCCTTTATTCACCGTGAAGAGACAGTATTGATTGGCAAAGGCATTTACCATTCAACTTAGATATTTTCCGAGCTTAAGGAGCAAATTTTCTTACGAATAATGCTTCTATATTTAGAATCGGGGACACGAAGTGTACGTGATGTTTCTTCGATAAAACGTAACGTCTTAAAATGCAAATTTCTGTCTTATAATTGCTCGAATATTGAAAGAAAACAAAATAACTAAATAAAATCCGAATACTTTACGTATACTGTTGAGTTTAAAAGGAATATTTCTTTTTACATTTGAATGAATAAATGATGAATGTATTTTTAAACAAGTTCGCTAAAAGTGTGCAATCAAAGGGATAGCCCAATTTTTTTTCCGTTAAGAAAATATTAATCTATCTGACATAAATAAGCATTAAAGCTGCTGTTTACTAACTCTATTGGAAAGCTCACCTCAATGTTAACCTCAATGTTAGCCTATAGAGATCATTTGTATACTATTTTCAGCTACATAAATGCTGATAATCAAATAAAAATGGTATTTTTAGATAACCTAAACTTTCTGTACCTTGCACAAAGATTCATTTTATAAATTTCGTCCACCAAAGGAATTTATGAGCGTTTAAAGCACAATATACTAGATTTTTTCCCCGAATAATTTTAATTTAAAAATATTATTTGATTTTTTTAAAAAAACGAAAATTGCCCTAAGGTGTAAAATTTTATTCTCTATTACGGAGTACAATTTTTTAAAAACCTTAAATCCAGGTCGGCAATCGTTGAACTAATTTTCTCCATAGGTTAACATTGAGGTGAGGAAATCCAATAAGGTTAGTACACAGGAGCCTTAATAAATTGCTTTGCATTTGTTAGTTTATCTGCTAAAAGTTAGTACGCAAACTGTGAGTCACGACCCACAATGGGTTCGTGAAAAAAAAAATGGGAGAGGTTGCGGTCTGTCTGAAGTAAATTTATATCATACTGAATTATTCAATTAAAAACATGTCTGAAACTATGATAATTATATATCCTTAAATTTTTTATTTATGTTTTAATACGTTAAAAAATTATATATTTTGTATGGCTACATTGCTTCCATTTGCTTTTACTTGCATGGAGAGACTGGGTTTTCAAAATAAGTGGCTATAAAAACCAACGGTGATATGAGAGTAGCTTTCTCAAATATTTTACCAAATATTAAACAAATACTATCTGAGGTCCAGGTTCACCCGGCTCATTCATATATTTTTTTTCAGTTTAGTTTCATATAGATAAATGAAGTCTACAATTTTCAATGTTTTAATATGATGTTTATAGTTTTGAAATCGTGCTTTTTTTAAATTTTAATGTTCGTTAATTTTTGGCTCAATGAAATGCAGTTATATATTAATATTTAAATACGAAGTTTTGGTCACAGATGATTTGACAAAAAAACAAGCGTGAAAGATAAACAAGACATTTTTTCGCAGTTATTATGCAAAATAAGTATGTACTCGGTCTTAATGTATGGTTCGGAAACTTGGTATCTAACAAAAAATGGAGAATTCAGAATTGCAGTCTTCTAGAGAAGGGTTCTCAGAAGCATCCTTGGTGGTGTCAAAGAAAATGGCTTATGGCGGAGAAGTTTTAGTTCAGAAATCTATAGATTTTTTAAAGATCCCGATATTATTAAAAGTTATAAAATTAAAATAATGATCTCGGCCTCTCATATTGCTAGAATGGATGAAAAAATCCAGTAGAGAATATTTTTGTTGCAAGGCCCTTTACTAGCCGGAAAAGAGGAAGGCCAAAACTAAGATGGCTCGACTCTACTGAATCAGATTTCAGAGTTTTTTTTTATCTTATGTCCGTCTCCGAACTTTCGGTCATGAGTCGACAAGCAGCCCAATACAAAGATTAACGATAAAAATAATCGCCAAAGGCTTCGTCAGTAACACATATCGGGAAACATTCAAGAACAGCAGGGCATATGCTGAGGTGCTCTCCAGTCATGGGCACACCATAGTCGCAAAAAGGACAGGTATCTGTATCTGCCAGTCCCATTCGATACAGGTGACTCTGTAAGTAGTCGTGACCCGTGGCGAGTTTAAAGCAAGCCACACCGACCGCTCTAGGCAAGGAGCTGGAAATTCTTGCCGACTTATTCAATAGGGTTTGGTTTGGTTTGGTGTGGAGCGCGCTACGGTCAATTTTTGCTACAAGAAGGCTAATTAGACCGTTATTCAATAGGGAATTCCGCTTTTTCTCAGAAGCCTTATCTTTACACAGGCTTAGATGGATAGATTTAATATAGGAGATACATATCGCTTTATATGTCGTACAGGCAAGGGAGGATCTGGTTGCATCGTTTGAGATCCATTTTTAGCCAATATATCTGCCCGCTCATTTCCATATATTCCAGATTTTAAAGTGATTCGAGTGAGGAACTAGCAGACCAGGTCTAGAAATAGGTTGTCATGGAGGAATCTTCCACAGAAAGCCCTGGCCCACCCTGAGCTGTCGTGCCAAATATGAGGAGGAAATACAGGGTGATTTTTTTTAAACTGACACTACTGAGCCATCTGTAGCGCAGTGTATCAGCCAGAATTCCACCAAAATTGATAGAGGGACTAAGGACGACATGGGAAAGAGTTTCTGTGGGGAAAAAATTAGTTTCAAAAGTCGCAGATAGGGGTAGATATGGCGCTGTTGTTGTCGAAGCTACCGAGAATTTGCATAAACGGCAAGTAAAACATCCAAATACAAATTCATGACTACGTAGTGGACAGCAGCGACAATATTTTGGGATTTAAAGTGCGGAGTCAGCTGCGCCTTCGCTTTACAGAAGAAAGGGTCATCAGTCGCTTTTTCCCACTTGCACGGTCACCTCGCTCCCCGGACCTAACCTATGTGGCATTTGTTGACATCTTGGTGGAGTCTCGAACTTGGCGGCCCCAAAGGACAACATATCCCGGAGTTTAATGAACATTTCTGGTGACATGTTCCGCTTGGCCGTTGAGAACGTAGTATTCAGGATGCAATGAGTTGTCCAGGACTGCGAATTGAGAAGTGAATTTGCTGCATAAAGTTGTGTTGCAGTGAAATTTCATTGTTGTTCATTTGTCTGCTTACAACTTTTTTGGTATTCACCTCTTATCTTTATAGTCCGAAATTCTGGCGCTGCTGTCGACTACATAGTCGTGAATTTGTATTTTGATGTTTTACTTGCATTTTAAGTAAATTCTCGGGTGTGATGACAACAACAGTGCCATATCTTCCCCTATCGGCGACATTTGGAACTAATTTTTTTTTTTCACGGAAATTTTTTCCCATGCCGTTCTTAGTCCCTTTATCTATTTTGGTGGAATTCTGACTGATAGATCGCGCTACAGATGGCTCTGAGTAGTGTCAGTTTAAAAAAAATCACCTAGTATATACTCATGTACAGTTCATTTATTTTTTAAACAGCTTCTCGAAATTTGCTTATTTCGTTTTTCAATTCATTTAAAAACATTTTCGAATTTTTTTTTTACTTACTATTACAAATAAATTTTCATTGAGGTCGCAGGATTTTTTATTTAAAGAAAATGGATCGTGGTAGAAAAAAGTTTGGGCACCACTGATGTACAATATCAGTTCCATCGAGATAAAATCAAATTGATTAAAAATTCTATCAGCTGTACCAACCAATATTCCTTTAAGAAAAATATTCTGAGTATGTTGCGGAATTTCAAAAACTTAGTTATGAGAAGCATACGACAAATTTCAAAAACGAATTTTTTTAATGGGATTATCTTCATTAGTTTTACAGGAGTTCTGAAATTTTATCGAAGATCTAAATCCCAGCATCATAGTAAAAGGTTGCTAGGTTATTTTATGAGAAATCCCTTTAGTTGTTGACTATGATGTTATTTCATAGATAATCGAAACCTGCGACGTGATTGACGAATGACTGTACTGTCATTAGATCTGTACTAGTGACACTGTTAATTAGTGCGAATCAAAATCGCATTTGTTTACAGCATTATTCATACATGCTTACAGATTCTGATTCCTTTGAAAATAATTTCATTGAATTATACACAACTGTTTTGCATGTTTACATAACAGTTTTCGTAAATTCTCACCTTCTGTTTATAAGCATGACAGCCGACTGGTTTACAGTAAAGTGGCTTTCATTAGCGGAATGCATTAGTTTGGAATAGTAATGGTATTTATTTCATTCCCCATTATCCTTCGATGGTAAAAAGTATAATCAGAATAAGGGAAAGACAATGCCAAGTTAATGTTCTACTTTGGTGATATAGAAAATTTACTTTCTACGGTGGAACTATAGACAATAAAATAAACATTCTAAAGATTAATGTGAATAGCATTTTACGGCCCGCTCATACAAAGGGGTCGCTTGCAAAACTTAAGTTTGTAAATGAATTGAACTCTTGTTTCAATACTTCTAATGCATTAGGTACCAAAATCGGATTCTTTGAGGCTGAACAATGGCCGAAGGCCTAAGGCATTGGCATTAGGTATAAGTTGGTGTTTGAGTCCTGTCGTTAGCATAAATGTTCGCTACCGTTCAGAATTGGCTTCAAACTGTAGGTCCCGATCTATATAGAGCACGTATGACGAAGAATAACCACAGCGCTCCTAGCCAAGTTAAATAAGATCTATTTTAAGTTCATTTCCCCTAATTCTCAAATATCTATATTCACACACATGTGTTAGTGAAATTTCCATTGAAAAATTGTCACGATTAGAAAAAGGGTATTGGCCATTTCATTCAGATTTTCTCTCAAATTGGGCGACCATTTTCTGATATATTTACTTAAGTATGAAGATAGGTTTGTTGCTGGTTTTTTTTTTAAACAGGAAGATTAAACTGACTGGAGCGTGCAGTTTAAACCGATTCCTAAAAATTTAAAACATCCCTGTCTATCGCGGGACTCAAACCCGCAGTTCTTTTTCCGTAGACTGTTGCCATAGGCATCCCGCCTGACGTATGATGGATTCAAAGAGAAGGATTCATTGTTATTCATTTTTTAAAAAAAGCTGAATACCAAAATGTATCCAAATTTCTTGGAAGCCCTCGAATATTTTTAAAAAAAATTAAAATAGCTAAACTGGATTCAATACATTTTAAGGTATTTTCTCAATTTTATTCCCATAGACACACTACTAACTTACAAAGAAATGTAATTATCAGGAATAGAGTTTTAATCGTTTCGAAGAGTATTTTAATTGAAGAGCTGAAATAATACGGTATAAACTACTGTCTTCTTCCCGTCTAAATATATATATATATATATATATATATATATACAGCGATATATGTATATATATATATATATATACAGTGGAATCTCGATCGATCGTTCTCCGAATCATCGTTTTCTCGTATGTGTCGCTTTTTTCACCCAGTCTCGACGATCATATTGCTTTGTTATATTCCTGCATCTACCGTTTTCTCGCATTTATCGTTCAGTTAAGTCGGTTCCTTAAAAAACGATAGATCGAGGTTCCACATTTTTTTTTAATTTATGCCTTCTACAATATAAATTAATTTTTTGGCTACACCAAGTTTTAATCCGTTTTCTAAAGTATCTTTAATAGTAATCCAGTAATCCCCTAATGTACTTCCTCTCTTAATGGGGAATATCCATTTATCTTAATGCCCTATAACTTACAATGAGATTCTTCTACGAATCCTGTCTCCTTTAAAATAAACTCGCAATGTTGATTCTATAAGGAGAGAGAGAGCATTTGCCGTATTTCATATCTGGAATATAAGCCTTTACACAAATGCATTTATCCGTCACTGCTAGAATTTGCATTTCTAAACAGATTTTGTTCCTACATCCACCATATTGAAATTTTTCGGATCATTGACCCTGTTTACCATTCAACCCTGACATTTTCTTTCCTAAAGAGGGTTATTCCTTTGTAGTAATGCACCTTCAGTTAAAATAGCATTGTTAAAAATGCAATAGTTGCTCCCCTAATTAAGGAATATCATTTCCATAAAACGGGAGAGAATACAGCCCATCTCAAATTTAAGCTAATTTTTAGAGAGAATAATGAAAGTCAAGGATGACTTATTTTCCCAAAAATAGAAATATTTTTATATATTTCCCTTGATACCTTTAAAGCATCATTTCTTTGCAAAAGAATGTGTTGCAATCGATGAAACCACTGATATGTGATGTTTAAAATTTGAAGAAGTTTAACATATCAAATTTTTGTTCACATCTTATTAATTGTACGACGTATTTCTCGGTTCAAGTTCTACGATCCCAGATCAAGCAAAGTTTTGAAAGTGCCATTTCATTAACCAGTTTTCATTTATAAATTTTTATATTTTGCCAATAATTATTTATGTAAATATGCATGAATACTCGACTTAATCAGGATAGAACATAAAAGGATTGATTTTTCATGACATGAAGACAGCATGAAGAAATGCAAGTTTAATAAAACATGACATCAAAAAATAAATCCATAATAGAATTTTAATTTAGACCTTATAATTGCCACAAATATTCAAAGGAGAGTTCAAAACACACGATTCCATTTGATTCATATACTTTATGAAAATTTCAATTTTGGACTTAATAATATTTTAAATATTAAAATTCTCTTATGGCTAAAAATATTATATTTTGGAAGTAAATGTTTCAGATATTTTTGAAAATTAATTTGGAACTTTAGTGCCTTTTTTTTTACTTCGGGGAAATTTGTGATGTGCGTGATTAAAGCAAGATTAACATATTATCTTGATCGTTGTGAAGAACAAAAGGCTTTTTAATGTACGTGCAAGGAGTTAACTTACATAAATAATATGTGCCAAGCAGGAGTAAAACGCACAATATTTCATATTTTATTCTGTTCTTATCAGTTAATTTTGTTAAAGTTACGCACACACCGATGAGTTGAAAAAATAATTTTTTCGGAGAATTTTGACTTAAAACCTATCGGCAAATTTATGTGTTATCAACTCTAGAATACAGAAAAAATTACATATACATAACTTGATCGAAAATTTCACAAATGAGAAATTCTTTTGGCCTTAATTCCTGATTAGGGATACTTTATTTCTTCAGATATTTATTCCCTCCCATTTCATTCTTTAAAATCTTCGTGCCCTATTATGTCCAGTCTCCTAATTTCCTCATAAGTCAACACTCTGCCTCTTCCCTGATGATATGGTTTAACTTCTGGACAAATTACACTTTTTTTTCCAATGGCAGGTACCTGAGCGATACCCTTTTCCCGGGAGAAGCCAGAAGTGTACCAGAGGAATTACACGAGAAGTATGGAGTTTAGTTTTTTAAAGACGTCCAACCCTCAAATTTCTAAGATTTTGTTAGTAATACATCAGTCCACCGTTGCAGGTATATTTCAGATATGCAAACGTTTAATATTATTGATATGACCGATATCAAAAGAATCTAGTTCATTTTCTGAACAAATCAATTTGAGTTACGTGAAATATTACATAAAGCTTTATAGATTGCATATTTTTAAGTTGTTTAGATCTTGCTTAAAGCAAAAATCCCTTTTGCATAGTGTAATTTCATCTCAACTCTTAAAAATCTTTTTTCTGTAATTTTCGATTGAGAAACTAAGGACGCCGTTTGTTTAACCCCTAGTTCCCCTGTGAAAGTGTCTTTACTATTTTTGTCATTCAAGAAATTATATTTACTGAGTAATGGTTAGATCTATAAAAAAAACAGGTCACTGCTAAATAACTCACTGTACTTAAAAAGAAAGGGAAGAGGAACTTTTCTAGGTGCAACAAATTATTCCTGTATTTTAGTGTAGTACTGAGGGAATAACTCCTAACTTATTGCGGTAGGAGCTAAAGAAAGCCTGAAGTAAAAAAAAGGCAGTTTATTGAGACTCCACATAAGTTCACAAATAATATTTCTGATTTACTTCGTCAAAAGAGCTCGAATATTTGGGGATCTCATCACTGGAGTAAATCAAACTATCAGCCCGAAAAATACAATTCAGCTTAACTCGGAACTTGATCAGGGAGGTAATTTACAGGTTATCGGCTTCCTTCTTCCATATAATAATGCTTTTATTTTGCCTCAACGGAAGAGAATTTATTTTCCCTCCATCAGATGTTATTTTTTCGGACACTGTATGAAATTACTAAATACGTACACGCTTCAAATTGTCCAAAACACTTTCTTCTTCATGCGTCCCGGACAGTTGCATGAGGCATTAAGAAGTTTTGGAAAAGCATTGCGACCGGGTAACGAACTAGAAAAAAGTGCGTTAAAATGCGTTAATAAAAAACAATACGCACTTATAAGTAATTCTCTTTTTGTTTTACGGCTCCTTTTTATTCAGTTTATTAAGCCCAAAACAATATTTCCTCGAAGAAAAGCTCTCTTGCGTCATGCGTTTTCTCTATTTATACAAATCTTAAGGTATTAACAGCAAATTTTTTTTAAATATTTTCTTAAACGGTATTTTTCAAACTATTCTTTGATGAAATTTTCCTTAGTTTATCCTTTCAAAATTCATTTAGGAATATGATAAGATAACTTACCATCATCTAAAGCCGGACGATGGCCGAATTCCTAGGGTGCTGGAATTCGGTACCAAAGTCTGTGGGTTCTCATCCCACTCTTGGCATGGACGTTTGTAGCCGTTCGGAATCGGCTATAAGCCGTAGGTCCCGGTCTAATTAGCCCTCGTGTAGTAAAAATTGACCGTAGTGCTCCAAACCAAGCCAAACTATCATCTGAAATCCGATACGATTCCTCGTACTTTCAAAAACTGGGTATTCTTTAAATTGAATTTTTTTTTATATTATGAGACTACTGATTTATTCTTGGGGAGGGAAATGCCAATGGGGCATATAAACAAGGTACACTGAGCATAAACCAACCCAATTCTTATAAACTTTTTTTTTTTTTTGCATTTCCGTAATCTATGTATCAAAAGTCCATGAGTACATTTGATTAAGGCTATGAGGGTTACTCTTTCCTCAAACAGTGTTTCGGATAGAGAGAAGCAATAAACTGTGCATACATCTGTTTACCCATTCGTGATAAACAGCTGACTGCATAGGAAATCAACACGAGATTTAATGTTTTTTTGGTCAGAACCGACAGCGCCTTCACGTTGTCAAGCTACAATTGAAACACAACTAATCTAACTTGTTTTGATACTGATGGACGTAATATGGATTGTTCTCAATACGGAAGATAATTCTTTAGAACGATACATATATATATATATACTGAAATCTGTAGTATGGTGATATGTTTAAGGTTCGTTGTTGTTTTATAACAAACTAGCTGATTACCCGTACTTCTCTACGGAGTACATTCAAATTAAAAAAGTTACAAAAACAGCTTAAAAATTTAATTAAAAAAAATCTAAGAAGAATTTTTCAAAAATCTTTCTTAGTGCACCCCTATACTATATGAAGAATCGCCGTGCAAAATTTTAGCCCTTTAGGTCCAGCGGTTTGGTCTGTGCGTCATCTATCACTCAGTCAGTCAGTCAGTCATTTACGGAACTGTTATATATATATAGATTAGATTATAAAATTTAACAAATGTCAGGCAGAAAAATTATTTCAGCATTTTTGTTACCATTAAGAGTATTTTAAAAAGGAGAACCTTTAACAAGCAATCTAAATTAAACACATAGAAAGGAATCATACATTTAAATATTAAAACTACTGTATTTTAATAGTTTGGTGTAAAACATATGACAACTAAATTTTAAACTTTACAATTCTGTCTATATATGGTCTGAACAACTAATAAAAAGAGTTGGATAGAGACAAATTGTATCTCTCAAAGCAACAGCGATTAAGAAAGAAAAAAAAAACTTGTTTAGTTTTAAAATCCAATGTCCTCCAGTTTACTAGGTAACACAATAAACCTTTTACGATTCGCCTTTTAAAAGACGTTTTACTCATTTTTAATCCTATTGATACTGTCTAGCAGTTCATTTTATCTTATTTTTGTCTTAAGTGTCAAAGGTACTTCCACGTAGGATCACAAATAACCTGGAGGTAACTCGCTCAAATTCAATTAAAGCACTTACTCTGACCAAGTCGGGGAAAAAAAGATAATTATTTTAAAACTAATTCCTACATTTGTCTTTTTACAATAAATAATTACTTTTCTGTTGAAAAGTCTTTGTAGAAAAACAAGTATTTTTTTTCTAAAAAATTGGCAGAGAATGGAAAAGATTTATTCATAGGAATAGTAAGCCTTACAACGTCATATACAATTAAAAGTTTTGAACACCAAGCGTTCCATTTAATTTGTTCTGTGACAAAATAAATAAGAATATCTAGGAAAACAAATAGCATCATGTTGGTATAGAGTTTAGAAAAACCTAAATGATTTAAAAATTTAACATTGAAGGAAAAAGAATTTTAACAGTGATACTGCACCAAAAATCAGACAACACTTTGGTAACGAATAAGGAGTTTTTTTCTGGCTAGTTAACGAAATAAATAGATGATTCTTGTTGAAGTGATATAGTTGAAGATAAAATATTAACAGTACTATGCAACAACTTGAAAATATTAATTATAAATTAGTGGATATAAAAGCATAATAAGCTCCCTTCATATCTGTTCAATGTCTTACGTACATTTGGAAGTAAAAAATATTCTAACTCAGATTAACTATGTATTAGTAATCTAAGTTAATTTATTAACAATCTAAGTTATGCATTTTATGAAATTAAAAGGCAATATGTTTTTATGTTTGAAAATTTAATAAACAGAAAAATTTTGTCAAATTCCTTATCCATATGATATCTTCAATGGGTCCATCTAAGGTATGTTCTTATAAGGCTTTATAACTTACGCCACGGACAGTTCAAAACAGCTTTTGTATTAACATACATGACAGAAGTAAACCCGAGTATTATAAGCCAAAGCATGCAAATGGCCATTTTGCCATGCATTGCATATACGCACTCTTCCTTTTAATTTGTAAATATATGTTACTTAGATCGCTTCTTATTTTGCATAATGATAGTTGGAACTTATTAATATATTTAATATATGATATGACAGTATATTTTGGCTTTTTTCTTTGTTTCTTGTTTTCTAATTTTTATGTATTAAGATATAATATTTAATACATTATTTTTAAATTCATATTTAATTAATTATACTTATAATAATATATTGGTGTATTTTATTTTCTTATGTTCCTGAATACTTGTATATAAGCTTAAATACACAAATTTTACGTTTAATCACGATATTACTTGTTTTTATCTGTTTAAAGCCCCATAGATGTACAGAAAAATTATATTCAGAAATTTATAAACTGATTTAGTTATTTTTTTAGTCGAATTTTATCTATTTTCGACTATTTCAAAAGAGAGGGAAAAGAATACCCATCTTAAACACATAAACGGGAAAATCAGAAGATGCTTAAAAATCTGATTATTTTCTCCCATTAACTGTAAATGTGGATTTTCCATCCGATACTCGGCACACATACACAGACCTGAACAGAGAGAGAATAACCAGAGCACAGAATTGCGGATAAAAACCGACGAGCGATAAACGGGCCAAAATGGGAAACGCACCGAATAAGTCTGATGAACGCTGGAGCGGGGAGACGTTTCTATGACGACCAGGGATCAGAATCGATTGAGAGTAGCCGAGGCTGTAAGTTGAAGGGGGGAGGGGGGAGACATCAGCCCTGGCAAAGAACTAGAGGGGCATTCGCTCTACCCCCATTTCCAAAGGGGGGCCCAGCTAGAAGATGAGTGCGAAGAGATTTATGTGTGGGTGGCAGCAAAAGGAGAGGAGGGGGTAGGCACAAGAGATTTCGGGAACACACCAGAGTCAGGGAAAAGAGCAGGTTATGAGGGGGGATAAAGGGATTTTTATCCCCTGCGACCCTTAACTGTTGTTTGGGGGGGGGGGCAGCGCGCGCACGGGGAATTTCTCAGACCATTATTTTTAGAAGTTTTCTTAATTCCAGTGTTAAAATCTTTTCATTAACAATCACTTCTAACCCGCTTTAAGTCTGTATGTAGCACATCCTTTTTTTTCACTCACCCAACTTCAAATTCTCCTCAACACGTCAATTACCAGGGCTGAATTTCCGGAATTGATCTTTTCCATCGAATACAGTCTCTCTCTCACCCCCTTTTTTTCTTCGCCTTCATCCTTCTCTCTCGTTTTCAAATTTCTTTTATGTTCTTTTTCTCTCGTTTCGTTCCTTGAATTCTCGGGAAGCGAAGTCTTAAATTGTTAAAATAAATGAGCCTCGGAGAGGGTTCCTTTCTCTCTTTTTTTTATTATTATTATTACTCTTCCCTTTGTTTCCTGGTTCTTTTGGAGGCCAGAAGAATGGATTCGAGAGATTTGGGGCATTCGACAATAAATGCAAGTACGACGGGGACTGCTGTCGGAATGGGATCCATAGGCATAAAGGTGGATCATCGCTAACCAGTCTTGGATAAAAATCCGCTTGTCGATATGAGGAATACAACTGTAGAGAGGTTCTTCAATCATTGTAAGCCTAAGAGGTCGTTCAAATGAATCAATGACGGTATGTTGATGTCGTTATTCATAGTTTACTAACTACACTAAACTCGCGTAAATGCTCGTCAAGGTTCTCTGTAGGATATCGAAAAGCTTGAATAATCCATAATCGGCCCTTATAGCTTAGAAAAACCTATTATTAAGAATTTTTAATCACACATTCTGTTCTAAAACAGAGTTTAATTTAAGTTACAATGATACTTAGAGACTTCCGTCATTTCTTTGGGAAAAGGTTGTATTCCTTTTTATGTGAGATGCGCTGACATTCTTATGGATATATTTTATGCGAAGCAAACCGTTAAATAATAATGGCTACCGAAATTATTCTGATGAATAGGAATTTAATGTAGCTAAGAATAAATACCATTTGCAAGACAAAGTCACATACTCGACCAGACTTTGCCGTGATTACAGTTACCTGCAATATTTCATTGTGTTGTCATTACACCGCCGAGTTTTTTTATAACGTCTCTTAATAACCTTAAAATAAGAAATTAATAACAAAAAGGGGTTAATATTCTCTCTTAATAACAAAAAGAGAGAATATTAACCAAATATATCGTGGTACCACAGTTGCGCAATGCAAAACATCATACCAAACACAATCATTCACATGATCCGTAAAAAATTTTTTTAACCTACGAGATTTAGGACGAGAAAAGCTGGATGATTTTTGCTTAAAGCACTACAGCTATTTTATCTGTAGCCCTTTGTTGTCTTAAAGTGATACAGAGTAATCTGCCACTGAATAATCAACTGTCCAATTGACTGTCCAATGTACTTCAACAGAATACTTTTTAAACTGGATCAAAATACTTTCCATATTACAAAATCAATTAACTTTCTTAAATATTTTTATATTCGCTTAGATTAAGTAAATTATAAATATATACGAAAATAGTGAATTATTACGTGTGGGAATATTACATAACTTAACTTTCCTTAATAGCTACTTTATACAAAACGTCTTAGCTGATATTGCACATACTATATGGATCTAAACATTTGACATATTCCTGAATAACTCAATTAGTTTTTAGCGGAAGTTTCATGGAAAATATTGATTTTAAAATATTAATATCTTACTTTCTTAGTTGCTTACGTTGAAAAAAATAACAATGGATATAGTAAGGAAATACAAAATTGAGGTAAGCATTATTGAGATTTATGGGAATTGATATTTTTAAGGTATCTTACTGTGACAAAGAGAATGAGGATTTTCCTTTAACTTAAATACTAATAGTAGTATAAGGCATTTTAAATACTCGTATTCTTTAGAACTTACTATTTCTCCTAAATACTTAATACAATTTACTTAAAAATACAATACATCAAAACTCGGAAATTTTTTCGTTTTATGTTCCTATCCCTATGGTAAATCATTTTCAACCCCCATATTTGAACATAAATTTTGCATTAAAATGAACATCAAAGTCAAGTTTGAAAGAACGAAACGATATAAAGAACGAAATATATTATAATTGTTATAAAGAACGAAATGATTACATGCAAGTATTAAGACAAGATTTATTAAACAGAAATCTTTCAAAACCGTTAGAAAGTCAGACAATTTGAATAGCAAGGAATTTTTTCAAAAATAAAATCATTAATACTTTTCCAATATAAACTCAGTCTATAGAGATTATGCTATTAAATATACATGCGAGGTTTTAACCCAATAAGTGTAATATTTTTACGTGATTATACTGATCATTACCAAGAATTTGATTGGGGGAAAACAGGGATTTTTAAATATCTTCATCTCATATTGTAAAACTGAAAAAAAATATCTGCTGTATCTCCAGCCTTGTTGGGAATTTTTTGATGAGATTTTTTTTAATGTGCATCAAAATTTATAACAAAAGATAAATTAGGGGTTAAATAAATTCCGATATTTTCGAATATTTAAATAATAAGAAATCCCCTCATTGAAGTCTCCAGTGTTCTAAAATGTCGCTTAATCACGTCGTTATTCTGTTGATTTATGTTAAGCTCCAAAAGAAATCAGATGACATCTAAAGCACTAAAATGTATATTTTTTCCATGTTTTTATTAACTCGCTTTCTTGTTTGTTTGTCTGTTTGTGTGTTTGTCCAGTACAAATCTTGCAATCGATTTTTAACTAACTTCCCGACTAGCTAGACATTTGAAACTTTTAGAATATTTCAGAACATGATGACAATGCATCCGCTTAAATAATTTTAGCCATCTTTAAGCAGATTTTTACTATGAATTTATTATTTTCAGTTAATTTTGTTTTGTAGACTGGTGCAGCCATCTATCGGCTGGGACTCGAACGAAAAGTTAAACGCAAGTTAACTTCCAATTAACTTCATTTTCTTTCAAGTTGAGAGGATAATTCATCAAAAAAATTTTTAAAAAGTATTTATTAATACATAGAATTGTCAAGTTTATATGATTCAATATAAAATTTAAAAATATGATATATAAAAAGTTATTTTTATCTTGTAATTTATTATGTGTAAATATAATGTATATTTTTATCTGGGTTATTTTCTATGTGTAAGCGATTTTATATACTAAGGTTTTCATTAATATGTTTCTGAAACACAAAATTTAAACATGTTAGTATGAGTTTTTTTTCTTAAAGTAACTCATTTCTGCACAATTTAAATTTAAAAGTTTAAAAAAATGCGTTTCTTCATATTCAAATGAATAGCCAGATTTTTTATTAGCTTGGTGACTGGCCGTAAAGGATATATCCTGTATATTTGGAAAAATGATTTTTAGCACCACAGTACAATCCCAATTACAAAAAAAAAACATTTGATTTGTATATTTCTATAAATTATGAGCCTTTGCTGAAATTTAAAATGTATTTACTTATGTAATTTATGTTAAGGCTTTTACGCCGCCCCACCCCCAATTATCCTATCCTCCGTTCCTTCGTACTTTCCACATGTAAAATTTGATGAACATGAGCGATGTAGACAATACTATCATGATTAGGAAATATTACGATAAATTTAACAAAAGATTTTAATTTCGTTAGCTTGTATTCTAAAAAGAAAGTTCTGCTGTGTTTATGCAAGGGGAAAGTCGTAGAAAACCCAACTTCACTAATCAATAACATGTTGAGATTGCACACATGAAATCCAATCCTTTCCACCATATAGGCCACTTATTTATTTTCATTGGGTAGAGTCCTTACGCACATTCAGGTCATAAGAATCACGACTAACAATTAAGACGAGGCAATGAAACTAAGAAAATCATGATTGATACATTCATCAGAAGAAAGTCCTCGGTGAAGAATATTTTCCTTTTAAACTAAGCTACGATTCGGTGTATCTATTATTAAATCTCTAAATATTAAATCAAACATGAATTCGAAAAAATGTAGTGCAATTTTTGTAAAGAAATGTCACCCTTTATAACTTTCATTTTTTTTTAACTTGGAAATTTTTTGACATAGAGTAAACCTCTGATGATATTAAGCGTTACAAAGAAAATGAAGCAAATTAGTCACAAATTTTACCAACAAAATGAGTTCTATTACTTCAATATTTAAAAAAAATTATTATTATTAAGAGTTAACCTTGGTGGTAACGAAACTTTCGAAGCGCGAATTAGCGACATGGTTCGGAGCCCTACAATTGACATATCTCGCTCTTTATGGGTTCACCTGAGTCTTCATACCCCATTCCCCCGAATTAATCAGCTCTCGGGAGAACTTTACGCCTCTCAGATTTAAGAGCGGAAAGCACAGTGTGATAATCGGATGTCTCTTGGATTTACCGCAATAGAACCCGGAATATTACAGAACAGAAGCCCAGTTCCATTACAACTCCCCTATAACTAGGCGAATATCACGCAAGAAAGTAATCAAACATATAAAACAAATATTGCTAAATGTGTACTGCAATATCCGCAAAAATGTCTCTATGAGAGTTTATCAAGCAATTGCTATTTTTTTACAACTTAATCTAAAAGTCTAAACTTTTTTATATTAAGGCATTGTACTGAAAGGAATATATTTTTTAATAACTGTATGCATTAATGCATAAAGAAAATTAGCAATTAAAGAGTTAACAAATAACATAAGGAAACATTAAGAGTTATTTAAGAATACGGCTAAAAAAACTTAGATAAGGCTTCAAAAATTCATTTTTATAGTTCAATAGTATTATTGTCAAATAACCACAAAGGGTGAATTTTTTTTTGTAAATGTGAGAGACCAACCGTTTGATAATGTCGGAAAAATGAACATACAGAATAAAAAATGTTGAATAATATAACTTGAATTGACCTCAGTTATTCGTAAAAGGATCCGAAAGTTAAGAGACTGAAAATAAAGAACTCCAAATTGGTTTTACTCTATATGGTTTACATAATCTTTTGAAAAGTACTGTTTTTTATGTTCAATAATTGTCCCAACGTTGGAGATTTTGTTTGGAAAGCAAAAATTAACATACACAAGTATCACCTATGTATAATATTTCGGGAAAACAAGTCGACTGAAAATAAGCGCATTTCTTTAATTTAAACAATATTTTGTCGCCCTGTGGCTAAGTGGATAAGGCATCAGCCTGCCACGCCGGGGGTGTGGGTTCGATTCCCGCATAAGACTTGGCTGTATTCTGGGGAAGCGGTCAGTCTTCCGCCTGCAATTGGAACCCCGTCTAGAAAGGGGAGCTGCAACCCATCGTCCATCGCCGGTGTCATCGTTTGTCAATAAAATTCTTCTGTGATTGTGTCATTTGTCTGTTTCTATGTCTTGTATTCATATGTACACCGGACTGGGGTGTAATGTCGTCATCCCCCAGGGACATTAGCCAAAAACAAAATTTTTTTTTAATTGAGGTTGGAATAACTGCACAAAAATCAAAGATTATCGATCATTGTAATTTATTTATACGTAAAGCACATTCAGTTATAGTTCAAGATATATATTTATGCCACTATTTTACATAATAATCATTGTTCTTTTATTTAAAACATTCATAATATAAATAAAGCTATTGACTGTCTTTATCTATCCATTTGAAAACAGTAACTGATTCGGTTCGGTCAGAATTAATATTGCCAAACTTACTACACCTCTCTAAGTACTCTCTGACTAACAAATTTCATTGCTTCAGTTAAAATAATTTTTAATTGGTCTCCACACGTAAGGATATGAGTTTTATGGCCTCGCCAACAGGAACTCCTGTGAAGTGACGAAATCAAGCTTTTACAACCCTCCCCTGTAACTACCATCTCTAGCTGGACAGCATCTTAGGGACACAGAGGGCGTAATAAATACATATTTAAGGATGTACAAGGTAAGTATCCCTTATTCGATTAACCCCAAACTGCTCCAAAATCTGTCTTTATTTCTGCGCTGCGTGAACACGACATTGACTCGTGTAAAATTCCATATTTGTTCTCTTATAGTTTAACTGGTAATAATTTTTTTTACTGTCATGTTTTGAATGAATGTGTAAGAAAAATGATTTCTTATCTATTTTCTCTATATATAAAACAGTTCCGTAACTGACTCATTCACTGACTGACATACAACGCACAGACCAAACTGCTGGACCTAAAGGGCTGAAATTTTGCATGGCGATTCTTCTTATAGTGTAGGGGTGCACTAAGAAAGATTTTTGAAAAATTCTTCTTAGATTTTTTAAATTGAATTTTTAAGCTGTTTTAGAAACTTTTTTTAAGTTTGCATTTAAAATAATAAATTGAGCGTTATAAAATTTATACCACGAGAAAGATCATAAAAATTCCTTTAAAATGAGATCTTTTTCGAATCTATACCTCCATTTTCTGATTTTTGGTGAATTTTAAAAATTCATTTTTAGAAATTAATTTATTAAATGCTGATCACGTGATTTCTTTTTCTGGTACTTTAAATAAATGGATCGTCACGTGCATGACAACTAAATAGACAAAAAAACTTTTTTTTCTTGCTAATGCGGCAGACGATTGGACATTATCCAAAAAAATATTAAAATACAATAAAAGATATTATGTATAATTCTATACATTGATCGTCGTATTTATTATATATATATATATATATATATATATATATATATATATATATATATATATATATATATACATATATATATATAGGTATTAATTGCATACATTGACCATTGTATTTAATTTCAATGTACTCCGTAGCGAAGTGCGGGTTTTCAGCTAGTATACGTATATAAAACAGTTCCGTATATAAAACGGTTCTGTAACTGACTGATTGACTAACTGACATACAACGCACAGACCAAACCGCTGGACGTAAAGGGCTGAAATTTTGCATGGCGATTCATCTTATAGTGTAGAGGTGCACAAAGAAAGATTTTTGAAAAATTCTTTAAAGATTTTTTAAAGTTAAATTTTTAAGCTGTTTTAGTAACTTTTTTTAAGTTTGAATTTAAAATAATAATTTGGGGGTTATAAAATTTACAACACGAGAAAGATGATAAAAATTCCTCTAAAATGAAATCTTTTTCGAATCTTTACCTCCATTTTCTGATTTTTAAAGATTCATTTTTAGAATTTAATTTATTAAATGCTGATCACGTGATTTCTTTTTCTGGTACTTTAAATTAATTTATCGTCACGTGCCTAGCAACGAAATAGACAAAAAAATATTTATTTTTTCTTGCTAATGCGGCAGACGATTGGAAATTATCCAAAAAAGTATTAAAATACAGTAAAAGATTTTTTTATAAATATGTATATTTTTTCGTACGATTTTTTTATAAATATATTTTTTCGTTTTTTTTACATCAATTGCATACATTGATTGTTGTATTTATTATAAATATATTTATACATACTTTTGTCATTAATTACATACATTGACCGTTGTATTTAATTTGAATGGACTCCGTAGCGAAGTATGGGTTTTCAGCTAGTTAGTAGCATATAAATTTAAAATCAGGAATGACAGTGCTGCCATAAAACCACATGAGTAGTTTAGGTCCTGATAACTTTACTTTCAAGTGATCGAGATCCTCCAAACTTTGCTTCGCACTCAGTATTATTAGAAAAGTCTTCCTAAATTACCTTCAGACTAGAAAAAGTGTGTTGTGTATAAATAGATTTTACTTTCAAACTTAGGTCTCCCAAGATATCTTTTTGAGTATATACAAATATTCCAAAATCCAAAATAAAACAAGAAACCAAGACTCCGCTGTTCCAAGGCATATTGAATAAAGATTCGTTGATTTAAATTTTTACGGCGCGAACTCTGAGGACATACTGACTCAAACGATAGGTTAAGAAAAAGCTAACTCCGTAAATTAAACAATGTAAATGGTAAAATACAAAAGGGCAATGAAATCCAAAGTCATTGTCAGCCGATGGGTGTTAATTCCCTCGGTATAACAAATATGACGAAAACTGACAATTGCTGTGATAACTGAAAAACGTACACAGGGATGTTTCCCCTAACAAATCCAGCACGAGTGGAGAAGTTTAAGAAAACTGTTTTTAAAAAAATAAGCAAAGCTTGAACACAATGTTGGAAAACAGTTAAGGATGGCGTCGGATAGATTTTATATAAGTGTCAGGTGATGTAGATAACAAAGGCAACTCTGTAGGTATCTCGTATTGCTAATCGTTTTTTTTTATTTGGCTTATCAAGATCATATGTGTAAAAATTTATTAAATCATCTGTTGATTTTAATCATTTGGGGTTCTATAGATATGCTTCGAAAATTTTTCTTGTTATCTTATTTTAAATCAACTGGGGGAATTTTGATATATCTCCAGACAGCTTTTGCATACCTTGGTTTTGGTAGCATTTCTAGTTTTGGTTTGGTAACTTTTCTATACCAAGCTTTGATCTAATTTGGTTTGGATATAGGTATTTTAGGATATGTTAAGTGGTTGATAGTACAAATACGCTTTTAACAGACAAAGACTCATTGTTGAAAAATTCTGGAGATATTGGTCTTGGTAATTTGGAAGCATGGTTTATTTGTTTGTTTTGTTTTCACGATTTTTGTTTACAGATTTCGATTTTGATAAAAGATTATAAGGTTTCTGTGAAGAACCAATGGAAAATCACTAATTTACGAGTTTTTGCTCAGCAATGATCTTAGGTGAATTTCGGAGCAGGAACATTTTTCATTTAGATTTCAAATACATTTGTAGGGTTGATTTGTTTTAAGGGTACTTATAAATAATTTTTTTGGTTATGTACTGGCCATTTATTTATTTTTTATGGATGTACATGTTATTCCAGTCCTTGAGGTTAAAATGCTTATTTTCTAGGCCTCAGGTTAGGAGGTTCTTTGTTTCATTTTGATTATCTGGATATATTTCTTAGATTTCCACTATATACAATAGCGAGAGGATGCCAGATAGTCGACATGATATGGAGTTTTATTATAGCCTTAACTGTCTTCGAGGACTTCGGAACAACGAGCATAGATAACAGATTCACGACTAGACGCTTTTATGTGATCAAAATCGGGGTAATGAGAATTTTTAAGGTCGCATTGGACACTGGATGTAAACAGCCTTCACATACGATGGTAATTAAGGTAGCTCGAATCTAAGCATCAGAAGCTTCTTTAGCAATCTTACCATCTCTTTTTAGATTCAATCGATGAATACTACAAAACTTCACCCTCCAAGAATTATCCTCATGAAAAATTCAAGAAACCATATCTTATCACAAATACGTTTTCTAGGGATGGGAATTGAAAAATTTTGTTAACTTGTTTGTTCTTTGGAACTTGATCAGCAAGACATTCATCTCAATCTCTTCACAGATCGAATTTTACCTAAAGACGACGCAATAACTTTATCCATAAGTCATGTACAGCCGTAGCAAAGTTTTCTTCTTTCGTCGACAATGTGGACTACCCTCTTCTGTAGCAATATACAGATAAAATGCTTGCCTACAAAGGGGCGGGTCAAAATTCCCTTTCATTTTATCCATATTTGGTTTATAGACGTTCAGATCCTAGCCGTACCCCTTGCCATGGAGCCCAACAAGAGGATGAATATTTCACATTTTAAAAAGAAGGTTACACAGGATTTCACACCAGTGTTAACTGGGATATACACACTAACAGATACGCTTTGTGCCTTCTCAACCCTAAAATGTTCCTAGCAGAAGACTGATTGCTTGGATCAGTACGACTAGTGGAAAGATTCCCAAGGGAACAGTATGCACTGCTTGCTAACCTGAAGCCAAAGTAAAGAACTGGGAGTCTCTGTTACTTATTTCCCGATTACAGTTAATCACGGCAAACACGCAGGCAGTTTAATGTCTCACAGAAGCTTGGTCGTGTGGATGACAGTGGCTTCTCGAGGTATCCCATAACTCCTTAAAGGAACCACACCGACGGTGATGAAAAATGTAGAAGAGAAAGACGAGGAGAAGTGGGGAAGTTCCTAAGTATCCCTGAATTACCTTGAGATTGCTACGCCCGAATTCACCTAATGTGGGTAAACCCTTCTTTAAAGGTGAACCTTTTCACATACAAAGGGTGAACACCTTAGGGTGCATCGGATGAGAAATACTAAACATATGTTCCGCATTCATATCGCAGTGTTGTAACGACATATCTTTACATAATTTTGTCCATAAATCTCTTGAAAGACCAGATCATTTACAAACAGGCGACCGTACATCCAGATCTAATTTCCTTTTCATACACGTTTTACACATTAAATTGCTTATTTTTTAATCAAATATGTATATTATAAATTCGGAGTAATTTACAACTGCTTTGGCACTGTCAGCATAGTAAGATAAAACCTAATAGTTTCAAAGATTATGTCCTTAATCCATCTTCCGACGCAATATATGATAGATTATTAAGTGTATAAATAAATATCTACTATATATATATACAGGGGAATCTCAATCTATCGTTCTCCGAATCATCGTTTTCTTTCATTTATTGTTCAGTTCAGTCGGTCCCTTGAAAAACGATAGATCGAGATTCCACTATATATATATATATATATATATATATATATACACTGGTGTAAGAAATTAAGAGAATTTGCAGACTTGGTCGATTATCTCTACAACTACTGTACCGATTTTAATGAAATTTGGTATGTACATACATTGATACAATACAAAACAAATAACCCTTCAATAATTGTAATACACACGCATGATCGTGCGCAACACTCGTTGGAGTCGGAAGGTATGAAACAGCGGCTGCAGAATAAATAAAAAAATGGGTTAATAGATGGTGTTATTTTGCAGCAATCGGTTAATTTCAAATTGTAACAGTAAAAATGAGTAACCACCAACGTTTAGATGATGGAATGAGGTTGCGAATTGTGGGGAGGCTAGAAGCAGGCCAATCTCAAGTCCAAATTTGTAGAGAGTTCAATTCAACGCCCAGCGTCGTGTGTAACTAAATAAACTGAGTTCAATTAACCGATTGCTGCATCGAGAGAAGGCCTGGGCAAGGTCGTCCAAGAGTCACGACGGCCAGAGAAGATCACCATTTGTCGATTATAGCGAGGCGTAACAGGAGTGCTACAGCTTTTCAGCTCTCTCGTGACTTGTATGCAGCCACAGGAACCCATGTATCAAGGGTGACTGTTTCCAAAAGACTTCATGAGAGAGAGTTGTTTGAAAGAAGACCTGCTGTTTGCGTCCCGCTCACTTCTACGAACAGGAGAATCCGTTTATCATGGTGCAGAGAGCATAGAGATTGGAGTATGAATCAATGGGCGACCGTTCTCTTCACTGATGAGTCCCGGTTCAGCCTAAACACCGACTCTCGCCGTACATTCATGTGGAGAGAACTAGGGATCCGCTACCTACCCTCCAATGTCCGCGAAATCGACCATTATGGCGGAGGAGGTTTAATGGTCTGGGCAGGCATCATGTTGGATGGCCGCACACCGCTCCATGTCTTTGAAAGAGGCACTGTGGCTGGTGTGAAGTATAGGAATGAGGTCTTGGAGACCTATATTCGCCTTTTCAGGGGTGCAATTGGCCCTGAGTTCATTTTAATGAACGATAACGCGAGGCCACATAGATCTCTTCTTTTCGACGAATTTCTAGAGAGTGAGGATATTCGTCAGATGGATTGGCCAGCCATATCTCCTGACCTTAGCCCTATAGAGCATGTCTGGGACGCTCTGGGGAGGGGAATTGCAATTCGCAACCCCTCTCCGAGAACCATCCAGGGAATGAAAACAGCGTTGCTGAATGAGTGGGACCAATTGCCTCAAGAAATGATAAACTGCTTAATTTCAAGCATGAAATCACGCTGCGAGACCTGTATATATGTAAGAGGGTACCATACCCCTTATTAACCCATCTATTAACCCATTTTTTGTTTATTCTGCAACCGCTGTTTCATACATTCCGACTCCAAAGAGTGTTACGCACGATCATGCGTGTGTATTACAATTACTGAATGGTTATTTGTTTTGTATTGTAGCAATGTATGTACATATCAAATTTCATTAAAATCGGTACAGTAGTTCTAGAGATAATCGACCAAGTCTGCAAATTCTCTTAATTTCTTACACCAGTGTAGATGGATAGATAGATAGATAAGAAGCTATACGACGTTTTAAAGCAAAGTTTTTGAGATTTTCAGTGCAGAGGCACCATAGCTGTTTACAAAATATAAGAAGCAGTATTTTTATAATTTTTTGTCTGCACAGTTATTTTCTGTACAGTTAAGTGGCAGAAGGTCAAGTATGTCGAGGTGGCAGCAGAGCGCCACGATGTGGACTGGAGGCTGGAAGCCCCAAGGGGTAGAACCTTCTAGTAATATATATATATATATATATATATATATATATATATATATATATATATATATATATATATATATATATATATATATATATATATATATATATATATATATATATATATATTATATATATATATTATATATATATATATTATATATATATATTATATATATATATATATATATATATATATATATATATATATATATATATATATATATATATATATATATATATATATATATATATTTTTTTTAATGAATGGTGTTCAGTTAGCAATTTAAGGACCATACAAGATAAATAAGGAAATTTCCTGAAGTTCTGCAAACATATAGTATTAATTTTGTGTAACTTTTTTTTAATTTTTGGTAATGCTATAAAATTCAAGATATTATTCGGGAAAATAATATGATAAAAAGTGGTTTCGTTTTATGAAGCATTTTATCACCAAACTTCTCATATTTATAGAAATTAATTTTTACTTCTTTTTTTCTCGTCCCCCCCCCCACTTCAAAAAATATGACAATATCCCTTGAAGAAACCTTTAACAGTAACTTAGTATAAGCACTGACTGCGCACTTTTACTAAAAATAGCTAATCATTTAAATTGACACGTATTCTAATTTAAAAAGACATAATTAGGTTATGGATTTTCTTAAAATGGATACTCTTTGTAGATGACCAGTTGTATAGTTACATAAAAGTGGAGAACAGGGTATTTTATAAAAAAAATTTCATCTACAGTAGTTAAATATAAAAATCTCATACAGTAATTTTTTCTTGTAAACATGTAAGAAATTTATTTAAAGATCCTGTTTAATTTATTGATTTACACAATTGAAAATTTCCATAATTTCCTTGATAAATCTTTTAAATATCCCTAAAGTACATTTTACATAGAATTCTTTCCTACATCAATCCTCTTTTGGCTTTTTCCCACAGTGTGCATTTCAGTAATTTTTAAGCGCTTGTTTAAAAACTTTCTCTTAACTGTTAAATTTTCATATAAAAGTGGATGGTAATAACTAATGTTGCAACATAGACAACGAAAATCTTCCCCTAATCAATGAATATTTGTTTCATGTTCAGAATCTAATGTTTAACATTATATATTAACTCCATAATCTCTGCACTCTGAATAGATATATCAATTTCCTATACGATTCACTATGAACTGCTTCAATCTCAAAAATTCTTCGTATATTTCATATTTAGCAAAAATAACCTCTTGTTCAAAACCTTTAGTGTTTCACTCTCTATGCCTTAAAAAGGGCATTCGACGAATTCACATTTTTCTGTGAAATAAACCAAGTTGGTTAAGATTAGCTCCCTCTGTCCCATATTTTAGTAGAAATGGTTTCTTAGAGAAAAGCATTTCCCATTTAATGACATTGTTATGCTTTTTGTCGTAACTTTATGGTAGCTGAAACAAAGTTTATGAACCATAACTGAATAAAATATACAGGCTAATACATTATTTCTTGGTTATGTACTAGTAGCCAAAGGCGGGAGGAAACAAGAAGAATAATATCTGATAATACACATGAACAAGCGAGAATTAAATTTCTAGACATATCGACCTGTTGTTGGTAGAATAATAACTGGTCAGACGTTGGAATAAATATATTACTATTCTGCTTAATGATCCTTGGTGATAAATGTATGAAGTGTTCGTGGAAAGATAACAGTACCGCTAGAGAAGGCACACTCGTTAAATTACGCAGTTGTCAGACAATGAAATATTTTGAATAACCTAAACTACGTATGAATTATAGTGGCTCTCGTATTCCTAGATAAAATTATATGAAAAGATGTTAATTACATAGCCATAAAATTTTGTATCAAATGATACAATATCTGATGCAGTAGATAAAACAATGATATGTCACAACTTTTCCACTGTAAATATCCTTTCCATACATAAAAGTACAAAGGAAAATAAAAGAATATTCAAATTTCTAAAAATAGAAAATAATAGCTAATGAATTCACCCATTGCTTGAACAGCTAAATACAGCACAAACAAAATACACAAATTAAAGAGTTGATACCTGACTAAGAGAAGTTTATTCAAGTTCCAAAATTATTATAATTATGATCAACTAATTGATGTTAGTTGATTGTTTGGGGTTTAATGGCGCAAGGTCCAGAGAGGACGAGCTGTGCCAAACACGTGGTAAAACCCGAAAAAGCATATACTATATACAATATAATGTTATATATATTAGCATTTTTAGACCCAAAAAATCCATTAAAACGATGATAAAAATATATACATATGAAATAAAGTGATTAAAAATGGTCAAAATATGGAATAAAATCATATAAAAGAAGATATAAAGTATAGGTTAGGTTAGTTTCGGTTTTATGGCACAAGGTCCAGATAGACGAAACTAACTGATATATCCCTCTATAAAAAGCACGTTTCACTCGATAAATATGTATTTGACCTAACATCAGTTTCATTGTAGAGCAACCACTGCCCAGAAAGCTGTCGTTGAGTTATTAGAAGCTTATTTTAGTCACTAAACACTGAGCGAAGAATTGAAAAAAAAAGAGAAATAGGAAAAATGACTTGATCCAGATAATGAAAAGGAAAAGAGATATATTTCTTAAATAATACAAATGTAGTTTTATTTCAACTAAGTACGATTAAATAATTTTTAAAGTTTTCAACATCCGCTTACATAAAAAAATATTCAATATTTTAATGAACAGTAATGAGCAAATTAGTTCAAGAAATTTATAATCTCTGAGAATTTTAATTTAATTGCTAGCTTTAGTTCCGTCTGATACCATTTCCTTTCAGTTGTTAAATCTTGATTTATTTCTTTGATTGTTTTACCAAAGAAGTGAGATTAAGCAGTTGTTCTTTGAAACTAAGATGCGCTGTTGCTTTAATTCTGTAAGGCAAATTATTTCTGCTTTCGTTGTGGAAAAAATTAGATTCTCAAGAGTTCTTAAAGCACATCAATGATTCTAGATCATTTCTTTTAAAAAAGTGGAAAAAAGTAAAAAGCCAGTGATCAATAAAATTTACCTAGAATCATCAAACTTCTTCCTGCAAAACAAGGCCGATCAGAGAAAATATTTTAATACTGAAAACGGCAGAGATGCTTCTACTGCTGGTGAGTAGGTGTCTTTAACCTGTGATAAAGGGAAAAAAATATTAAAACTAAAGTTGGCATCATTCTGGAAGACAAAACTATTTAATAAAAATAAAAAGTATATAAATTGGACTCTTATTGACTGGTAAAAGTTTTCACAGAAAAATCACATTTCCTTGTCCCAAGCTTAAGGCCGCTATGTACTAACCCTATTGGATTCACTCACCTCAGTGTTAACCTATGGAGAAAATTTGTCTACTATTTACATCTACATAAATGCTGATAATCCAATAGAAAAGGTATTTTCAGATAGCCTGAACTTTTCTGCACCTTGCAACAGAATTCATTTTATAGATTTCGTCCACCAAAGGAATTGACGAGCGTTTAAAACACACTATACCAGATTTTCCCCGAATAATTTAAATTTTACAATATTTGCATTTTTTTAATGAAAAAAGCCTCAAGGTGTGAAATTTCTTTCTCTATTGCGGAGTACAATTTAAAAAAAAAATCTTTCAATCTAAGTCGGCAATCCTCGGACACATTTTCTCCATAGGTAAACATTGAGGTGAACGAATACAATAGGGTTAGTACTCAGAAGCCTTAAGAGCAAGAATTATCGAGCAAAGTATTTGTGAACCTGTACATATCACCACAGACCATAAGGTTTTTACAGCAGATGGAGTCTTAAGGACTTCCGTCCAGCTGATAGAATGAAAATGAAATCAGGAACAACTGAAACTGACTACTGAAATTCTTAAGGAAAGATTTCCGTATTAGAATGCACCATTCTTACAGATAGATAAGAACAGATGACTGAGGCACATTTAAAATAGGACCTGGTGACACAACACGGTAAGAAAAATTTCAATAAATTCATGCACGAAATGAATCATTTCCCTTTATTTTTCTTGTCATTCTACAAACAGATACACAGGAAAGTGTGTGGAGCATTCTCAAGGTTTAACAGGCAAGGAAAGAATAAATTTCATTTCATACTTTGAGGTAGCATGCACGCACACAAACACACAACTGTTGTGTATCACTTTATAATTAAAAAAATATATAAATTAAATATACAGTGAATTAAATACTTTAATAATTTTCTCCACCTATAGGGCAGTGTCTCGCAGAATATCACATCTCAACTCTTGCAGATCTTATTTTTGTTTGGCGAGGACTGGCAAAACATTGCATAATTTAACAGGGCGTTCAATGAGCATTCTTACAGCTTGTTGAATAAAATGCTCTCAGATTACGCAAAGTCTTTAGATACGGTGTCTAAACAAAGGTATATCACTAAATTAAACATTCAGGTACAGCCCGGAAAGGTTTATTCAGTATGTGACCCGTATTTATTGACAGAGGAAGACTGGAGTTACGATACAAGACGCTAGCTTGAAGTAATTTATCCTGATATCTATATATATCTCAACATAATAATAATCATTCTCAACGAAAGAATGATTATATTCTCTTAAACCTTGCGAAATATTAAAAAAAAGTGTTAAAATACCTGTTACATACAACTAATATGAGGAATTTTATAAATAAACTTAAATTATTTAACTCAAAATGAAGGTATCGTCCAAAAACACATGCAAACGCATAGGAACGGCTTCTGTTTTCTGCCACCCGATAATCACGCGATCTATAGTAGACGAAAACTGACGTAGCCAGTGACGTTGCAACGTTTCGCTTTATTGTTTAACTTTGATGAGTGTCATTAGATTAATTTTCGCGTGGATTAACTATAGTGGCATTCATGAAAGTTGAGCAAATGATAAATCATGTTTTATGTACTATAAATGTAACATGCAGGAATTTAATGTATTCTAGTGTTTGATTGACTGACAATTTTCAATTTATTTTAATTTTTTTTTCATGTGGATTGACTGACTCAAGGTAAAGTTTTTTTTTTAATTAAGCTTTGTTTAGTCTTTTTATTTATTTTCCCCCTTTTTATTTTTAAGTGTTATGCGCTTAATTTTTTTTCTTTATATATATATATATATATATATATATATATATATATATATATATATATATATATTAAATTATCACGTATTGGTTTAAAACTCAGAAGTGCCTCTCGAGAATTTAAAAAAAAAATGGCGATACAGTTTATTCAGTTGCATTAAAAAAAAAGAGACGATTTTACCCACATTTTGCAAAGGAATATACTGATAAGAGGACCACCTAGGGCTCCCCCACCATATGTTTGTAACCGGATGTGAGAGGGTCAGAAGCTCTTGGACATGCTTGAGGCCAGTAACAGCACAGATGATGTAATTAAAAGTACCACGTGGAATGGACCAAAAAAGATTATAAAAGGGCTGCACACAAAAAATAAGAAGACATTTCCTTTTTTCCTGGTTGTCTCGCTGATGGAAGCTCTAGCTGGTAGTCTCTGTCCAAATCCATGCTGCCTGTTCGGTGTTTACGGGAACTGGGTAGAAGGCCATGATGAAGATGTTTAAACAAAGACCCTGGACCTGGAGTATTGACTCTCCCGATGTACGAAGACGATGGAGCATAGAAGTGATCTCGAGGCTTTTAAGCTATCCGATAAGATAAATTTTTTTTAGCCATGGCTTAATTTAATTTAATATTTTTCTTAAAGTTTTTTTTTTTTTTGGTCAGTCAATCTCAAATTTTTTTTCTTTTTTATTGTGGTAATTTTTTTTCTTTATGTTGTTCAAGAGGATACTTATTAATTTATTATGAGGGATATTATTAGTTAATATTATGTTTACAAGTAGAACGAGTGATATTATTAATATGTATGTGTATATTGATGTATAAAGAAGTTAAGGCAATGAGATAAGATTTCTCTAAATTCAATTGCTTAACGTAAGGTGATAAGATATTATTAATTTGTGTTAATAGTAATGAATAAAAATTTTGGTTTGTTTCCCTCAGTTAAAATTCTGTCATGTTTTATGAGTAATCATTTGTGAATTTCTGTTAGCCACAGAATCTAGGTTATTGTTTTAGTTAGGTGAATTATTACACAACGCAATACTAACCACTATACGTTTTAAATATAAGGAATAAGTTTAAAATAATTAATACTCGTTTGATTTAAATAATTAAATAAGAAGTAAAGTAAAAAAAGAGTTAGATACAACACAACTTTTAACATCTAGTTTCCATAAATTTTAATCAGATTTTTTCCCAAATGCGGGAGACGGTTACTTGGACAATATCCTTACCGCCATAATACATCGCAGTTTTGCTGGTCATTTTATTATAGGGGCACCATATAGGCGGACTAGCATTACCCCTTAAGAAGGACGATACAGACGGAGGCTTTTAGTGACGCAACGCCGGGATTCGATCCGAGCACCCTCAGCACCGAAAACCAGCGCGTTATACCACAGGGCCGCCACAAGCCCTTAATCAGAATTTTAAAGAGTTCTACATGACTGTTTTTACAATCACTAAGAGGATACTGATATAACTTTGATAGGTTGGCAAACTTGAAACGCTTTTTTGCCGTATTCAATTTCGTCGAAATTCCGATAAAATAAGTAATTTAACCAATGCCTGGGTGAGGTTTAACACGGAGGAAAACATATTATTTAATTAACAACACATTGGTGCGTATTTAAAATCTCCAACCGAATTTTGTTACAGTTTGTTATATTTGAATGTTATTTTTGGATAAAACCAGGCTAAGCTGTAGCAGATTAAGCGTTACCCAGGACGCACCACCAAAGATCTGACGACGTCTACTTTCTGAGAAAAACTTCGTCCGGGACCGTCCTCGTGCATCGGCAGTTACCCATTTTAGACTTTTGACAGGGCCCGACTGCTCATCTGCCCATCTATTCTGTTTTAATTTAACCGATTCTCCTTTGTTGCGTTTTATGTAATTCTGGACAAGTTTTTAACCCTTAGCATTTGTACAGGTTTCCTGCACTACAGGATTTCAGTGACTTGCTTCAAAGGCACTGGAGAGTCCTAGAGTGAATAGCATAATAGCCAAGTGCAATTGTGTCATTGGCAAATAACAACATTTTTAGATAGAATACGACACAAGTGGCTTTTACTGTTTTATTTCTTTCTCCAATAATATTTTACGTTGATATCTAAATAATAATGGCAGGTATGGTTATAATATGAATCATTTTAGCTACAATATATGTTAAATAAAATTTTAATTTGTTTTTGAATACGATATTTAAAAAAACAGCTTTTAAACGATGGTTTTAAGACTTGTTTATGAAACTTAATACAGTTAACCTTAGTTTAACTAAGTCGATTATGATTATGTTCCCGATTCAAGTGACCTATGAAGTAAATCTTGATAAATCTCGTTCTTAATTGCATTAAAAAATGCCTGCAAAACAATTTAACGTAGGTTAAAATTTCAGTTAAAAATTAGTTAATGGTAAAAATGTCTGAATAATTTAAAGTACAAAAAAAAGTTAAAAATCTCGGTTTGAGATTTTAAATACTCACCAAAGTGTTATCAAATAAATTTCTTATTTTTATTCCTATTTAAACGTCGCCAAATCATTGCTTTATTACTTTTTTAATTGAAAATTTGATTCACTTAAAAAAAGCAGAAAAAGCAATCTGTCAAAAAGATAACAACAGTACCAGAACAAATAGTGCTGTTATTATGTTGCCTATATGATGGTCTATCTTTCATGTTACAGCCGCCCAAATGGTATAGTAGTAGTTAGCGACGTGCTCTGCCCCGCAGTGGGCTGGGGTTCAAATCCCGAATAAGGCTTGGTCGCTAACGTGTTGTCCGTTTTCAGGGAGCAATGCTGGCTCACCTTCATGGTTTTCCCATAATAAAGTAGCCAGCAAGACAGGGGTGAATAATAAAGGGCGAATGTCTCACGACAAAGTGCCTCCACATTAGAAAAAAAAAATTCATGTTATTTTTTACTTTATTTTTTTATTATTATCCCAAAGTTAAATTACACAAAAACACGAATATCATAAACATTAACAAAGTGCACAATGGAAAGCGGATTTGTGGGGGGGGGGGGAGCTTTCTTTGATGTTCCCATGCAGACGAGGAGATGATTTGGAGCTGTCTGAACCTTCTTACAGATAAAGCACAGAGAAAAAACTTTCTGCCTCCCTCAAAAATTACAGCTCTTGTATGTCAAGTCCTTAAGCGGGAAAAGCATTTAGTAATGCGACGGGAGAACTTGGAGTGTAAGAGACTGGCAGGTTCACAAAGTATACAGGGTTCCCACCTATATCCGTTACACCCCCCTTAACTTATGAACATCTTAGACGGCTTCTCTTCGACAGCTTAGGCCATATTTCTATGACAGCAAAGCTATCATAGTGGTTATAGTAGTGAAGTTGGTGTCTAGATATAGTAAAAAGGCTATGCGCTACTCGATGAGATAACTTACAACGCCATCTATCGACGAATTTTGGAAAGAGCGTTTTTATCTCAAAAAACGGCACAAGATACGAGAAAAAAGTCAATTACAAAGTTGTTTAGCATCATCGATTTAGTAAGAAAATATACCTTGCGCACATTAATACTTAAAACAGATTTTAGAAAATGAACATTTATTTGGTCACGATTCCGAAAATTGCTATGTCATAAAGAGTGGAAGAAAGAAACTGAGACATTTCCTTATCCTTAGGATCATTTATTTATGTTGCTGAAAATGCTCTCCATTAGTCACTATACATATTTGCACTCTGGACTGGATTTCTCGCTGCACATTATGCAACATGGCAGGTGTTACGGAGACACAAGCATCAGTAATGCGCCGTCGAAGATCCATTTTTTACATTCTGTTTTGAGTATTAATGTGCGCAAGATGTCTTTTTCTTACAAAATGAACGATGCTGAAGAACTTTGTAATTGACTTTTTTCCCGTATCTCGTACCGTTTTTGAGATAAAAGCGCTAATTCCAAAATTTGCCAATGGATGGCATTGTAAGTTGTCTCATCGAGTAGCGAATAGCCTTTTTATTATAACTAGACACCAACTTTATGGCCTAAGCTCTCACCTTTTAGGAGTTAACGGGGGTTAACGGATATAGGTAGGAACCCTGTATACCAGTTATGAGAAAACAAAGGACACAAGTAACACAAAAACGTTGGACCCAAGTAACACTAAGTCGTTGGCCAACCATTTTCGGGCATGGTTGGCCAACGGTGGGATTTGGCCGTTGGCGCGAGGTTGGCCCAATGGTTGGCATTCAATTGACCCAACCATTGGATTTGGAGGATTTGGCCGTTGGCGCGAGGTTGGATTTGTAGGGCAACAGTAGGCGTTCAGTTAGCCCAACGGTATTATTTACAGGATTTGGCCGTTGGCGCGAGGTTGGCCCAATGGTTGGATTTGCAGGGAAACAGTAGGTTTTCAGTAGGCCCAACGGTTGGCGTTCAGTTGGCCCAACCGTTGGATTTGCAGGTCTGCCAACAGTAGGCTTTCAGTTGGTCCAACAGTCAACTTTGCAGGAGAGCCTACATTAAATTTAGTTGGGCCTATTATGCATTTTTCAACCCAGCCAACAACACTTTGTTCATCAGGCCAAAGGTCAAACTATCCAAGGGTCAATAGTTTTGACATTTTGCTATTTTTCAGCAGACCGTTTACAAAGAGGATTTCCCCTTTTTAAACAGTTTATTAAGTTCTAGTATTTAGCCACCAATAATTTATATAAAAATAGTATATTCAAAAAAGCATTTTTGAATATACTATTTTTATATAGTAGGCTTTCAGTTGGCCTAACAGTCAACTTTGCAAGTGAGCCTACATTAAATTTAGCTGGGGCTATTTTGCATTTTCCACCTTTTCACACCTTTCCATTATAATCTACTGGTGTCAAATTGCACACTCATGCTGAGTTAATATGAAAAATACATTTTGTAAGATTACCTTTATATAAATATTTTTTTCATTATATATATATTTTTTTTATAAACACTTTATCTTCCAATTTGTCTTCAGGTCTGATACAATACATACAACTGAGTATATAGTAGGCTTTCAACTGAGTATATAGTAGGCTTATACTTGATAAGGCTTATAGAATACTTTAGCAAATAGGCTAAAGTATTCTATAAGCCTTATCGTAGGCTTATAGAATACTTTTTGTAACATTACCTTTATATAAATATTTTTTTCATTATATATATATACCGGGTGGCCATAATTAAACTTACAGTGCTCACAGTGTTCTGTAGCGCGATCTATTTGCGAGAATTACGCCACATTTTGTAGGAAGATTAAACAAGACGAGGGACGAAGGATTCCGCGAAAAAATAAATTAGTTCCAAAAGTCACCGCTAGGGGAATATTTGGCGCTGTGTAATAGAAAATAGAGTGTTAACAAATGCAAATTAATACGGAATAAAATTACCTTTTATTATGCACATTTTCTTATTTAGTTCAAGTGCAATATGGCAACACTTTTAAAAAAGCGTAAAATCTACATAAACACCGATAAAGTCTCGTGATCTGCAATATCATGTACGCTGAGCAGAAGAAGAAGTTCTTTATTCAAATTTCACGTTACATCCAATGGCACAGTGCCAGCTGCTTGGGTTTTAAAAGGCAATGTGTTACGTTCCGGATCAATCGGATTGAAAGTTTATGTGCAATGTCTCCTTCTTTAGTCGAGCGTGCGTTGCTGGTCAAATTCTTTTACCTCAACCAGTGCAACGCGTCAGCCGCTCTTCGTGCTTTTAGAACGCACAAAAAATGCGTAATGGTAACGGTCCTGTGTCAGTTAATGGGCTAAAAGCAATGGTTGCGACGTTTGAGAAAACAGGTTCTATGAAGGTTCAGTCAGGCAGAGGACGAAAACCTGTACCACAGGATACAATCGAAGCAGTTGCCATTGTGGCGATTGTCGACAGAGGATCATACAATATTAATTTGCATTTGTTAGCACTCTATTTTCTATTACACAGCGCCAAATATTCCCCTAGCGGTGACTTTTGGAACTAATTTATTTTTTCGCGGAATCCTTCGTCCCCCGTCTTGTTTAATCTTCCTACAAAATGTGGCGTCATTCTCGCAAATAGATAGCGCTACAGAACACTGTGAGCACTGTCAGTTTAATTATGGCCACCCGGTATATATTTTATAAACACTTTATCTTCCAATTTGTCTTCAGGTCTGATACAATATATACAACTGAGTATATAGTAGGCTTTCAACTGAGTATATAGTAGGCTGAGTATATAGTAGGCTTTCAGTTGGCCTAACAGTCAACTTTGCAGGTGAGCCTACATTAAATTTAGCTGGGGCTATTTTGCATTTTCCTCCTTTTCACACCTTTCCATTATAATCCACTGGTGTCAAATTGCACACTCATGCTGAGTTAATATGAAAAATACTGTTTGTAAGATTACCTTTATATAAATATTTTTTCATTATATATATATATTTTTTATAAACACTTTATCTTCCAATTTGTCTTCAGGTCTGATACAATATATACAACTGAAATCTGATTTTTTTAAACTTTCCATAAAACTGTTATATCTATTTTTGGACTTACCTTGTTTAATTTTTTTAAAACAGCATCTCAATAAGGCATGTTATGGTAATTTTAATAAAAAACAACTTTTCATCAAAATTTTTTTATTTTATTTTAACAAAAAATTTAATAAAATTTAATTTTATATTGTCATAAATACACAGTTCTTTTACCTCTCCCTCCTTCTCTGTCTTTCGAAAAAAGAAAAAATACATTTATCAAGTCTTCAACAAATTTTTCTGTTATGACTTCTCCCTGGTGAGCCAGTCCGACAGAAGCTGTCAATAGAAAAATAAATTAGTACAGTAAATTAGTCAAGAGAAAAATAGCTATGTATTCACCAAACAGTCAAACAAAAATGCCCGATTAAGTTAGTTTTTTAAATTTTTTAGAAACAAATTAACTTATTATGAAATCTAACCTTAGCATTTACTTCATAATCAAAAATGTCTTCACGTTGCGCAAACTTGTCTTAAATATTACTTCAGGTATGTATCAGTAAAGGTTTATTTATTTGCTAAATTATCAAAGCATAAAATAAAAGAACAATTACAAATATGCAAATTAAATTAACATCAGAGAAAAATTATACACTGCACAGATCATTTAATAATTTTAGTACATATTTACATGAATATATCAACTCTGAAAACTTACTTAAAATTCGTAACATAGATTGAGTTCAAAACAATAATTGCAGCATCATAGTCAGTCAAATCGTTAATACACAGGAACACATTTGAAGAAACATAATTGCATAGGAGCGGGAATTTACTTGTTTCCGTTATGTTAGGAATTTCACCTAAAAAGTTTGAAAAAGTTCATTTCCAGTGCTTCCATTTAGCCTCTGCGCCATCACTCGTGGGATCGACGTCAAACTTTTCAGGTTTCAAGAGCTGATCCATCGTAAGGAATTTAGAGCAAGTAAAATTAATGTTGATTAAATTGTAATGGAGTCGAGTTAACTAAACATTCCTTATCGTTAAACTTAACATAAGCTTTAATCAACATCAACAACACACGTGCACAACAAACATAGCAGCCATCTTACAATGATAAATCATTTGGTCTTGTTGCCAAAACGCTCGTTGTAAAAACAGTGTTGCCACTGTGATAATATATTACAACCTCCTTATTAAACATTTTAAAATTTTTAAACATTTTAGTAATTACTAAAATTCATTGTACTCTCTCCTCCTTTTAATGGAACTTTGTTTGATAAAAAAGCTTTAAAATCATTAAATAAGGTATCTAATGATTTTAAAGCTATTTTATCATTTTACGTGCCTCCCCGACGTTACGCCCATGGTGTTAGGGGGCCCCATCCCGAGTTGTGCCTATAGTCAAGAATTTTCTAAATCGGGCCCTGGCTTTACATGTTTATACATAAGTTTAGTTCCAAAGATTCTGTTTTGGGCTCAGTTAGAACGACATACGGGTGACATTTTACAGTAATTGAACGCAGTTGGGAGAACGTTCTTCTGCAATTATTGACTCAATGTAGCCGTGAAAAACGACATTTTTCATAGAAAAGAGAGGAGCCAGGTCCCACGGGCAGAAAGCGACATGATTAAAAGTGAAAAACGAGTAACTGAGTTCGAAAAACAGGCAACGAGTCAAGACACAGCTGCATTTAACGAACGGTTTGGGTGAAGATGGATAAGTTAATGTCGTAGGGAAGAGAAATGTTGGCAGTAAAAGGGGTCCAGCTGGAGTTAATGAACTGAGCCGTCGAAAATTGGAGATGTAGGTATCCGGAGTTACAAGATTGAAAGGGAAGATAAGGATGTATAAGGTTGACTTCATTAGTGCATGCAACAGGCGGTCGAAAAGATGGCTTGAGAATGTGGGGGAGTTATGGGCACCCCAGAGAAGAGAGTATCGAAATACAGCCACTGCCCTCCGTGATGTAGATTGGAGCAAAAGAAAAGGGGTAAAAAGAATGACGTCCAATGATAGAAATGCTAGGGACTCATTGGTTATTGGGTGTCGCCAATGATCGCCCAGGGCGAAGAAGCCTCAGTGAAATTAAGAGAAAAAGTTAAACAGATTGATGACAGAGATCTGAAAAAGCACAGAATCGAGAGAGCCGGAAAGCATAGCAGTTGTGATCTGAGTAGCGGAGAACTGATTGCTAAGAGAAGCTGATAAATAGACGGAAAAGCCGCAGCCGATTGAGCATGGCCCATTGATAAGCCCATATTGATAATCGTCTGAAGGAAGGAATGGAGGAGATAGAATGGCAAGGTAAGAAATAGATGCAAGCCGCCAATACCAAAGGCGAGAAACACGCATCAGTTAATGTCCGGAAGTCGAGGTACACAACACCCAAAAAGTCTGCAGACGCAAGCCCCCGATACATAGGCGAGATGTACAAATCCATTGATGCCCTGCACGAGAAGTGACCAGTAGATAGACGAGCTCCCGCACCGTGCCGAACCAGCGACGCCAGCTTACCGCTCCAAGACGAGCTCGTCACCCCGATGACCCTTGTCCTAAACAGCGAAGGCCCTCTTCAAGATCACCGGTGAGTTGATCCTGACTCTGGCCGAACCCATCCGTCGAATATCCGGCAGCCCCAAGGAAGCCCAGACCGGTAAGCGATCAGCCAATAGGAAGGAGGCGAACTTCTCCAGCCGCTATTGTTCGAGAAGAGAAACCCCATTGTTCTGTCAGCTCAAGGTAGGGAGAAATTTGACGAATTTATTCTTTATCAATGCTCAGAATTTAAAAGGATTACTGGGTTAGGTTAAATGAGAGGATTGCGTAGATTAATGGATATGAGTAATTATAATTAATATTATATATGTTGCCATAGATATACATCACTGGTGTGTTTAAAAATAGTGTATTAATGTGCATGTTTAAGAAGTGAATTAATAATTGGTAGCGGATTGCAACTGAGAAAATTTGTATTAATGTATGTGTTTAAGAAATGAACTAATAATTGGTAGCAGATTGCAACTGAGAAATAATGTATTAATGTGTGTGTTTAAGAAGTTAATTAATAATTGGTAGCAGATTGCACCTGTGAATTAGTGTATTAAGATATGTTTTTAAGAAATGAATTAACAATATTGGTAGCAGTTAGCACACGAGAAATATGAGGATAGATTAGGGTATGAGTGTGCATTGGAGGAAAATGAAAGTGTAATTGATATATGTATATGTTAATATGTTTGTTTAATAAATTGATTCATATATATACATTTGAGTAATCACTCGTTGTCACAGTCAAACAATGTACTAACCACTACCACTACACGCTAGGTAAAAGGTAATAAGCAAACTAACGCTTCCACACCCAACAACACTCATTAGCTGTTGGACCAACAGCATATTATATCTGTTGGTCCAACAGCAATTATTTACAATTGGGCCAACAACATTTTATAATTGTTGGTCCAACAGCACTAATTTGCAGTTGGGCCAACCACATTTTGTAACTGTTGGCCCAACAGCTTTAATTTGCAGTTGGGCAAAACATATTTTGTAACCGTTGGCCCAACAGCTTTAATTTGCAGTAGGGCCAACCATATTTCGAAACCATTGGCCCAACAGCTTCCATTTTCAGTTGGGCCAACAACATTTTGTAATTGATGGCCCAACATACCCATTTTGCAGTTGGCCCATCTGAATTTCTGAAATTTCTGTCAACGGTAACCATTCTCCAACGATGTAACGAAAATTTGCGGTTGGGCCAACGGTGCGTGTTACTTGGAGAACTATTCTTTTTCCTACGAATTTCGCTCCGAATTGGCTTGAAACAGTTAAAGGCATTATTTGGCATTGCTACAGCCTTCGCTAATGAATCTGCAACCTCATGAATCAAAATTCCTACGTGAAGGTATTCACTGGAAAGAAATAGAATTCTTTTTTTAAATAATTGAAAGAAATGAAATAATTACCTTGCTCTAATACGCCAGCACAGTTCTATACATAGATACAGTGTAAGCATTTGATCTTGAAATTCTCCAAATAAAGTTCCCCCTACCACTACTTCTCCAATGATTTCAAAAGTAAAAAATAATTTCAATGTCAATGAAAACTAATTTTAGCCCTTTAATTAAAGTTTAGCTCCGCAATTAGAATCCCTTGAGTTCCTTTTAAAAAAAGTCGCATTAAAAATAATACGGCAGATCTTTTGCTTCCATGAGAGGGACATATTTTTGGAATTTTCACAATTCACGTCCGAGCTCCCAATTCATATACAAAACTATAAATAAACCACCCCTTTGAAAAGAAAAAAGACCCGTGACTTAAAACAGAGTGACCCTTTTATATTACCGTTACTTAATCAATGCTTCCACCCACTGCGGCCTACATTTATTTCGAACAAATAGCACGGTACCATTTGACAGAAAATATTTAAAAACCGAAAAAATCTGATAAATCACGTCCTTGTAAAAGTTGGAGATGGAGAGCCATTTTATTTTCTTCCCGGGGAAAAAAAATGTCGAAAAGAGAAGGGGGAAAAAATAATCCCTATCGCTAATGCAGAAGTCGACCAATCCTTCCGGGGGTTATATAAATTAGATAATTATTTGCCAGAAATTCAATTAAGTTTTTCCGATTTGCTCACGCGCCTGTATTCTGCGTTTAAATAATGGAATCTCGCAACATTTCTGAGCCTTTTCATTATTTAAGTGTCATTACAGATTTTGCGCAAAACTCATTAAGTTTCTAGCGGAATTCAATTGGAAGGGTGGTTTATTTTTTTCTTCTCTTCTATGTGCTTCTTTCGATTATTATTGCTTTTAATATTATTTCAATTCACAGATGTAAAAAAGGCACTTCTGGAGCACCCCTACTCGAGTGAAGAATGGTTATTTATATCAAATCGAATATTCAGTGGAACAAATATTCATAGGCAGGTATTTGAAGTGTTGATGGCGATGCTGAGCGCTCTTCTAAGAAGAAACTTCAAATGTTATTGGACGATTTTTTTCCATCGTGCTTAAAAACAGATTTCTTCCAATGCTGTTGGGTTATTTTTGGATCTTATTTGAGAATCTGAATGAAAATGGAAGCCCGATGAAACTATTCATAGAAAATAAACGATGCTATAAATTACTTCCACGCAGCTTTTTTTTTCTAATGGGTGTTTATGCTGCTTTCATTGAGTAAATGGTTTGCCCGAAACAATAAAATTTGGGCAAAAGGTCAGTATAACATACTTGATATTTGGGTAACATTTTGGATCTATTTGTTTATTTCCATATTAATTCCGCACTCTTTATTCCTCCTTTATCATACAACAGTATGAGATACATGGATAAGTACGAGATACTATTCACTTTAAAATAAAATACTTATTTGAAAAAAATTTCAATTAAGTATTTTATTTTGAAGGTTACAAAAAAAATCAAACTTAATATCTCCTTTCAAAAAGTTTTTATTTCGCTAATTTCAGTTTTTCAATCGGACAAAAGCGTGACCTACCTAATTTAGAAATATAACGTAGCCCAAAAGAATATTTATAGAAGGAAACATTGAGTTCATAAACCTCTTGCCGTCACCTCTTGCTGAGACCTCCGGCTCAAATACGTTGATTACATAGAAAAGAATTAATACGAGACCAGACCACTGACCTGGCATATAAAAAATTAGTTTGACGTGTTAGAATTACGAGTAGAAGTAACTATCAGAAAATAGTGCGTGAGTCTACGTTGAGTGGCAAATTAGTTTAAGTTGACGTTGTAGGAGTATAGCGTAATTTAGGCGTAACTTTGTATTTTTGTTATTCCAACTTAAGTCGTATGATCCTGTAGAGTAGCTTTAATTCTAATCAGTTAATTCAGTCCATAATCCAATTTCTTTCTGCAGTACCTTTACAGCACAAAGTCGCTCGGTTAGGTTAAAACATTTTTAAAAATTTAACAAACAAAAAAAAAACTTCTGCGCCATCTTTTTGCACAATACCGGAACCTACTATATTCTTGAATTTAATAGTCTTTTCCTGTTTAGCAGCTTTCGTCAGTCACGCCTCACAGATGTGGCCCCAAATTAGTGATAAATTTATTGATAGAATCATTTTATTTCAACATATATGTTTTCTTGTGTCTTAGTTATTTTAATAATAAATCTTATTCTGTTCTAATTCTTATTGCTGTCAGATTCTATATCTGTTCTAATTCTGATCTCATATTTTGCAGTATGCGTTAACAGTTTATTGTCCCTGAACGTGGAATGAATTGTATGAAACTATATCCTTAAAGCGTGAACATTTACAATAATTTAAATTAACTAAAGTTATAATTATTTACAAATTAATTTTCCAAAAACACAATACTTCGCAATGTGTTTTATTTAATAACTGATAACACATAAGGTAAGCCTTGATGCAATGAATAATGACTTTTTCTTCTTTCCGATTCTATTATTTTACATGAACAATTGCTAAATATTTATTAATAATGGACAAAGATGGCTTTAAAAAACAGAAAGCAATCACAATGGAAAAGCTTCCAATATAAACTCGCTGTTACATTTATTCCTGCATAACAGGTAAAATGTTTTAAAATATTTCTCATTTTTTAGTTCAATGCATCTCACATCCGTTTTTATGAAAGTCTTAATACACACATGACAAGCTAGTTTAGTAATTTGTGTAACATACTTTCCCCTCAGTGTAAACATTCTTTCATTTTAAAAGCCGCAATTTACGAATGAAATATGTTCGCCGTGAACGTAAACAAAGGACTTAGCTTCGAAAATCTTTCGAAGAACACGACAAACATTGTCATTTATAAAGTATAAGAGGATTTCGAACTGAAATATATTTTCCAAGATTTTTCTTGTTCTATAACAGAATTATTTGAAGATATTTGTAACAAAGCAAATAAAGGGTGCACTAAGGTATAAATTTTGTTGATGGGGTTGAGCAGAATGGTTGTAGAGAAGTAGAAAATAATCGAAGGCTTCTTTCAAAAGATTATATTATGTGTTTCTGCTAAATATCACTGAAAATTTAATTACATTATGAAATATTTTTAAAACAAATATATATCAAACTTACTATTCGTTTGAATTAAGAATACTAAAGGATGTTTTATTAGTATTAATATAAATCAAAAGGCTTTTATTACATTATTTTTCGATAAAGTTGTAACAACTGATTGCTTGAAGTGGGGTATAGAGCCCTGTCTCAAAAACTTGAGGCCGGTATTCTAGCTTCTAAGCTACCCTAGCAATTTAAAGAGTTCCCGTTTTTCTTCACTATCGCACCCCCTTATTTTGCTTTTTGAAGCCAAAGATGTTATGCACAAAACTTATTTATTTCATCATTATGATTGGTTTTACCCATCGCGTATTTGTCATATGTTTCGCTGAAGGCTCATGATCGTTTTTGCCGACGGTCGGGTACACCTGTAACGCCCATATATGCAAGTGTTGGGTTCAAAGCCGAGCCTTCTAAAATCGCTAGAACAGCATTCTACTAAATGAACAATTTCTACCCTGGGACTACCTTGGGAGTGTAATGGTCGGCTCATTTGTTGTCGGACAAGCAGTTTTCCAGACCAATCCTAAGTCAGAATGTGTGGTAGGAGTTGTCGATTTGGGATTGCTAAATGAAAGACAGTCTTCGGCAGCCACGAATCGGCGGTTTCACTAAAACAGGTTGTGATTTTAAATTGGTTACAGAAAATGATAAGACGGCTTGGTGGTACAATACTAAACTCGCCAACCTAGAATGCAAGAATGTGGATTTGATCATGGACTAACCATAGTTGTTTTATGGCAGGGGTGGAGAACCTTTTTCTTTCTGTCCGAGTTCCAAAAACTTTTAAAATAACATCGTTTGAGGGGCTGGCGTATTGGTTAGTTCATTAATAAGAAAAGACTTTTTTTATGGAAGGCATGCATGCATTGAATACTAATACTAATGTAATTAATAATTTATTTTCTTAATATAACTGAAACTTGCTTAGGGTAGTTCACTTGAAGTCTTGCTAGGGCATTATTGCTAGATTGCACTTTATCAATGATTTCTAGACTTTTGTCTGCCAAAAATGTATTGCCTAAAACATATATAATTATAATTCTTACTATTGCTCATTTTCTACATGTATGTATCATATTATAAATTTGTACCATAAAATATATCTCATGCATATAATTATTTATAATGTATAAATTCTGATAAATAATTCCATATGTATGTATTATTATATTTATTACATGTAATTTATTAATAATCATATTGTAACATGTGTATTGTATTACACATTAATAATTATTTATAACAGTGATTAGTATTAAACGCTAGTAATACCTATAAGTTTTAAAATTATTAATAATATTCCTGCTTTTACTGTTGTACACCGTTTACTATTTACAGAATAAAATCAACAGCTTTAACAACGTATTTCCTGGAAAATAAATTATAAAAAAATTAATATCAATAAGGAATATAAATTAATATTGGTTAGAATCAATCTATCTAATGCGATTATTTATGTTGAATATTGACTGTCAAATATCTTATATCAGGCTCCTATTTAGTGATTCATATTTGAACTAGACGCCTAGTTAACGAAACCAAATTAAGTTTTCAGATCTGGTGCTCTAGGTATTTATAACTTTCTTTCCTGTATTATGATTTCGTACGTCTGATACTCATTTTCAACTCTCGCTGAATCATTTAAATCGTTAAAACATTTTTTTTACAAAAATTGAATGGGATTTAAAACCCATCAACTACGTATCAAGGCCTTTTTCAACTACTCAAAAATCAGGTGTCCGAGTACCATAGGTTCCCAATTGTGTTTAAGGAAAAAAGGGACCTTAAACCTTGTTTATTTAAATTTTCAATTTTTGACTCTGTATTCAAAAAAGATAATAATTAATATTCATTTTCACTACACTCAGAATTCACAAATAAGTATTTTGTGGACGAATAAGGCGTGGTTTTCAAAAATATTTTCAAAAAAGCTAGAATTTTTCAAAATGCTCTAAGCGCATTCCATATCATTTAAAAACCTTATTTTTTAATATATGTTTACCATATAAATATAAATATAACTGCGCATTGATTTTTTTTTGTAGGAATCAGAATCCATAATTTTCCTTTTTTTTGTAATTTGTCTGTTATTTTTTTATGTTTTGCACCTTTTTACTTCATTTCATGGTCTATAAATTTTAAAAATATTTGTGGTTTCAAAGAAGGGCATAGTTTTGTGACAAGCACTTCAATCAACAGTTCTGAGAAATTTGAAAGTAACCAGAAGGAAATTAATGCGCATTGAGCATTTTGAAAAATGCTAACATTCTTGAAAAAAATATTTGAAAATTACGCCCTATTCTGCGTCAAAATACTTATTTGTGAATTCTAAGTGTATTCAATGCAGTAAAAACTAGTATTTATTATTCCCATTTTGTATATAGACATAAAAATTGAAAATGTAAAAAAAAAGAGGTTGAAGGTCCCTAATCCTCTTAAAAGTGTATTGAATAATACGAGGATGAAAACGTGCGACATCGTTGGTGTTGTCATACGGCTGCTATGTCGTACACGTTTCTGAAGCCTTATAATGTAGAAATTAAATTCAGCTTTGTGAAACTCCAAAAGGATCTCATGCCCTTTGGACTTAAATAGTTCCAGAAAACACTGCACAATACAATGAAATAGAAAAATAAGAGAAATGGTGCTCCTAAACCGTGGTTAGAACCTCTTAAACGAGGGTTAGAAAGGAAAGTCTGTGCTGTATTGCATGAAAGACATTCACCAATTAGCGGTTTAGATGGTCCGGGACGAAAATTCTCCTACAAACACATTTCTGTTTCATTGGCTTAAAACATACTATGGACCTTTTAGAATCAAATAACACAAACCGCAAGTATTTACGATTGCACTACCTGATTCAATATATTTACGCTGTTCACAATGTATGCCTGTACTTTAAGTCTATACATCTCGCAATGGAATTTTTCCCGCTTAGTTATATTTAAAAGGATATACTTGGAATCCTTCTGAGGTATTTCCATAAAATTTTGTGTGGTGTTCCTTTGTTTTATTTATATTGAAGAGTCTACGGAATTTTTGATTTTTGATGGACTAAACTTCTTCCCATTGAATGTTTGTCATTTTGTTATGAGAGATTACAGCTGTTCGAGTTCAGAAAGTTCCCGAAATATTATGGTGAAAAATATAGGCAGTGTTTTGCAGTGGTTTATCTCTTCAGTTGCACAAATATGATGCACTTCCATTTGAAAAGCCTCCTTAACGAAATTAGGGGAATCCGTAACAGAAACTCCTTAAATTTTATACTGCCTCATTCAAATCCTTACTATCTACCCCAAACTAGTTTATGAGTTATAAAAATCAAACACAAATGTTTCAGAGCCAACTTTAAAATACATTCACACTCATTTCTAATTTTTTCTTAGAAATGAAGAGTATTATTTCACAATTATCGAAATAAAGAGGATAATTAATGAAAAAATATTAAAAGTAGTTTCAAATTCAAAGTCTACAGTACTTAGGCTGTGTGAACTTAGTTCTTTGTGAATCAAATGGGTTCTCTCTCACTCATCTAGACTCATTAGAAATACATTATCGAAGCAAAAGCTTCTCTAACTTAAAAATTTTTCCTCACCAGCCAGATTTTCCTAATGTCTCAAAACGATGGAAGGTGAAGCAAAAACAAGCCTATATCAAATAATTTTTACAAAAAACAACCTTCTAGTAAGGTATTCACAGAACAGTAAATGATACAGAACAGTAAATGATACCGAACAGTAAATATACAGAATGTGTGGTTTTTTGGGGGTTATTCTTAATATTACTTTACTAGTAATATTTCTTTAGGGTTATTTTTATTTTTCCCTTAAATCGAGAAAATATGCTATAAATTGAAATTTGTATGTAAGGTATATTTATTGGTAATTGTCCAAACTAAATTACTAACGTAACAATAAATGATCGTAAAACTCTTAAACAGACTGCTAAATATAAATCAACAACTAAAATCAATAATGGACAATATATTTTAAGGTCAGTTAAATCAAAAATGGGGAATTTGTCGCTATTGATTCTAAACTCTTGTAATACAAATAAATGCCTGGTTAATTCATGAAGCTAACTATCTTAAAACAGGTTCTCTCATTTTATGAAGCGAAAGAAAAATTTGAAAAAAGAAATAAAAATTGTTCAGTACTTAGTAATAATATCGTTAGTAGAGCTTTATAGTAGGTGAAAAAAAAAATTTTAATCGTATACTGGTGGGAAATATTTTAAAATACCTACCTTAAATGAGCTGCAATAATTCTTTTATAATAAAAAGCTTCATTCTTGAAAATACACGTCATATTTTTAACGGGCTAAAATCATTCTTTTTTTATTTGTTTTAACGTTAAAAAGTAATCGCATAACTATAAAACAATTTACTAGATGCATTTATTAACGATGCTTCATAAGAATCCAATACAAAGTTCTCCTATCAAAACAGACAATGGCGTGGTTCATTAAACAAATCGCTTAATGATTCAATTCCATGGCTATCTTTCCCTTTTACTTTACTTACCCTAATTGCATTCAAGCGGGAAAATAAATATTCATATTTACCGCAATAACCGATATTTCGTCGTAACTTGTGGCCAGGCATAAAAGAATAATTTTAATTATAGAAAATTACGTCACTACAATCTTAGAAACAAGAGGAAGAGGAATCAATCGACTTCTTTACTTATTTAAAAGGAAACTGGATTCTCCGTTGGTCCGTAAGGTGTTTGCAAATGAACCTTGACAATATTGATCTTGATTAACTGATATACCTCTAGCTCTTGTCAAAGTTCAATAAATATTAATACACATCCCAAAGATCCGCATAATCAACAGTATGCTAAATTGTTAAAAATTAGTTCACAGAATCTTAATCCCCTTATCAAAATAACTCAGTTATTCTTTCCCGCAGAATTTATGATATAAAATCAATTCACTTCATACTCATTAACTGAATAACATATTTAACCATAGTTTATGACTAAAATGCTTTACTCATCCTTTCCCTTGATAATAATTTTTTATCTACGTAAAACTCATCCCATTCGTGCAAAATATTACAGCATTCAAAAAAAGTCGATCTATATGTCTGATTAAATGTTCAGACAGGAAACATTAAGGTTCCTTATGTTAGTAAGTTTCTGTTAAACTACATTGCACTGAATCATACAATCTATATGTTACATACTATCATGACTCGGATTCATTCTTAGTGACACTTAATTCCCTCCACCTTAACATATTAGTCGTCATTTTAAGCGTTCAATATGTGTTGTGTATCCTTGCAAAGAAACTATAAAACATAAGAGTTATAGTTCCTTTATAGGTTTTACTTAAAATTTGCGGGGCTCGAGCTTAAAGCATTTAAATCAGTCATAATTAATCCGTATCTCACATTAATAACAAGAAAATATTACCCCTTCAAAATAATTCTGCTAAATATTTCAGGGAGTTGCAGCGCGAACGCTGACTGACAGATACAATCTAAAACTGGACTATCGCAGTATGCCCGTTCATATGTATTATTTGTATGGGTTTTTATTTTTAAAACAAACAAACACACACACACACACACATATATATATATATATATATATATATATATATACATACACACACACACATATATATATACACTGCTGGCCACTATAAATGCAACACCCTGAAGGAAACATGCAAATAACATGAAATTTACAACATGCATTAGCGGAGGTGAGATATGCAAATGATTAGAATTTCAGCGCAGACGCACATCACGCGCGCCTGTGGGGCCACTTCAAAGCGCTATTTAAGGCTTGGAGATTTCGTCGATTTCAAGTTCGGCAATTGTGTTTTTCTTGTGGTTTTTTCAAAAAAACGATCAATTAAGCCTCGTCGAAAACAGCGATCATCTTTTGATCAAGTATCCGAGTTCGACAGAGGAAGGATAGTGGCCTACCGAGATTGTGGATTATCTTTCAGGGAAATCGGTAGTCGTGTTGGACGAAACCAAACAACTGTAATGCGGATATGTGATCGTTGGATGCAGGAGGGTACGACGGACCGGCGTGTTCGATCGCATCCACCTCAGCGCACCACTTCACGTCATGACAGGCAAATTGTGTGCATGGCAGTGACGGATCGCTCAGTCACATCACGAACCATAGCACAGCACATGCAGTCTGTAACGCATCATCCAGTGTCTGCGCGTACCATTCGACGCCGTTTACATCAGAGTGGTCTGTCCGCAAGACGTCCATTGCTTTGTCTACCCTTGACGCAGAACCACAGACGTCTCCGCCGCCAATGGTGCGATGACAGAAGGATGTGGACGGCTGAATGGAATGAAATTGTCTTTACTGACGAGTCACGCTTCTGTCTGCAACACCACGATGGTCGCATTCGAGTCTGGAGACACCGTGAAGAGAGGATGCTGAACAGCTGCGTTATGCACCGTCACACTGGTCCTGCACCGGGTATTATGGTATGGGGCGGCATTGGATATCACTCTCGCACACCTCTAGTACGCATTGCCGGTACTTTAAACAGCCAGCGCTCCATCTCCGAGGTGTTGGAGCCAGTTGTCCTTCCTTACCTTCAGGGCTTGCCCACAGACATATTTCAACAGGATAATCCGCGACCACACGTGGCACGCATTGTCCAACGGTTCTTCGTCAATCGCCAGATTGAATTGCTTCCCTGGCCGCCTCGCTCTTCTGATCTTTCGCCGATAGAAAACATGTGGTCCATGGTTGCTCTACGATTGACCCAGATTCCATCCCCAGCTGCCACAGCAGATCAACTTTGACAACGTGTGGAAGCTGCTTGGTCTGCTGTACTCCAAGAACTCATCCAAAGTCTCTTTGAATCAATGCCGAGGCGTGTGCCAGCGGTGATCTCCAACAATGGCGGCTACTCTGGCTACTGATTTTGGCAGGAACCACACTTCACAGAAGTCTATAAATTTAATCATTTGATACTTGGTCAACATGTTATCTACAAAATAAATTTTGTTGTGATATCTCTTGTCTTTCTTGGTGTTGCAATTTGGGTGGCCAGCAGTGTATATATATATATATGTGTGTGTGTGTGTGTGTGTGTGTGTGTGTGTGTGTGTGTGTGTGTGTGTGTGTGTTGTGTGTGTGTGCAATTTTCCCCCTATTGTAATATTTTCACATCGCTGAATGCAAAAAGTGCTTTAAGTTTTTCATTTTTTCTTTAGAGAGGGTAGAGGAAATTAATTCCATATAATCAAAGGTAGATAAAAAAAATTTAAAATTCCATCGATACAAATTATATTTATCAATATATAATGCATTAAAAATTATGCAACATTATTAAGAGATCAATTGTACGTAGTTTAATTATTTAAGAAAAGAAGCTAATTTATTCGCCATGTATTAGAAATATAAATCATCAAAAAGAAAATAAATTAGAATAATTGCACAATATTTTCAAATACCTATTTAAAACTGTTCACTTAACTGTTAAACCTCCTTTCAAAGTTTAAAAAATTTTTAGTGAAAAGCATTCTGGATTTTTTTTAGATAAATGTTGTTTAAAAAGCGAATCTTTAAATCATCTCTGAAATGAACATAAAATTTAAAATTCAGAACTTAAAATTATATTCTTTAAAATTACAAATAAAATATGTATATAATTTAAAGGATTTTGCTTTAAAAAAGAAATTAAATTACAATCACTAAAAAGTTTTAATCACTGTTAATGAAGGGGTTCAGTCGAACGGTAAGTTCATATTTTCTTTGAAAATTCACAATTGTATATAAAAAATTTTAAGGTAACAGAATTATACATTATCCTTTGAGCCAATAATTTGAAAACAAGAAAATTAAATTCAGTTTTAACTAAGATATTAAAATCAAACTATTAGTTTATTATTAAGTGCAAATGCAAGTTTAAAAGTTATAAATTTACAAACTGCAAAATTTATCATAAACAATCAACGATAGTCATTTTTGAAGGAAGGGATAGAAAAGCTTCGAAGTTGAGAAAAATGCAATCACTTCTGAAAGAAATACCAATGCAAAAGAATATTTCATCTCATTTGAACAGCAGAAAAAATTCAAAGCATTTATTTATCTAGGGATAGATATCAAACATCGAGAAAGAGGAAGAGCAGATATAAAAAACATAATGTTGGGGAAAGAGGAACTTCTTAATCTGGAAATAGGAAAATGAGAATTTTTTAACGCTAAAGCTAAATTATAGGCTGAGAAAAATAAAACAGCTTAGATATTTAACAAACGCGCTAAGACATGTTTAACAAAGAAAAAAAAGTTAACCTATGGGGGTTTTCTCTTTCGTGTAAAATTTTGAGCTTTAAAACGTATTTTAAATGAAAAAAAAAATCACGTGCTATCTGACCTTTAGACTGTCGGGATTTTCCTCGCTGATGAGGAGAACCTAACATTTTAACACTCAGTTAAAAAACTGGCATGGTGCATATTGTTTTTCTAGTTAAAAGTTTTTGCTTCAGAAGTGAAATTAACTGGAACTCATTAATAAATAACCTCCGTTGACCTTGTTTTGTGAGAAAGTATTCTGTATCAGTGAAAGCCTCTTTTAACGGTATAATAAAATGCTAAAAAAAAATTTCTTGTCTCAAGAAAATGTTTTTATTTCTTTTCGATAATGCGTTGAAGGAAATTAAATTATTTTGTAATCTATATATATAAAACAGTTCCGTAACTGACTCACTCACTGACTGACTAACATACAACGTACAGACCAAACCGCTGGACCTAAAGAGCTGAAAATTTGCATGGCGATTCTTCTTATACTATAGGGGTGCACTAAGAAAGATTTTTCAAAAATTCTTCTTAGATTTTTTAAAATTAAATTTTTAAGCTGTTTTTTCAACTTTGTTTTAAGTTTGCAATTAAAATAATAATTTGAGGATTATAAAATTTGTATCAAGAGAAAGATCATAAAAATTCCTTTAAAATGAAATTTTTTTCGAATCTTTACCTCCATTTCTTGATTTTTGGTGAATTTTTAAAGATTAAATTATAGAATTTAATTTATTAAATGCTGACCACGTGATTTCTTTTTCTGGTACTTTAAATAAATTTATCGTCACGTGCATAACAACTAAATAGACAAAAAAATATTTTTTATTTTCTTGATAATGCGGCAGACGATTGGACATTATCCAAAAAAATATTAAAATACAGTAAAAGAAATGTTCTACAAACTGTACTATAGTAACTGTACTACATTCTTTAGTATTCTTTATATTAGATTTAATTTGAATATTTTCTTCTACATTATTTTGTCTATAAAAATATCCCTTACGATTTTCTTATAAATAAATATATATATATATATATATATATATATATATATATATATGGCATTAATTGCATACATTGACCGTTGTATTTACTTTAAATGTACTCCGTAGCGAAGTGCGGGTTTTCAGCTAGTCATTTATGAAAATCAATGAAATTTACTGAGTACATGTAAATTGATGTTTTAAAAAGGAACTAAGCAAGTTGTAAATTATTATGAAAACCAATTTAAAATAATTTTTTTTCAGGAAATTTAGTTCATATGTTGAAAATAAAAATTAACTTGATGAAACAAAAACTTTACGTGTATAAACCCTATTACAGTAAATGCATTCTAAACTAACCATTGTAAAATACTAAATATGTATAATGAGATAAAATTAGAATTAATTACTATCAAAATGAAATCAGTTACATCAAGTAAACAAATATCATCAAGTTTATCATTATGTGGTACAAAAAAGGCCATTTCTCAACGGCATATTACACTCATGCGGAACACAATAAAAACTAAAGCGGCCGGTTTATTTATCTTTACGTTTATCCCTCTACATTGTGAATTTGTTGGCTACGGCTACTTTATTATGGGAGCACCATAATTGTGATGCCGTTTCTAATGTTACCTCGCACATACACATGTTTAGCATGTCTCATATATAAATGTTTTAAAATATCACTGTTGATTAACAGTATATTTTTTAACTAATTCTAATTATTCTTACCAACAACGACTAGCTTCGATAAAAAGTATGCTCCATTGACAGTAATGTAATCCGGTATAGTACTAATGAGAAAATAGACCTAACGGAAGAGAAAGTACACCAGTTCCCATGAACAAAGGTTATTCTCGTGCAGAACTATAAAAAACACTTTAAATGCAATTATTTTAGTACTATAATGAGCTGGAGAAAAATTAATATCATAAGATAACAAAAGAAGGAATTTGTATGTCTTCGAGATTAAGCATTCGGAACTGAATTATAACCTCTATAAATATGGATCATATGAAAGCAAATTTTCGTCGACAGGAATTCAGATATTTTAATGCGAATTTTTAAAAAAATATTTCTTTATATTCTGATTTTTCAGTTCACAGAGGTACGTCAAAATTGGTTATAAAGGGCTTCGTAAGAATATAGCGTATTTTCATTCCTCCATTCCTATATCTTTCAAAAAAATATGGAAGCTTTTAGGATATTCACTTTCTTTATATTTCTTCCTGTGATTCGCTTACTTTTCTGTAGATTTTTTTTTTGCCTGCAACATCTCAAAAGTTTTTCATTTTGTTCAACGAAATAAAAAAAAGCTTAGTTCTCATACATTTTGGGTAGACAGCTTTTACTTTACTTTCACCGAGGTAAAATATAAAAAAATCATTTTTTGACAAATATTCTTAGCAATAGAAGCATTCACTAGTTATATAGAGAAAAAAATAGTTTATTCTTCAAGAACTTTTTTTATGCCTCTACGCTGTCAGGCTTGAATTTTGAATCAGTAACTTTGTAGTCCTGTAGGCGATGCACTGAAAGTATGTAATAGAAAAAATTTACTTGACAAATATTAAATTTGCAAATTTCATGAGATTAAATATTTCTTTCAGAGAGTATTGCATAAACTCCATTTCCTCTTTTCTGCATAAATTCAGTTTCTTGGTGCAGAACTAAAGTATTTTTCGTTCACTTAACAAAGCTCTAAGTTAATGTATTGCACTAATATGTTTTAAGACCATACAAACAAAACTCTACATTAAAAAAATAAAGTAAATTATAAACAAATAAACAAAAGCATTGGTAATATCATTTTTAATAAGATAAGGAAGTAAGATAAGAGAAAAGGAAAATTGAATTTTTCAACTGTCAACCAAAGTTAATTTATACAATTTTGCTAGTTCATATTATTGATGTAACACAAATTTACGACCGATACTGAGTTAATATCATGCATAGAAATGCGTTGAAATATTGCAACTTACACGAGTTCGGCGTTGAATATTTCCTTAAAACATTTTCGCAGAGATAAAGCTACTCGTTGGGAAAAACACAGTCTTAAATTTTGCCAGTTGACTAACGGAAATTCCGTTTTGAAAGAGAACCTTCTGAAATTCTTCATTTCCACACTTTAAATTATTCCCGACTATTTGAGTGTCCATCACCATGCGCAAGCTACAATTTTAGAAGAACAGTTTAAGCATTTTTTCAAAGAAAAGATTCTTAAATAAAAATGTAAAAGTAATCCATAATGTTTTGAAAAGAAAAGATACAACCTTTGTGCTCGAGGAATAAACAGGAAAACCAACGTAAATAAAGCACAAATAGCAATAAGATGCAATTATTTTGCATACGGCAGTTTCGAAGCTACAAAGGAGCTTCTTCATCAGTGCAACGAACTTAGTGACAGCTCAAAAATCCGAAGACTAATCCACTGGCTTAGTCTTCGTCTTTTTGAGCTGTCACTAAGTTCGTTGCACTGATGAAGAAGCTCCTTTGTAGCTTCGAAACTGCCGTATGCAAAATAATTGCATCTTATTGCTATTTGTGCTTTATTTACGTTGGTTTTCCTGTTTATTAATCCATAATGATCCACGATGTAAGATAATCCAGAATTCCCTTGTTGTTACTCTTAGCAAGTCATATTTTTACTACCGCATTCCAACCGTGGGGGATTTTGTCATGTCGGGAAATGTGACTCCTTCCAAGAGCACTAAATTTCAAAGTGATGAAATTCATATGAGTGCAGGTAATGACGAGAGTAACTATGGCTCTCTTAGGAGAGTTGTACACTCTGTTAGAGTTATAGGATGAACTGAAATCGGCATTGTTTGCCCCCACCTCCACGTGGTTCAGCTAGAAACTGGACTTGTATAGGCTAAGAGGGGCCTAGTGTTGGTGACCTAGTGTTACCCTTTATTGAGAAAGTACTAACAGGTTACAATGACCCAAAATTACTTTCTGAACACGGGTCTTGTGCGTGCAGGACTGCACGCAGCGACCATGCGTTTTCAGCCAAATTTGCCTCATGCCTTCGGATGGGACAGTTTTACTTTTGAACTTATTTGCTTTTTAAATTAATCATGAATGTATATGAATTTTTATTTTTTTATTTAATTCATTTTTCTCACGCAAACGTTTTTTACGTCCTACTTACATCCATTATACCGGATCTGGTAGTTCCCCAGACCTGTTGTGTGTTTCATCAGATATCAGTACTTGCACAAAGAGAAAGGTTGTGGAGGACCTTGGCTCAGGTCATAGACAAGTCATAGCTTCAATTGATGTCCACCAGGCAGCAGCCCGTTTTAAGAAATCAGTTTCCAAGATATCATGAAATTTCAAAAAAGCAAATTGGGACAGGCTTGAAAAAATGACTGATCAGGAATTAGGAGGAAAGAATTTCAATCTTTCACTACCTCCGGAAAGCCTAGTTCATAATCTTACAAAGACAATCCTTTACTGTGCGAGGACTTGCGTACCAAGAGGCAAAGTCAGAGGCTACAAATGTTTTTGGACCCCTGAATTGGAGGAACATAAAAAGAAGCAGGACCGTCTTGGAAAAAGGCTGATCTCACTAAAAGGCAAACTGATGTGGTGCTTGAAGAAAACAAGATGGCTTACTAAAAAAAAGCTATTTTACAAGCTAAACGTAAATTTTTCGATGATTTTATCTCAAATATTGACTATAAGAAAGATAGCTTAAAAGTTTTTAAATTCATTTCTAACATACAAAATTGCAAATCTAGGTGTAAAAAGAATCCGATTTCTTTTGAAAATAAACTATTACCTTCAGATAAAACTATTGCGAGTGCTTTTTGGACAATCCTATTCGCAATCCCAGAAAAAGGGAAAATATGTAAGAAAGATGTCGAAATTGGGGAATACTGAATGGAAAAAGTTATTTAAGTTGCAGAAAGATTCAGGGCGGTCGATTGGGGAGGCTATCTTTGATTCAGTACTTTCGAATTGGAACTTGAAATAAAACGCCTTAAAATGAAAAAATCTCCTGGTGTGGACCCCATCTATGCAGAATTTCTTAGACATTTGGGCATGGAGGCAAAGAAAACAATGTTCAATATATTTAACCGAATTTGGGAATCTGCCCGGATCCCGGCACATTGAAGAAGAGCTATTATAGTCCCCGTCTTAACGAAAAACAAGGATCCTGGGCAGTGAAATAGCTATAGGCCCATCTCGCTCACGAGTATACTTGCAAAAACCATGGAAAGACTTGTAGTTCACAGCTTGAATTGGTATCTTGAAGAATATGGTATCTTAGCAGTAAAACAGGCTGGTTTTCGTAACAACAGGTCAATGTGTCATCAAGTGACACAATTTAGCCAGTTTGCTAAGGATGCTCTGGACGTTAGAAACATCTTGACATCCATCTATGTTGACTTTAAAGGGGCATATGATTCCATCTGGAGGGAAAAGCTCTACCAGAAGCTCCTGAGCATCGGTATCACTTCAAACTTATTTAATTGGATTAGATCTTTTACAAGTCAGAGAACCTGCAGGGTTAAATTTGGAGATTTTTTCTCCAAATGTTTTAATCTACAAACTGGTCTTCCACAGGGAGAGGTTAGCAGCTGTACTCTGTTCAATATCTATATTAACGATCTTGTCTCAGCTCTTAAATCAATACCTGGTATTAAATGCCTTTTATTTGCTGATGATTTGGTAATATGGACTCAAGCACCAAAACATTGTGCAAACGATCTTATTGAAAACGATTAAACATGGCACTACAGGCCCTCTCAGATTGGAGTGAGGAAAATAATATGACTGTTAATCTTGATAAGACAGCTTCACAGTCCTTTTCTCTATCTCATAAGGCTTTTCGCCCAGAGCTTCAGTATAAGAATAGTTTGATTGCCAATACAGATAATTTCACCTACCTGGGACTGACTTTTGATAATCAGTTAAGTTGGAAACTCCATGTGGAACGGCACATCGAGCGCGTTACAAATAGATTTAATGTCCTTAAGCGTCTGGCAGGTTGTAAATGGGGGAGTGCCCGGTCTACCCTTAACACTACATATAATACATTTATCCTCCCTTTAATGACTTATTGCTGTGAGGTCCTCATCACAGCCCCACAACTGGTGATCAGCAAACTCGAAGTTCTGCAAAATCAAGCTCTCCGCTTTATTACAGGTGCTGTAAAGTCTACACCGATCGATGCGATGCTAATCCTGATAGAAAATAAACCTTTCCAAGATATTATGAAGGAGAGGGCTTTGGTCTTCTATGAAAAGCTTCTGATAATCGATGACTCCTACTGGAGGGACTATGTGGTCAAGCCTAGACAACTTAAAACCCAGAATGGATTTATCCAGAAAGTTCTAGACATTAGAAAGGATATTGTTCTCCCGGGTCATGTTCAACTTCTTATGAAACCTAGAAACCCCTTGGAAATAACTAATGTCGAAACAAAATTGGATCCAGTTGAAACCATATATAGGAAAAGAGATGTCGCACCAAGTAACCTAAGAAGTCTTACCCTGGAGACCATTGCGGTTAGATACCCACCAAAAAATTGGCTGAACATCTTTAATGGTGGATCTCAATTTGACTGCAGGCTATATTGGTACAGCCTTCGATGGTGAAGTGGTTGCCGTGAGCATAGCCTTACAGCAGCTGCTGGCTCTTCAACACAAATTTGAAAATGCAGTCCTCTTTTCGGACTCACAGGCGGCCATTCAATCAATTAGCTCTGTTGAACTCCCCCTGACACCTGATATTTCTCGATGTCATGAGCTTTTGAGAAGTTTGAATTTGAAGGGAAAACGAATCGTTCTCCAATGGGTGCCTGCTCATTGTGGTGTATGGGGTAATTAACAAGCAGATTCCCTTGCAAAAAAGGGTGCGAATATACTACAACATCCAAATGCATCAACTTTCTTTTGGAAAATAAAACTGTTCCTGAAAAATCTATGTAAAACTAACTCATTGCGGGATCTTCAGACTCACACAGCCCTAAAAAGTTGGGGGAGGGTAAGCCCTTCTTCAATTCCCGACAAACCTAGACGTGATGCAGTTGCGACCTTCCGTTTATCTACGGGCCATGATTGTCTCTCTGCTCACCTACAACGTATAGGCCTTTCCACCACGCCTTTTTGTCCACTTTGTGATACTGGAGAAGACATGGGCGAGGGCCACTTGCTTCGATGTGGGACCCTCCACGGACACAGTGTGTTCTCAAGGTACTGGGAAGCAAGAGAACTTTTAAGGCAATAACTTCGGTCTTGTACCCTGTTTCCAGTTTCACCATCTCATGTACATGTTTATATCTTTGTACTGTCATTTTATCTTTTTTATATGTATTGGTATTTTGCCTTGCCATTGGGAAAAAAACGTTTTTTACGTGACACAATTTTTACAACAAATGTTGTCACCATTTTTCTCTGAGATAAAATGACAGTGATATTTTCTTCAAAGAACTTTATATTCAAGACATTGTTACTTTAAAGAGTTCACTAAGCATTTAACATAAATATTCAAGAAACTTGCTCTCTTTAAACGTAGAAGTTTGAAGTATATATACAAGTCATCAAAAGCTTATTTAAAACAAAATCTGTCTTAATAGAACAGCACTCTTACGTAAGTTCCCGATGACTATTATTAAAGCTAAATATTCCCCAAAACAAAGAAAAAGGTATAATAGAGATTATTCCCTTAGACTCCTAAAATCATTAAACATAAATGTTCAAGAAACTTGCTCTCTTTAAAAGTACAATTTGGAAGTATAAGTGCAAGTCACCAAAAGCTTATTTAAAACAATATCTAAGTCTTCATTGAACAGCCGTCTTACGTAAGTTCACAATGAATATTATTAAAGCTAAGTAATAGAGAAAACAAAAGAAAACGCTAGAATAGAGATGATTCCCTTGGGCCCCTAATTTTAGAGTTTCCAATACTTAAATTCTATAGCAGAAATTTATCAGAATGTATAAGTAAATACTAATATTCAAAACTTTATCATAAACTCAATCAATGCAAGAATATCAACCTTAATATCAAGGGTCTCTTTTACAGAAAATGGGAGACGCAGAATATCTTTCCTTGGCTCCACACATCTTCGAATAAAAGATTATACTCGCAGTCTAAATAAAACTGCCTTAATTCAGTAGTGTGAACGACGTACTGAAGTTAAAAGGAGGAATTTATAGCCAAAGGGGAAAGCTGTTTGGTGAATTTACGCTGGTTGCAGCTCTTAGAGACTTCTGGGTAGGATTCGGTAATCACCGGTGAAGCTGTAATTAATGTAAATTGTATTTATGTGAGGTGAAAGGAGAGAGACGGCACTTAATGTGAGGAATAAATCTAAAGTACGAGAACTATGACAAAAGCTAGGGCTATTAACAAGGAGAAGTTCTTTCAAGACATGCAAGAAAATATATCGGGAGAACACCGTCAATGGATCATTCGGAAATAGGATTGACTCAGACGAGACTGCATGAATAAAATATATGTCGTTAACAGTGAAAGTCATTTGTGATATCCAAGGAACAAAATATTAATGCAGGTTTTGAGAAAATGAAGTGTTAAAATTTAGATGAATCATTTTAAGTTAGGAAATATAAGAATTAAGAGGCATGCAATATGGGGGAATAAGTAGACTAATACCAAATGGATAGTGTTATGTGATAAGATTCTACCATCACAGAAATGAAAAGTAACTTACTGCATGCACGTGAATAAAAGTTAAATCTAGTATTTGAAATGGCTTTAACGTATCGCTTGCAAATGTTATAGATCAATATAAATAATTACAAGATAAATAGAACTATTTATATACCATGTTTTTGAATTTTCTGTTGAATCATATAAACTTGACGATTCTATGTATTAATAAGTACTTTTATAAAATTTTTTTGATGAATTATCTCATGAACTTGAAAGAAAATTAAGTTAATTGGAAGTTAACTTGCGTTTAACTTTTCGTTCCCGTCCTGGCCGACAGATGGCTGCACCAGTCTACAAAACAAAATTAACTGAAAATAATAAATTCATAGTAAAAATCTGCTTAAAGATGGCTAAAAGTATATTAAAAAAATGCATTGTCATCGAGTTCTGAGCTATTCTAAAAGTTTCAAATGTCTAGCTAGTCGGGAAGTTAGTTAAAAATCGGTTGCAAGATTTGTACTGAACAAACACACAAACAGAACAAACACACAAACACACACACAAACAAAAAAGTAAGGTAATAAAAACATGGTAAAAATATCGCATAACGCAACAGCAGAGGATTTGCTTATAAATTTTTAATGCTGCACGATACAGAAACTTATTCTCAGATGATAACTACTTCTAAGAATCTTAAATAATATTGCAAATAATCTTCCGACATTCTAACTAGCATAAATGTCTACAAAAAGAAAGTTTAATACTGTTTTGGCTTGGATTGAAACAAATAATACAATTCATCATACAACCAAAAATGTAAAAAGATTTTCATATCATAGTGTAGTTAAAAATTCTTAGAAATACACAGTGCTCGATTTCTAGAAATAGAGGTGCCGGAACTGTAACCTTCTGGGGGGTGTGTGGGGTATTCCAAATTTTATATATTATATATATATATATATAAAATAGGCCCACTCACTAACAACAGGGTAATATGTGATAAAATATGTTTTTAACTACCGTAATTTTTTTTCCTAAAGAGAGGTACTGGAACGCCGCTCCGGCACGTTCCGCTTCAAATCGAGCCCTGGAAATAGAATCTTTTTGCATTTTTTCAAGCTATAAATCTCATTATAAGCTTTAAAAAACCTAATTAGAGGAGTAACCAGCCCTAGACAGGTACCAATCTTTAAGTAAAGGGTTACCAATTTATAGATTCATGCTCTGGCACAAGGCACTGAAAGGGCGCACTGATTGTTGCTTGTGTATACGCATGAAAGAAATACGCATGCATAGCAATACTTTATATATATGTTAACTTCTATAATTTTTTCATACATTCTAGGAAGTGCTACCGGTATTCTTGAAAACATCATTTTCCGTGTAACGCGTCTTATAAAAAATGAATACTCGTAGACACTACGAATAAACAAATCACTGCGAAAATTTTCAAAGCGTAACTCATGTATGCATACATAATGAAAACTGCTTTAAAAAGCTATACAATAGTTAATTGCAACTAGAAATATCAAGACATGTTTTTGTCGTTAGTACCTACTATAAGACGGGAAATTTCACTTTAAAATAGCTTGTGTGTAACAATCCACTGACAGTTTAAAATCACTGATAATTAAAAGAATAGTAGTTTTTTGTATATAATCAAGCATACGGAAAACTCCATCTACTTTGCTGTGCTACTTATACTGTGGTATTACATATTGATGGTAGACATATTGATGTAAGACAAGATGTTGAATATTTCTGACTCTACAGAACTCTGATCACTTGTAGAAATTTTACATTAAATTCCTGATCAACCAAGTTATAATTTCTGAATTATTACAAAATTCAAGGTACAGCAGTAAAGTTTTGAACTCTCTAAATTTAAGGATAAAAAAGAGATTTTGATCTTTGTCCGAGGAGATTCAACATACACTGTGACCAAATACTTCCCAAAACATTTGTTTCCTGTATATCAACAATAAACCTTCTTTGGACTTCGCTCTTTAATGAAGTCTCAGTTTCTCTCCAGAAAAACAAAGCTTCTTATCTATAAAACTATCATTAGGCCGGTCCTAATGTATGGTTCGGAAACTTGGTCTCTAACAAAAAATGGAGACTACAGAATTGTAGTCTTCGAAAGAAGGGTTCTCAGAAGCATCCTTGGTGGTGTAAAAGAAAATGGCCTATGGCGGAGACATTTTAATTCAGAAATATATAGATTTTTGAAAGAGTCCGATGTTATTAAAAGTTTTAAAATTAAAACAATGAACTGAGCCTCTCATGTTGCCAGAATGGATGAAAAAGATCCAGTAAAGAAGATTTTTGTTGCAAGGCCCTTTACTAGTCGGAAAAGAGAAAGTCCAAAACTAAGATGGCTCGACTCTGTTGAATCAGAATTTAAAGTGTTTGGAGTGAGGAACTGGCAGACCAGGTCTAGAGGTTGTCCTGGAGGAATCTGCAACAGAAGGACCTGGCCCACCCTGGGCTGTCGTACCAAATATTATGATGATATCAACAATAAAAACAAAAATCTATTCATAACGGGACCCATCAGTCACCATAAAAAGTAAAGCCTAAAACGTACTTTAGTTTCCATTTATGTGATCCCATCCCATCGAGTGAAAATAAAAGTAATGGAAATTCTTTACGCTATTTTTATTGGATTTCGTACACCTCTTTATGCAGCTTTAGCTTGTTTTGTTCGTGAATACGTTATCAAAACATATTTAGATACATAAGCGATGGGCAAATCTAAATAGAAACATAGCTTAGAGATAAGTATAGTAGGTTTTTTTATTCAAACGGAGCACTTAGATGTCAATCCATTAATAAGCTCAAAGCAGTTAAGAATGTTCAAGTTGATCGAAATTTTGATTTCTGGGAAGAAAGATTATCACTCGGTATGAAAGAAAATCCTCTTCGAAAAAATAAACATAAATGCTATGGTAAGAGGACCTACTTTTACTATTCAAAACACCTAAATATGATAACAAGCCATTTTTTGATCTGAGAATATTCTTATACTGAAACTAGTGATTAAGGGGAGAAAATTAGGGAAAAAAATCTATAGAAATTCATCATAGAAAGACAAAATAATTCAGTTTGAATTTCGAAGGTATAAAACAGCCTTTTCTTTAAGTATACTTACAATAAATCAAACAATGCGAAAGCAATGGCGACCGAAAACTGCACTGGGAAAACCTACACAAATATCCACAACATAAAAAAGTGTGAAGATGAATGTCTCCATACGAAGAAACAAGAAAATGCATGTAGTAAGGAAAGAGAATATAAAAAAGTAGACAGTAAATTATCTAATAAAATATGCAAAAAAAGATAAAAAAAATTAGTTAAAGCCTTCCACTTTGAAGGAACACCTGGGGTGGAAGAGCTGTAAGGAAACAATAAATTTCCAAAATAGTACAATTCTGATGAATTCAAAGTATACGTAGCTTTGAATAATTATATCTATTACCCAAATTTAAGGAAAGGAAAAAGAAGATCCAAAAATTTCTTTATGAAAACATATCATGTACTCCTTGAGTCAAAACTTAAGGGCCTTTCTAGTTGGACATCAAAATGCACTATGTCACAAAAAAATATATGCACCCAGAAGAAATCGAGCTACTATCACGAAACTTGGCAGGAATGTAGTCTGGTAAGAGATATGCAAATGATTAAAATTTCGACGTTAATGAGACAAGGGTAAGCGCGCTATGCGTATATGAGATGCGCAGCTGGGAGAGTTTAAAAGCATGATTGCTCGTGCCATAGGGTTATTCAAACAAATCTGTCGACTTGGATGGACGATATTGTGACTAGAGATGCATCTGAGACGTAACCAGTGACAGTATGAAATATTGTCGGACTTGAGAGGGGGCGTATAGTAGGCTTCAGAGAAGCAGGTTGGTCGAACAGGCTTATCGGCCGCCACCTCGGTCGGAGAAATATGGTAGTTGCTCGGTGTTGGCAACAATGAATCACGGAAAGGATAGTCAGTCTACCGTCGCGGAGGGTCAGGGCGTCCCAGGAACACAAATGCGCGCGAGGATCGCGAAATCATAAGAGTGGCCACGTCCGCACCAACAATGTCGCTAGAATCGGTTCAACGCCATTTACAACCTTCCAGACATCGGGTGGTATCAAGGGAAACCATTCGGAGACAACTGGCAGACGCAGGTATAAGGAGCCGACGTCCATTAAGAGGCCTACCACTGACCCCACATCATAGATAGTGTCGATTGGATTTTTGTAGACCTCGGGCAAGCTGGAGTGTGACCGACTGGAAGCGTGTGATCTTCAGCGATGAATCTCGATTCAGTCTCAATTCTTATGTTCAGCACATACGCGTGCGTGTGCAGGCGGCCAAGCCACCGGTCCGATCCGGCATTTGTTGTCGAGAGGCATACGGCGATTACACAAGGTGTGACAGTGTGGGGAGCTATTTTTGGGGACACACGATCACCTCTAGTCGTCCTTCAACGCACTTTGACGTCACGCAGTTACGTGGACGAGATTTTAACGTCAGTTGTACTGCCTATGCTATCAAGTCGCTCAGGTGTCATTTATCAGCAAGACAACGCTCGTCCATATACTGCGCGACTCTCTCAACAATGTCTTCAAGGATATGACGTACTCCCATGGCTTGCCAGGTCACCAGACATCTCGCCAATAGAGCACGTCTGGGACGTGCTTGGAAGGCAACTGCAGCTGTCCCGGAATACTGGTGAATAAACTGCCCAGTAGCAAAGATTATGGCATGATCTTCCGCAGGAGGTCATAGGTAACCTCATTGATTCGATGGCACGCCATGTTTCGGCTTGTATAGCTGCCAGAGGTGGATTTACTACTTAATGATTTGTAACCTTTTTCATGCCATATCTTCTTAATAAAACGGTCTGTTCTTCTGAATTTGTAATCATTTTATTATCTCCTCATATACTACACACGTGTTAAGTTTCGTGATAGTAGCTCGTTTCCTTCTGGGTGCATATATTTTTTGTGACAGAGTGTATTTAGTGTCGTAAATCAGAAATGAATGCGTTCAAAAAACTGTTCTTTACGGTTTAGAATTCTCTAAAAGGCACATTCCTCTAAGACTGACAGCTCTTCTATGTAGGAATGGGCAGTTTATTTCACAACTTGCATTCTTCATCAAACCGAGTGAAAAATATTTTATTACCTGAAAAGCAATCAACCAGATGGAACAGGAGAACACTGGTCCTCTGCAATTAAATAAATGTCATTGTCATCAAAACAAAAAGAAATCAGAACTTCCACTCTTAAAATTCGCGTTTTAAAAAATGAGAATCCCGTTTCATTTCAGCAAGAATTCAATAAAATCCTGTGAGAATTCCAAGATTTCATTTTGATCAGAATCCACGGGTGTGAACTCTCTGAACAAAAAGGAGATAAAAGGGAAAAAATAAAAGAAAGGAGTTCTTTCCCAAAAAATAAATAAATGAATAAATCCCCGATCATTGGATCTATTCCCACTCGTATCCGGTCGGTTCACCCTCCCACCTCCCTTGGGACTAGGGGATGAACCAGTTCGAAACCCGAACCGGCCATGCGAACCACAGCAGAAAGCCTCGTGCAATATACAAGTATCTTTCACCTAGCTGAAAGGAACCAGGCGCATGATTTACCAAGAGAGAGACCTAGCGGCAAAGTGGCAATATGATCCTTTTGAACTCCTTGTATGCATCACGTGGGACTTAAAGAGGGGTATCGCATAACATTTTATGGAGAGGTGCTAAAACATGCATATATATTTGTAAGGCACTTTTGCATGCGTGTATCTGCAAACGTAGGTGATTAAGTGGTAAAGTGCTATGATGTAACAGTAATGCGGAAAAAAATTATATGGTTGTATTCATCTGTGTATTCACTTACAAAGGTTGACTTTAAAAATGTCACAAATAAACGACAATCGCACTTCCCGGGGGGGGAGTGAAATGACAGCTCCGCAGAAATTTAGAGGAAATACCTTTTAGGTGCATCATTTAAGGTTGCTGTGTACTAACGCTATTGAATTTGCTCACCTAAATGTTAACCTATGGAGGAAATTTTTACAAGGATTGCCGACTTTGATTTAGAGATTTTTCTTTGAAAATTGTTCTCTGTAATAGAGAAAGAAATTTTAAAAATTGAAGCATTCTTAGTAAAAAAAAAATGCAAATAATATTTTAAATTTTAAATTATTCGGAGAAAATTTTGATAGTGTGTTTTAAACTCTCATAAATTCCTTTGGAGTACGAAATTTGTAAAATGAATCCTGTTGCAAGGTTCAGAAATGTTCAAGCTATCGAAAAATACCATTTTTACTTGATTATCAGCATTTATATAGCTGTAAATAGTAGACAAATTTTCTCCATAGGTTAACATTGAGATGAGCGAATCCAATAGGGTTAGTACACAGCAGCCTTAACAGATAAGTTCAAAGTATCATTTACCACAGACTTCTAGGTAAGTAATAAAAATGTGCAAAATTTTCTCTTTTGTTGTTATATCTATACAGTTATGTAAGTGAATAAAATTATGTAAATTATATATTACATATAAGCTTCATTCTATCTTTTGTCTTCCATTTATTTTACTAAGTTTCTCTCCGAATCAGTCTGTCCGAATATTACACATAAAGAGACATTCTCATACGGAGAAAACTAAGCTCAGATGTTCGTAGAATAAACTTCTGGGTATGTTTGGCAGTGGACTCTTCTCTTCCAAAATCAATAACATGTTGTTATATACATGTACATTGGAAAGTATGCATTAAGGAGATTTCTAGGGGAAAAAGTTATAACCACATTGTGCAATCCTGAATATAAGCAAATGAAAGGGGCAATGTCATTACTATCCTCTATAGTTTACTTTACGCATTTTCAGAATATTTCCTTACTACACGTGCAAAAATTTATTTCCCCAACAACCGCGGGTAGGTGAAAAAAATTTGAGTTTCTATTAACAAACATGCCTCAGATACGTGAACATAATTAGGCTTAACAAAAGATAAAGCTTTTCTGTTTATTTTGTGTCTTCATTAAATATTACGAGACACTTTTGTAGTAATGGGTGGTGGGCTTACATATTATACGCGAGTTGCATTTTTAACGAATTTTTGTATAAATCAACCTGATACAAGTAGGGAAGAATGCATCGGACACAAAATTTTATTCATGCTTGATACCTATATTTTGAAACCCGAGAAATTATATATAAGCTTAGAATATCTAATTTTTCATTTACTTTGCTAATACGTATATAATTAGAAAGTAGTAAATAATATATTTTGCAACATTAATTGTTAGGAGAAAAATAGGCAAATTCAATGGTCCAGTAAAATCCTAAATTCTCAAGGACTTATTAGAAGGGCTTTTCTCCTTCCGTCAGAAAGAAATACCATCTCTTTAAAATATATTTTCCAAAAACTTCCATTATTTCATATTGCTTTTAAAGACTTACGTTATTACGAAACTTTAAAACTATTGAAATAGTATAATCTTCAAATAAAAATATATTGGTGAAAAGTATACAAGTTCTGCCGTAAAGTTTTCCTTAAGAACGCTGTTATTTTTAATAACTCTGCCGAAGAAAACCTCAAGTATGTTTTCTCTAAGTTATGGTTGAGGCTATTATGTGTTGTCTCAATTGTTTTTCTCCTCCTGGACAAAATACAGAAGAAAACACTTATTTTTCAAACTCTGAAAGGTTTGGAAGGAAAGAAAAACAGATCCTCGATGAATAAAGGCTAATTTAATATTTTTAGTTTGAGAAATCTACTTGAAGAATCAACGAAAAAGTGTTTGTTTTTTTTACTAGAGGGTTGCTCTCTATACCATATATTTTAACAATAATATTTCTTACAACCTTCTCATATCTAAAACTCTTAATTGCCCGAATTGAAAAAAAAAATATATTGTATATCATATGATATCTGTTTGCCTCATAAATCTACAAACTTGAAAACATCTTAGACTCTCAAAATGGAACTTGGGTTTCCCCTGTTTAACTGAATTAAAACATTTAATCGTTACTTCATGGGGTTTTCCTCATGCCTTTTATAAATGAGCCTCGGGCTCTCATCTGCCTTGCAGATGCCGGAGGACTGCAGACCCATGTTAAAATCTATTTAAACTTATTCTGATAAATTGCTTGTTACATTCTGTTAAAACATAAGGTGCTGCAACTTTTTTTTGGTCTACAATCCGTTAAAATTCGCTTAATTGTCGCAATGTCGCGCAGTTCTTTCAGAATACCTCATGCCTCTAGGTGCGTGAAGATACAATCAGTTAATGGTTGAATTTTGGAGAACTGTAGTCATCATTTGCTACACGAGGGTTAAACAGACCAGAACTTACTTGAAGTTTATGATGATTAGATAGGAAATCTGGTCACATTTTGCCACTCAAGTGCAAACAGATTGAGACCGACAGTTTAAATTTTCGTTTCTCTTTGCATCCATAAAATAGAAATTATTGCGTATACACGTGAATATCTTGCAACCAGTGTGTAAAGTTTTAGGCTGAACGATATCATTATTCTTTATCTAATTGCAGAAATTTCTTAGGCCGATACCACCTACTGATTGGACAGGCGAAGTCATCCGTTGCACCACTGGAAATCACTTGTTAAACATCGCAAATGTACACCAAAACGAACTTTTAGCCTAGCAGGAATTACTTTATGTTCGTAAAAAGATAGGTAAATGGTTTTAAAGTAGGATGGTCTAATTTAATTAAAATAAGAAGAATTAATGCACTGTAATTGGGATGCATATTTTGTCAAATCCTGCTATTTGAGAGACAAATAGGATTGCAGCAAAAGCTTTCACTCTTTCTTACATTGGATATCTTTCATTGCTTGACTTGCAAAGCCTTCATCAAAATAATTACACGGCGTTCATTGCACCACTACACCTTATCGAGATCATCATTTATAATTTCTTCATAAGGTGCTCCTTTAAAGAGAGTCTATTAGAAACAGCTTGCCACAAGCACAGGGTAACTTCTGAAATGGAAAAAGAAGAGCTCTGTACTTGAGTAAATCATTTTGAAATTTCTACAAACGCAACTGAATTTCGTGATATAAGGTAAGTTGGGGTAACTGGGCCATAGATAGGACTTTTTTATATACTATATTTTTAACGTGTTAAAATTATACTAATATGTATAATCTATATATATAAAACGCGTAGGTATGAGGCACAAAAATCGACGATATTTCTACACTCCGAATGGCAACGGCTGCTACTACCAGATGTAAACATTAGCGGCCGTCCGCAATTTGCAACTGCGTGTGAACATGGATTTACGCACTGAAATCAAGAATGCTCGAAAGCGAACTGCACGATCAAGTGAAAATTGGGAACAGTCTCGAGAAAGCGAAGAAAAAATATTTCATTAAGAGAGAGGTGTGAAAGAGAGAACATAAATGGTCGCGAGGTTAGGCTTAACCGTCACCGGAATAGCAACCGACAGCCAGTAATAGCTAATTTTCTACACTTTTTTTCAGTTCTTGCTGAATTTTTACTCCATTTTATAAGTGAAGAAATTTTCCCAACTGTTTATTATTTGATATGATTAAGTGTAGATATCTGAATTGTGAACAATAGTACATACAGAGAGTGATGTAATCCACACTATATTTTAGTACTTGCTGAATTTTTACTCCATTTTTTAAATGAAAAAAAAGTCCCCAATAATTTCTTATTTGATGTAATGATAAAGGGTAGATATCTTAATTTTGAAAAATAGTACACACCGAGAGGGATGTAATTTATAAAATCATTGGTGTTGGGTTTCTCAGACTTATCTTCAATTCTGTTCTGAAGTAATGGAAATTCACATTTTTTAATCCCGATGTTTTAGAATCAACCTTATAGAGAATAGCCCTTAACAACGCATATTTATGATGACAGGTAATGATAAAATTCCTTACATGTGTTACTTTCAGTTGAGCTGTTTTACAAAAGAAAATATAAAACTGAAAGCGACCATGCTGGTCGCACAGCGGCAAGTTTTCAAAAATCTTTGTATTGCGTGTACTTTAGTAAGTCTTAGGGAGTATGTTTAGGCTATGATATTGGTTTTTATTATATATATATATCTTATATATAAATATTGTATATATTTTTAAATACAGGTTGGCCCAGTTCCCCTGATAATTGGGGTAACTGGACCACCCAGGTCTATTTCTCATAATAAACAACAGAATCTGTAACTGAGTAAATAGGTCCAATGCTTGTATATCTAGAATGAAAAAAATGTACCCCCATTTAAAAATAATTTTTCAAAGCAATTAACAATGTTTCAAGATAGATTGTTGCGAACACCGGAAAAAATAACACACAGAGTGATTGAAAAACACAATGTAATTGACTATAAACACATTTTCAAAAGTATAAACATACTTTCTAGCTTAGTTAGTACCTGTAATGGCTTTTTATATTGAAAAATGTAATATTAATTTCAGTTTAGCAAGCCCTGAGTTTGTTAATGAGTTAATAGGCGAATTAATGTGTCACTTCCAAAAAAAAAGGTTTTTTGTAATAACTTAACCAGTAGTAAGATTAAGTGAAAAAGAATGAGAGACTTAGCTACTTAACTTATAATAGTTAAACTGATTTATACTGAAATATTTTCATACTCAATAATTTCTAAGTAAATATGACGCAAATCTTGGGTGAGTTGTAAGAAAAAAAAGAAAACATGTTTGAACTCTGACAAGCTTTAAAAGGATAAATTTCTCCAACAACATTCTATCTATAAAGGCCTATGTCTTGATTGACTTTATTGCAACTTATTAACATAACTTAATTAGTTCAGTTACTTAGGTTGGGTTAGTAGTAGTAAATATAAGCATAAGTGGATCAGTGTGGGGTAACTGGGCCATACCTGGGTCCAGTTACCCTGAAGGTATGGCCCAGTTACCCCAAATCACTAAATCTGATGGGGTAACTGGGTCAGACCCTTCCACAGACCTTTAACTTTCAGGATAGGTTAAAGCACTACACAGAAAGCTATTTTGACATTAACTGAGCTAAAAATTCTTGCATTCAATTTTTGAGAGATAAATATAGACTTATAAAATTTTATTGAATTCATACTTGTAGAAAGATGTTTTGTGGTGACAAATACAAAAAACATTAGCAGCCATAAAGCATTCTTCAACTAAGCTGGAGACCAAAGGGCTGTTGTTTTGTAGACTTCTACTTACCATTGTTGACAGAACAGAGTGGAATTACCCCCTGATATATAAAGGAAAAATCTCGGAGGGGATGGTCCAGTTACCCCATGGGCCCACTTACCCCAACTTACCTCATGTGAACCTACATGCAATGATTGCTCTGACAGATATAGTATATATATATATATATATATATATATATATATATATATATATATATATATATATATATATATATATATATATATATATATATATATATATATATAAATGAAAAGAGTTCGCGTCTCCCGAGTCTTCGCTCTTACCTAATCTCACCATGGAATGCTGAAAATTTTCTGTGCATACTCTATAAACTTACTGATACAAAATTCATCCGAACAAAATGTTTTTGTGTTAAATAAAATATTGCCAGTAGTGGAAAGTAATACAACTCCAGAATATGATATGATTTATGAAATACTTAAAGAATAATGCTTGCAGATAAGAGAGAAGCCTTTGGAGGTCAGTTACCCCTGGAAAGGGCACTTCGGCTATTAAACCATGGCAATCGTTTCAGGAGGAACGAAGTTTCAGACATATTTTTCCATCTCAAAACAAATTTACTTTCCACTCGTAATATAAAGTTTTTGTATTTACTCTAGAAGAATCATAAGTTCTGCCTTTCTTGCATGTTTAAACGGCGGGTAAAATGTAGTGTATTTAAATACACTCTGTGTTCAAGTCTAATAAAATATCTAAGACTGATGAAAGTGATTCCATTTTTCCCTGCAATGTTGAATGTTTGAATATTAAATGTATGTAAATTAAAGTATTTTACAAGGAATAAAAAGAAAGAAAAAATAAAGAGAAAATTTATTTCTTGTAAAATTGTTTCATGAGTTCTAGTTTAGCATTAGTCAAAATCATTCTAAAAAAATTCTCTCTCTCCTTTTACTAACTTTCTCTATTTTTGGCTCCCTCCCACTTTCTCTTACATTCATGTATATATACGTACATATATACATACATATATATGTGTATATATATATATATATGCTCACACATACATATATGCACATACATGCATATATACGTACATATACATACATATACATACATACACATACATGCATATACATACATACACATACATACATACACATACATACATACACATACATATATACACATACATACATATACATACATATACATGCATACACATACATACATATACATATACATACATATACATACATACACATACACACATACATACACATACATACATGCATACATACATACATACATATACATACATACACATACATACATATATACACATACATACACATACATACATGTATATACATACATACACATACATCCATACATACATACATATACATACATGCATACATACGTACATATATATATATATATATATATATATATATATATATATATATATATATATATATATATATACATATATAGGCCCATATAAAAAAATTTATATTTTGCATATACAGTACATATACAGTACAGTTTACATATACTTGGGTAACCGCTAAAATCAGGACACAAAGTAAAATACAACCTATTTTTTAAAGCATAATTCAGAAAACTGATGTCTGAACCATTGTAAATGAAGAAGTAAAAGGTATGTTACCTACATTAGTCTTTATTTTATGCTTTGTGTTTTGTTTTTGTCTTACCCAGATTTAACGTTTTCTCACATACGACATCATTTCTTTATGGTCCCTTGAATAACGTTAAATCGGGGTTTCACTGTATATAGGTATGTAAAAGAGGAACGTATCGAAAACGATTAAGGGAGTGAATCGAAAAGGGCACAGGCACTGCTTCTTTATCTACGGTGAATATTTGTGAAATAGTCAAAAGAAAAATATGTAGCTATACGTCAGGGGACCATGTGGCCTTTATATCTCGACTATTTTAAGACATTAAAGAAAATGATACAGAAATAGATGTCTCGGACTGTTTAAGTTTTCATTATACATATAAACATGCGTATATTCAAACATACTGTCGGACGCGACAGGTAAGCAGATAGATCTGGAGAAATCGATTGAAATCTAAAATTTGAAGAAAAAGCATAATAATGGGAAGTTAATAGCATTTTCAACAAGCCAATATTATTGTTAAACAAGGGATTATGTGGCTGGGGCATTTCTTATTTTTCATGGAATGTTCGAGCGTGAAGTTCTCCTTAAACCGTTAATCATTATTACCTAGCTTTATATTTGCTTCGAAACCTATGTACCTGTAGTTGTCTTCAACTGAATCCAGGGTCTGCCAGCTTTGTAACCACAAAAACTTCATTTTAATATGGCTTGCAGTTTACCCACAAGGCTCATTGGCTCAAGTTTCAATTTTTCAAAATGATAACTAGATTTGGACGAGACGTTTAGATTCCAACTCTCGGGAAATGCCGAACTGAATTGCTTGAAGGATGCTTGTGATTTGAAATTAAATATAAATGTTTCGGTTTAGAAATATTTTTTCCAACACGGTGGGAAACTTTTTTCCTGAGATCATTGACCCATCCACACGATGAAATTGTTGACTATTTAAATTATGGGAGTACCCTATAGATAAGCAAATATTGCTCCCTATGAGAGATCACTAGAGGTACATCCATACTTATTCTTTATTCGAATCCGAGCTCACTTTATGGAAGCTCGAGACACTAATCATTTTAATATATGGGTTGTAAAACTGGTTAAATTTTCTTTTCAGATTGCAATGAAATTGAAAAAAAAAATATTTTAAAGAATTAAAATATTTCCAGTTGCACTACTCTGCAAATGCTCCTTTTCCTTTATTTTAGGTTATTTGGTGTTCCATAATTTCATGCCTTAGTGGGAAATTTTATATATACATTTCTGCATTATAGAACTCAAAACTTAAAGCAGCCCTTTCTTGTCCCGCGTCCAAGCTCTATGTTGTGTGCAGCAATATAAATGAAATTTTCTGTGTGTAACAAGAACACGCAGTTTCTTAAAGGCGTCAGTAAAAATTAAGAATGGCATCTAGTTTTGGACTAATTAATATACAGCAAGTCCTCGACTTACGCAGTTAATTCGTTCCAGAACATTCCGCGTATGTATAAAGCTCGTAAGTCGAAATGTACCAGATAATGATTTCACTTGTATCAGCACAAGACTTATCGGTATGCCTTTGTGTTGGAGATCTTCAATCCAGATTATTAATGATTTCTCCGTCGTGCCTGTTAAAAACCTCTTTCCTTTGAAATTATCGACGCTTGCATAGGAATAGATATCTTCACGTGTTGCGTAATCCGATCTATATCCTTTATCACAGATCTAACGGTTTATTCGTTCATACCGTATAAACACTCAATGTCTATAATCTTGTTACCTTTTTGATATCATTTAATAATTTCAACTTTAGTTTCCATAGAAATTACGCGTCTCTTTTTACATCTGTTTATGGTCTGTTCCCTTTTATGGTTTTCGGATTTGTTTTTATGGTTTTTATGTTGTAATTTGTATCAAAAACTAACTTCAGTACTGCACGCTCGCTCGACACAAGACCGTTTGTTGTCAACTGACACCATCATTAGTGCTAAACACACATGCAGGGCTGCCGCACAAACGTACCGGCAACGTCGCAGAACTGTAAACACGTTAAACGACTGACGTCTACGAGTTTAAAAAAAATTGAAAATTACAACCGCGTATCTACGAAACCGCCTAACTTGAGGACTTACTGTAATACTCTATCGAACCATGGTTCATTAAGTGTGATAGTCTGTGTGGACAATTCACAAATACACTTGTGAATTCGGACACCACACCTAATGCTCCTTACCTGATCAAGAACTATATTAAATAGTCCGAGACTTGTGGCCACTCTTGTTTTTTATTACAGATGTTTGGAAGATATGTGTTCCTGTTTTGAAAAATCCCCCACTTACGGTGAACAGTAGTCAGTGATAGTTTCGATGGTCTAAAGACTTCTGATTGAGAAGTTTACAGACAATATACCACAAAACAGTCGATTATATAGCTACTGAAAATTATTCTTCTGTTTGGCCAGTATTTTTTAGCAGCTAAGAAAAAATAATTATATTTTGGTGGTGCAATAATCCTTAGATGCCCCACTTCTGCTAGAGCATCATCTGACAGTTTCAACCTGGTGAAGCATCTTCAAAACTCTGAAAATAATCATGTTCCTGAGACACTGCCATCACGGCCTAGCCAATGCCAAATTACCTTACGACTCGGCCACGCTCAAAATAATCAATACGATTTCCGTAAGCTAAATCCGCAAGGAAACGATCAATTTACATCCAGAAAGAAAACATTAATGCTTTGTTCCAAAGAGTTATACGCTGCTCTGTGATCTGATGTGTTCTGTTATGGGAGTAACCATGCAACAAATTGTTAGATCGTTAGAAATTTCCCTCACATATAAGTACAAGGAGAAGATCCAATGAAGCTGTACGTATGAGGTACAAAATATCCCGACAGTTGGAATTTTTAAAGCACCATATATATTTTATATATTTTTTGTTGATATATATATATATATATATATATATATATATATTTATTTATTTATTTATATTATATATATTTTTATATATTTTTTGTTGGTATAAATATCACGTATTCACACTTTTTAAAATTTAAATAAAGATTGGACACCCTTCCATCTCCATATATCTTGCTGAATTATTAATGAATATGGAATTTAATTTTGTGTGAAAATATTTTATGTAGACTGGTAAACAGATGTCAAGTATGACACAGGTGATTAGTTTCCAAAAAGAGGTTATAGGGGGTTAGAACCTTATTGGTCTTTATGAGGAAAAGTGCATCGAATTTTTAGGGCAACAAAAAAAATAATATTCTTGTATACATGGACTTTTTCAATAATAATCTTTTACTTTTAAATTCCACACCTGATATCAAATTCCCTGGGTTTATGGGCGATACAAATCTTCAGCTGTTAAAATACAGAAAACATACTAAACCTGTTTAATACTGAACCTGCAATTAATTGAATACAACAAAAATGGCCCACAATAACACTCTATTTTTAGAAATGAGGTTCTCTTTATGTGGGTGGAAACAGATTAAATTTTTTTCTTTGAAACTAGGCCATGAATTTTCGAGTTACCGGCATGTTTAATTACATTTCCCATGGTTATTCGTCACTACGTTTTAAAAAAATATGATGAAATCTTTTGAAATTCCCTTCATATCTTGGTAACTGAAAGAATTTAATTTTTTCGCTAGAATTGTTTTAGTTATAGAAAAACGGCAGCACTAAACTCGGTAATATGGCTTCAAGCTGGGGAAACAAGAAGTATTTTTATTTTGAACGATAATGGATGAAAAAACACGTTATCAAAAGTATAATTAGATGAAAACGGAAACATTTCATCTCAAAATAATAAACATTTCATCTCAAAATAATCATTAATGATAACTTTGGTTCATGGGTTATGAATAGCACGCATATATTGAAGTATGTCATCACATCTCAAAATCAACCTCATTTTGTTGAAATATTCATATGAACCTGTTTATTTTGAACGATAATGGATGAGAAACACGTTATCAAATGTATAGTTAGATGAAAACGGAAACATTTAATATCAAATTAATCAGGAATGATAACATTGGGTCATGGGTTATGAGTAGCACGTATATATTGAAGTATGTCATCACATCTCAAATCAACCTCATTTTGTTGAAATATTCATATGAACCTGGAATCATCAAATTCTGTGAAAGTTAGGTGACGCAGTAGGTAAAAGGTGCTCTAGTCTGATATAAATTCAACCAACAAAGCATATTTTCGGGAGTGAAAAAGCAGATATTTACCTGTTTATGTTTTCGAACATTTGGTTTAGTCCTAGACACAGCAGTGAAAATAAGAAATTACAAAAGGAGGCAGCCGACACAAACATACAAGACGGCGTTCCCTTCCATCCCACCCTTTCGATAGATCCGATCGTAACTTAGTTATCAGTTGATTCCTTTTTGCGGAATGTTGGCCTCAGAGTATTCGGCAGCCGATATTTCTTCCCCACTTCTTTTGCTTTCTTTTTTTTCTTCTTCTGTGGGACATTCAGCGGAATGTGAGAAAATTTTCCGGATCAGTGAACGGCGCTTCCAGGAAACTCTCCCGAGGACAACAAAGGGAAAAGCTTTTTCTCCCGGTTTTTCCTGCGGAATGAAGATGGAACTAGAGAGAATGCAGACAGAGATCTCTATCCGCCGGAGCATGTTCCTAGACGTAAATATTTCTAAATCATGTTTTCTATAAATGGATCGAAATATAATACCTTCGACGAAACTAGCTCCAGCTTCAAATAAATCTCAGACGACGCTCAAATATTAACATAAGGTTATTTTCAGCTAAAATGAGGGAGGATGTAGTGTGTATAAATCTTATTCAAAATACTCCTAATTATTATACTTGACGGAGTGTACATATTATAAACTAAGTATATGTATTTTATACTCTGTGTAAAACAAACACAAACACACACACACATATATATATATATATTTATATAAACGGATTTTACGTATATAGAAAATGTTATACGCATTAATTGTAGAGTTTAAGAACGTTCATATATGTTTCATGCTATGTATAAAAGAGCTAAGTACGTACAGTAAAACTTCGTTTATCCGTACTAACTGGGACCATAGACTTTCCGAACAATCGAAAATCTGGATAATCCAGGTAATAAGCAAAACAAGATCCTTAAATAAGCAGACTTACCGTTTATTACGATAGAAAAACTATGTTTTGTAACAAAATTACATAGTATTGTTTACAAGACATAAAAAATTATAAAAATAACTTTTCTGGGTCAATCCATGTCAATGCCCGGTGACACTAGTAAAGCTTTCTTAAACTCAACAAAAAGCATTTAATTACCATAGTTTATTGTACAATCTATGCAGGAACTGTACATTGAATCAAAGTGAAAAGCGAATATTTGGCCTACTTATAGTTATGATCTTGCTATCATAGATAAAAATTATTATCTAATATAAACAATAAATAAATAAATAAAGTCTACAAATCTGAACCGGATTATCCGGAGATCCGGATCAACGAGGTTTTACTGCATTTGTGTGAATAAATAATTCTAAATACATATTTATACTTGTATAGCTTTAGAGCATGCAGTGTTATATATGTTGTTGTTCCTAATGCCCCCTCAGGCCGGAAATTCCAGACTAGGTCCATATAGGTTCCGGTTTTATAATAACACCACAAGGGTCGGAGTCTAACTTGGCAGGTGCCACCACAATTTTGACCGAATAGTCCAGTGTCGACATCTTTGGACCTTATCCTCATAAAAGGATTCTCCGGTCTACGGATTTAACGTGTCCCTATCCGTCCTAGACATGAAGGTTTTTAACGGCTCCTTGTCGGGATTCGATCCAAGCAACCTCAATACCGAAAGCCGACGCGCTACCGATAGGCTACCTCGGGCCCGTTATATTATTATTATATATAATATCGATGAATGTATAAATATACGAGTGTGTTTAAATAAACATTAAACATAATCACTATTTGTAATAATTGGTGTCATAATCACATACCTGTTAATTTGATTCATAAAAGCATTTTGCCTCTAAATTACTTGCTTACAGTATTTATCAAAAAATCTTTGTTCATCTAGGTACCATTTATTAATAACATTATGTTTAAATTTCAGTATATTCATGAGTTTTATTGATACGGTAAGCCTTTTTTTATAAGATCGTTCGGATACAAGATCAATCGCCTCATAGAGTCCGTCTCTAAAGTCATGTTCTTGTTAAGTCCCGTAAAGTTATTCAGATTAAAACCGCTAGTTATCCTTAGTTTAGAAGTTAATCAAAGCGCCTATATTGTTAATTTATCCAGTTCCACAGATGTGATGCTGTGACGATATAATATTGTTTTAAGATCATTAATATATATTTCGTGCTATATATAAAAGAGCTAAGTATGTATTTATGGGAATAAATAATTCTACATACATATTTATACTTGTACAAACATGTGCTTGTGTGTGTATGTATATATATTATATTTTATATTTTATGTACAGATGTGTTTTGCAAACGTAAAAAAAAAAGATCGAGACTGGATTTTGGGGTTGGACAAGTGTATTAAGTCCGTAGAGCTCTAATTTGACCAGTTCAATTCTGCCTGTCTCTTTGTAAGATCTCTAAATCTCGGACGAATAGAGTTAGCTCATAACTGCAGCTTCTTTTATTGCCCCCTAGTAATCGAAATTCTAATAGATAACCTTCAAAAAAAATTTCCTTGTTCGTTTTATTCAATATACATCAGTTTAGAAACATGGTCTGGCAAAATAGAAAGCATGGTAATATTTTACCCCGATACTATGCTTACCGAATAAACGTGTCTCGAAATTTTATTTTATTATTACTGCGTAACTTCTCCTTAATTTAACTGCCCTAAACTATCTTTTGTAAAACTATGCATTCTTTATTTTTCCTACACATTCTACGCCTAAAGCTAGGAGATTTTTTCTTCTATGTCTCTAGGGAAAAACAAATAATATACAACGTTAACTATACTAAAGCTTTCGAAGCTAAGCTGTTTACTAGTAAGAATGTCTGTATAAGTTTATCTGAGTAAAAAATATTTTCATATAAACACCTGCTCCCATCACAATGTTTTAATTCTTTCTCCAACTACCTTTTGGCAACCGCTCTTCTTTCAGAGCTATTCTTGCGGCCACATTTTTTTAAAGGTACGCTTCTGTCAGACTTGGATTATGCTTATAAAAGTTACTTCTTTCTCCTTAACTCTTTTCTTCTGATAAATGTCACTTTTGAAAACTTATAAATATGTATGCATAGCAGAATGTGTGCAATAGATTTTACCAAAAAATAAAAATGCTTACTGAGTATAGTTTTCTGTCATTTTAGATTTTTCAAACTGTTGTCCCTGAAATGTGCCCTTAAGGTTGTGTTGTGTATTAGCCCTGCTGGATTCACTCACCTCAATGTTAACCTATGGAGAAAATGTGTCCAGGGATTGTCTACTTGGATTTAATGATATTTTTTTAATTGTACTCTGTAATAGGGAAAGAAATTTTAAACCTTGTTGTATTTTTCGTTTAATAAAAAATACAAATAATATTTTAAAATTCAAATTATTCGGGGAGAAAATCTGGTGTGTTTTAAATGCTCCTAAATTGCTTTGGTGGATGAAATTTATAAAATAAATCCTGTTGGTCTTGAAGGTGCAGAAAAGTCCAGGCTATCAAAAAATACCATTTTTATTGGAATATCAGCATTCATGTAGCTGTAAATAGTAGACAAATTTTCTCCATAGGTTAAAATTTATACCTATATATAAGTGGGGGTATCCAATAGGGTTAGTACACGGCAGCCTTAAACTGAACTGAAACGAAACAATATTTCATTGGCCTTATTCACAACATGTTTTTAATTCAAAATCGATATCAACGGTCTATGGAATAATAAAGCTAAGTACTATATTATTAAAATGATTATAAAATTATCTTTTTATCTGTGGTAGAGGAGAAAAAACAAAGTTTGTTTTTAAAAAATATTTTGCTCAAATTCGTCCAAACTGTTACACATTAAAAACAATCTGTGTATGAATTCCCCATAAAATTAATGAAAGTCAGATTTTGTGAAAAACTTTTATGTTTTGGAATATTAAGAGCGAACCCAGGTTCAGTCCTATATATCAATCATTGATGACGATGATGTCGTGTCTAAGATGAGGCCTATTCAAATAGTGCCATGGGCGGAGATGACGGCCCTGGGAATCTGCACTATATTGTTATTGTAGAGGTTCAGTCTCCTAAATAAGGCTCCAATTATTAACAGTTGAGCAAGGATCGCTGGACAATCAAAAATGCGTGCCGTCGTCAGTTCTGTGTCCTGGCAGTTATCACAGTTTCTGTAGGTTATTCTGTCCTCTCTGTCAATTTTCAATCCTCTGTGGTGGCCAGTTCTGACTATGGTTTTAGTTATACGTCGATTTACATTGATGTTGTGAAGCTGGTGCTTTATTGGAATCGAGTGTTCCTTCAATTTGTATCTGGTCACCGCATTTGCGTCCGAGAGGGTGACATTGGTGTTGTTGGCGTTATTATTATTATTGAGATTTCGAGCCTCTTTTGCTAGTCTATCTGCGTTCTCGTTGCCTGTAATGTTGACATGCACCGGCAACCATTGAAGAATTCAGATTTTATCCTGCTTATGAACCTCGTTTAGGCGAAAGTGGATCTCGCTGGTGATATGGGAGCTTCTATCCCGGATTGCCTGTAGGGCTGCCGTTGAGTCACAGAAAGCAACGAGTACCTTTGTTTGCTCAGAAATGGGAGGAGATTTATATATGTCAAGTGACTCCACTATTTCCAGAGGCTCGCAAGTGAAGTTAGAGGCTATGGCTCCAGCGCCGATTTTGTTTTGATAGGCAGTATCACCTGGGGTAGTCAGAAATACTCCAGAACCTCCGTTAGAGATTGTCTCATCAGATGAACCATGTATATAAGCGTGTACAAAGTCCTCTTTTGGATACTGTTCAACGGTCCTGATCCCTTTTGTTTTAATGACGTCAGTCAACTCCCTTTTATTGCACCGCTCCAGTAGATTGAGTACTATTTTAGAGTTCATATCAATCGTTTTAGATTTTATAAGAGAAAATATCTGCTTCTCATCTAATCTTGAAATATGTTTTAGGCCGACAGATTACGACTTTGACACATGCTGATTAAAAAAAGACACTGGTAGGTGAACACTTAAATCTATAAATGCTTCAACAAGCATTAAAAGACACTAAATAAAAAATTCTACGAATCTACACTGAAGTGGCATAATAACTGGGATAGATGATCACTTTCGGAATATGCAGCAGTACTCACTTTCTCTTAAATGCCTTCATCCGAAAATAGCTTACATAGAAAGACAGACATTCGCGGATGCTTCAAAAGCTGAATGAGCAGTAAGCATGGCAAGCTATAATTTAGGGGAATTTCAACGAGGTATGGTAGCTAGTGCTCGTACAATGGGTCATGGCATTGCGAAGTTACAGGCAAAGTTTAGATTTTCAACTTTGACCATTTACCACCAAGGTACCATAAGGGTATAACCTCGAATAGAAGAATTCCGTTAAGCCTCGAACCTACAGCAATAGTATGGCCGTCGAAAGACTGGATGACCGTGACTGGCGTATTCTGTATACAATCATATCAAGCGAAAGGAGAGCAACATTGGCGCAAATAACATCGCAATTCAATCCTGGGGCCTCTTCTAACATCAGTGGAAGACTGTACAATGTTCACTACATGATATCGCTTTCAGGGGATAAGAGATCGTCAACTTCGTACTTTTAGATTTTCAATATTTTACTCGATATGCAAAATGAGAATAATTAATATTGTCTTTTATAACATTGAAGCCACTTAGAATTCACAAATAAGTGTTTTTCGGAAGAATAAAATCTGTTTTCAAAAAATTCTTCAAAATTGCTAGAATTTTCAAAATGCTCATTGCACTGTATTTTTCTTCTGGTTTCTTCAAAATTTCTCACGGTTCTTAATAAATGTGTTTTTCACAAAACTGTTCATCATTCTTTGAAACCACAAATATTGTTCAAATTTACAGAAAAATAACAGGCAGATTTTTAAAAAAATATTTTTGACTTTTGATTGATACAAAAAAATTTGAATATTCATTTATGTTTGTATATATATGTTAAACCTACATTAAAAAATTGAAGGTTTTTAAATGATATGGAATACGCATGGAGCTTTTTGGAAAATTCTCACATTTTTGAAAAAAAATTTTTAAAAACAGGCATTATTCTGCCAAACAATCCTTGTTTTGAATTCTAAGAGTCTTCAATGTAGTCAAAAAAGAATATTAATTATTCTCATTCTGTATATAGAGTTAAAAGCTGAAAATTTAAAAATTCGAGGTTGAAGGTCCATTGTACCCTTAATAGCCGATTTCCCAACGATGTATTAGACGTGTCCCAGTTTCTCAGGCATTTCAGTGTAAATCCTTTTGAGGTTATTCAACATGCTGACAAATGGCATTTTTTAGGAACTAAGGGCCTGTTCGCACAGAGTCCGTCAACGTCATCGTTACTTTTATTGACATATTTTAAACCAATCACAGACCTTAACAATTTCGTGGCTAATCGTTTGGGGGTTTGCAATTGGTTAAATATATTTCAAAACGAGTAACGTTAACGCTAATAAAGAGGCTGTTCACACATATTTTAGACGATGTATATTGTATTCACAAAACTAAATTACATAAAATTCTTGTGTTTTAAATGTTTTATTTGACATCCCTTATTCTGAACTATCTTTCGACACAGCAATTTCCAGGATAATAATGCCTTTTGAAGTGTCAGAAGAGGTATTCTATCCCATTCCTCCTGAACAGCTTTCCAGAGTCCTGTAAGGGTTTTTGGACGACGTTTGGATAATGCAGATTTTAAAAGTACGAACGCAAAAAAATCCATAGGTGATACATCGGGAGATTTAGTATGGATATCAGTGAAGGGTATGGACTTGATACCAGATTTTGTTCCATTTCTTTTGGGAAATTTACAGTGGATTTTGATGTGTGACTGCTAGCTTTGTCCTGATGGAGTCTCACAGATTGATGGCACTGTGGGTAAAGCGATGGTATTTCATTCAGAAAAATTGGCGATAAAATATGTTCTTGATAGTATTTGGAGTTGACATTTTTTCCACTCTCTTTATTTTTAACTTGCCATTATAAGAAAAACCAGCAACAATCATGAATCCCTTATAAAAACTTTCTTTCGATTCTTTGAACCATGTACTTAAATTTTTTTCTCCCCTTTTATGATAATAAATGGCTCTTTTTTTGTTGCAATCATTTAAATACACCCATGATTCATCTATTGTGATAATTTTTTCCATTTTTCTTTGGATAAGTGTTTCTCATATAGAATTCTGCAGCGTGTCCTGCGTTCAGCGATATGATTTGGAAGAAGACGATGCACATTGCGTTTTTTTCGCTTTCTTAAGATTTAAATCAACGTTTATCTTTTTGTTTACAGTGGACACCGAGCATTTTAATAATTTTGCAACTGTCCTTTGACTAGGGGGATTTTCTTTTAGCATTAAACAACGTACCTTTGCAATAGTCGAAGATGTCCGTTTTTTCCTTGGATACATGTTTGGAATTTTTGTCCCACTTGAGGCTCCAATTTGACGTTTTTTTTTCCTTTCTTGTTGACGATATTACCTATCGACGCTTTAGATATCACAAAACCATGACTCTCACATCGTTTTTGGATAACGGAGTATGCATATTTCTCTTCGGAAAGAGCATAAATGTAGCCTTCGAACCACTGCTTTGTTAAAAACGCCATTTTGAATAAAAACAAAACTTTCAAGCCGCAGACGATAATTTTGACTTTTAAAAACATAGTTCAATTGCAATTATTTCTTTTGTAGCAAACGATTTTTTATTACCGCTTACCAAAATCGTCTAAAAAATGTGCGAACAGCCTCTGTATAGCCTATGTCCATCTGGAATAATGTACCTTTCAAATAGTAAAAGAATTTTTCAAATAGGTGCAGTGGTTCCAGAGATTACCCTCCACATACAAAATCCTCTCTCTCTCTTTATATATTAGTATAGATAAGTATAAGAAGTTAAGACAGTCATTTTATTTGTATTGATAAGGCATTAAATATTTTTCCCTTTTAACATCATTGGTTTTCTTTTATGGACTCTGCTATTGAAAGACATGCTTAATGTTTTGGTTGATATTTTTACTTACAGGACTTTGGGATATCTTCTTTCCCAACGTGGAGTCACTTGTCTTCTGATGGTGGGTACCTCTTCTTCTGACAATGTCACTTGAAGATCCGCGAAGTTTTGCTGACTTCTTTATAACGGGAGCACGTTTTAGGTGAGCCAGCAGTGCTCCCTATGAAGGGACATCACGGTAAAGACCAAGAATTATTTGGGATTCGATCCCAATCATGAAAGAGAAGGACGCTATCCACTATACACTATAGCATGTGCTTTGGGATATTTACTTGTTGATTTTTGAGTGAAGAAAAAAAAATTTTGACATCAGCCTCGTTATGAGTATTTATTGCTATGAACAATTGAAAAAAATAAAGTAAGCATTAAATTTGTATATTTACCTTTGATTTTTTAATAATTATAAATTTTATCATAAAATTTTATCGAAATATGGGAATGTGACGAAATCTTTAAATGCATAATTGTAAATAAATTTCTTTCTACTGATCAGATATACATAATATACAGAGGCTGTTCACACATTTTTTAGACGATGTATATTGTATTCACAAAACTAAATTACATAAAATTCTTGTGTTTTTAATATTCTATTTGACATCCCTTATTCTGAACTATCTTTCGACACCGCAATTTCCAGGATAATAATGCCTTTTGAAGTGTCAGAAGAGGTATTCTATCCCATTCCTCCTGAACAGCTTTCCAGAGTCCTGTAAGGGTTTTGGGACGACGTTTGGATAATACAGATTTTAAAAGTCCGAAAGCACAAAAAACCATAGGTGATACATCGGGAGATTTAGTAGGGATATCAGTGAAGGGTATGGCCTTGATACCAGTTTTTTGTTCCATTTCTTTTAGGAAATTTACAGTGGATTTTGATGTGTGACTGCTAGCTTTGTCCTGATGGAGTCTCACAGATTGATGGCACTGTGGGTAAAGCGATGGTATTTCATTCAGAAAAATTGGCGATAAAATATGTTCCTGATAGTATTTGGAGTTAATCTTGACATTTGTTTCCACTCTCTTTTTTTTAACTTGCCATTATAAGAAAAACCAACAACAATCATGAATCCCTTAGAAAAACTTTCTTTCGATTCTTTGAACCATGTACTTAATTTTTTCCTCCCCTTTTATGATAATAAATGGCTCTTTTTTTGTTGCAATCATTTAAATACACCCATGATTCATCTATTGTGACAATTTTTTTCTATTTTTCTTTGGATAAGTGTTTCTCATATAGAATTCTGCAGCGTGTCCTGCGTTCAGCGATATGATTTGGAAGAAGACGATGCACATTGCGTTTTTTCGCTTTCTTAAGATTTAAATCAACGTTTATCATTTTGTTTACAGTGGACACCGAGCATTTTAATGATTTTGCAACTGTCCTTTGACTAGGGGGATTTTCTTTTAACATTAAACAACGTACCTTTGCAATAGTCGAAGATGCCCGTTTTTTCCTTGGATACTAGTTTGGAATTTTTGTCCCACTTGAGGCTCCAATTTGACGTTTTTTTCCTTTCTTGTTGACGATATTACCTATCGACGCTTTAGATATCACAAAACCATGACTCTCACATCGTTTTTGGATAACGGAGTATGCATATTTCTCTTCGGAATGAGCATAAATGTAGCCTTCGAACCACTACTTTGTTAAAAACGCCATTTTGAATAAAAACAAAACTTTCAAGCCGCAGAGGATAATTTTGACTTTTAAAAACATAGTACAATTGCAATTCTTTCTTTTGCAGCAAACGATTTTTTATTACCGCTTACCAAAATCGTCTAAAAAATGAGCGAACAGCCTCTGTATACTCCATAAGAACAGGCCCTAAATCTTTTATAATTTCACAAAGTCCTACACCCTTCCCCCCCAAAAAATTAAACTAATAGAAAGTTGCAAAACTCTGTTTCTTCCCCTTTTTTCTCTTTTTAAAATTTTTATTTTTTAAATATTTACACCTATCTGGAAAAGGTCTGTTCATATTACAGTCAGAAACCATCAGATGCAAATTCAAGAATAATTTTCTCAGTCAGAACACTGAACCACCTAGGTGTGGTTGAACTTTTGATGCTTGGAATTTATAAACCAAAAACGATAAAACCACGTTAAAAAGCAACACTAGACACTATATACAAAATCTTATCCTCGTTAGCTACTGACAAAAAACTTGATGATGGTTTGTTTGAAAAAATTTTTTATGTTCTGTGATTTTAAGCTGTATATGTTTTGAAATAGAGTAGGTAACCCATCAATATCTATCATATTTTAATCTGTTCACAAAGATGCTTTTCTAACTTTGTAGAAGTAGATAAAATGTCGAACTCTTTGCAATGAGTAACAAAGGATATTGCTTCTGGCTATTGGTATTTGATAGATGAAAGCATCTTTTACAGCAAGATGGAAGAATAGACCTGGGCCTTCGCTTCAAAGCTGATTACTAACGGCTACAAACCCTCGCGCAACTGCGGAGCTAGCAACCAAAAACCAGCGTCCTATTCAGTCATTGACAGTTTTCAGTGGATAAAAAGCTTTTTTAATCGTATCAAAATGCATTATTGAATTTTAAAAAGTTTGTTACAAGTACGGGAGATGGGAAATAAAATGTAGTATTTCATTCTTTATGTGTCGCTCCATGATTGCGATTCAATTAACAAATTTATAGACAAACAATCGAACCTGCATTGATAGTGTAATACAAGGCGCTACCATAAAGTAACCATACTAATTAAAAGATCAAATGATAAAATAAAAAAGTGAAAGATTAATCGCTTGGCTAGAAAGAGTGACATCGCAATTCTTGTTATAGCCAGTTTAAACTGGTTATTTAGTAGTTTGCATATATAAACGCCGTAGCAATTTTCCTTTACTTAGAAGGCATTGTACAAAATTTTGCTTCGGAATGGAACAACGTTGTAACATTAAATTTTGTTACAAATGGTGTAAATCTGCTACCGAAACTTTAGAGATGATTTTAACAGTATAAAGTGATGCATCGTTATCAAGAACACAAGTGTATGAGTGGTAGAACCGCTTTAAATATGGGCGAGAAAGCAATACGACCCAGAAACAAAAAGACAAAGTGCACAGTGGAAAGGACCGTCTTCTCCCATACAAAAAAAGCACGGATGTCAAAATCAAAGACTAAGGTGATGCTGATTACATTTTTTTTATTACAAAGGACTATTTACCACGAATTTGTAACTGAAAATCAAACAATTAATCAGTATTTTTACAAGGATGTGCTTTTTCGATTAAAAAACGGGATAACGCGAGTTAGGAAGGAACTGTTTGATTCTGGGCAATGGTTGCTTTTACACGATAATGCTAGGCCCCATGCAGCAATTTCTGTACAACAATATCTTGCTAAGCATTCAATTACAGTGATAAATCACCCACCATATTCTCCCGACTTATCGCCAGTTGATTTTTTTCCTTTTTCCGAAGCTTAAGATGGCCATGAAAGGACAGAAATTTGAAAATGCCTCGGATATTAAATCAAATGATACGCGTATTTTGCGAACGGTTAGTTCCAATGCCTATAAACAGAATTTCGATGACTTGAAGAAACGTTGGAAAAATTGCATAGACTCCTTCGGTGATTATTTTGAAGGAGGTAAATTTATTTGAAGGTGAGTAATATTTTTCTTATTTATAAAAAAATTGTCCGGTTATTTTATGGGCGTACCTTGTAAGGTATACACAAGATTCGATTCACAAGAATCGAACTTTTGAGTGAATTAAAGAAGCTGCTTTAGATATGCTAATTTCGGCATACGCGCTTAGTATAAATACCACGCAGCGTCATTAATGAAGAAGGGGAGGTTGTTAAGGTTAAAAAGGTGTTATCCTGCGCTAGTGCTTAGCGGGCCAGAAGTTTACGTGGCAGTACTGCTGGTTTGACTTACTGTTCGTGAGTATAAAAATATATTGTTCTTGAAAGCTGTGTTTATACATTCCGTACAAGTAGTACGTATGCTTATTGCTGTAAAAGCCAATTATATGTGCAACGAATTCAATAAACATTGTTTCATGTATAAACTGTGTTTGTATAAAATACAAATAGAGTACCACTTCAAATTATATACACCCAAGTCTGGGTAGAAGTGAGCATAGATTCTCTATACTGGCGCCCGAAAATATATATACCCTGGTAGTTAGCGTTACATTTGTAACGAACAACATAATTGAAATTAAAAACTGTGTACTGTGTACTTATATTGATAAAATTGTTGCAAGTACTTATATACTATTTAAAAAATGAGTGTTGTAGAACAAAATCCTGCTGGAAATTTTCCTCGGGTAATTATGGTTCAGCATTTTGCGCTATTCGAAGCCACCTTCAATGGCGGCCCCTCAAGCCAATTCCTAAAGAAAATTGAGCATTACTTTCAGCAACAATGCACCCCAGAGGGGGATAAACTCAAAATTGCTCTAGACGCTTTAAGAGGTAGTGCATTTCAGTGGTACACATGCATGCAAAGCAGTAATCTGATTTTTGACTATTTGTCATTCAAGCAACAGTTTCTTAGTGTTTTTCCAAAGACCTTTAATCAAAGTGAAATTGAAGCGGAAATTTATTCGCTAAGGCAACGTGAAGGTCAGTCTGCGTTAGATTTTGCTACGGAAAATATTTCCAAGTGTGAGGAATATTTAGAAGGGGTAACGGAAGCGGTAATCTTAAAAATAGTTATCCAACGTTTGAAGCCAAGTGTTCAAGATTTTTTAGATAATCAAACAATTACAAGCAAGGTTACTCTCCTTCAAGCTTTAGCTAAACATGACAATAGGCATTTCTTCGCTACCCCGTACCGTCATTCAGGTACGAGAAGTTTTATACAGCCGCGCCAAAATTTTTCGCGAGTTTCAAACCAGCAGCGTAAGCAGTACCGCAGGCAAAATAATAGAAGCGCACGGCGTTATAATGAAATTAGTGCACTTAAAGAAAATAATATGCAAGCACCTTACTTGCACTGGCAAGTTGATTCACATGATATGGTTCAACCTGTTGAAACTGTGTGGTCAAATGTATTATTTTGTCCGAGTAGTAATCATTATTTTGAGAATAGTGAAAGTCAGGGTATTTTTGTGGCTTATAAAGAAAGTGAGTCTAGCTGGAATAATGCGGTAATTCCAGTACAAATTTCTGAAAATAGTGCCGATACTAATGCTAGTGGTTTAGAAAATAAATCATCTGACACTTCTATTAATGCTATACCTGATATTATTGATGCTATACCTGATATTTTAGATGATATTCACACATCTGTTAATGAAGGAAATTTAGTAGATGACGAAGTATGCGTTACGGAAGTTAGTGAATACTTATTAGTTGACGACAATAAAAATTCTTTAAACGATAGTAGGAACTCGCTAGGTAATGATGATATTATTTCAAGTTTCCATCCGAATGAGGATGCTGTAGGCCAGGTTGATAATATGGTTTTAAATAAAGTACATGAAAACCAGACTGAGAATCAGGATGAAAAGTTGACACAGAGTTATACTGTAAGTAGTTTAGCTGATGCTTCGGAAGTTATAGACGCAGGTTGCATTAAAACGCACCAGTACGAAAAGCTTAATCTTCCTAAAACTGAAGCAGTGTTAAAGAATTTAAATGATAACGATTCTGATATCGCAAGTTTCAAAGAGACTTTTTCGTCAAAAGAGGATAAAACTAAAGTTAAGGGGGATAAAAAACGTGAAAAAGCGCCTTCAGGTTCCAGCATTAAAACTGCTAATACTGTAGTAATTAAGGCGGTAAACAAGAAGTCGTATAAGCACAAATACGAAAAGCAGAGTCAGGTTGTTGAAAAAATAGAATCTGCATTAAAATTTAATACCGATACAAGCAAAAGTACGAAGAAAGGTAAAGTGTGCACTACAAAAACTCCATCAAAGGAGGAATGCGTCGCTGATAAGGTACACAAGGTTATCAAAAGGAAGAATGACAATTTTAAAGTTCCTTTGCATAAGTACAGGAAACGGAAGATTTCTGCCGCCCAGGAAGGTTGGCCTCCTCCCAAGAGACCTCCTGTCCATCGTCAAGCCGGACCAGCGCCTCAGGACCTACGAACTGCTGCACGAAGGATGCCCACACGGTCAACGAACCCCTTTACTAGGACTGCGACCATCAAGAGAGGTTCCACGGATTGGACAGACTGGTGCAAGGAAGTTGCTGCATTCATGAGGAACAAGTCTTGTATCAATTCTCTTATTCTAACTCCCACCCTTTAATAAAACCGAACCAAATTGGTTTGAAGTTCCCCATTGTATATACTGTGTAAACATTTTGAGGGGAAGGAGTGAGCCACTGAAAAAAAACGGCATACTGTTGTTTTATAAATTTTTGAAGGGGACATGTAGTGACTAGGAAAAATATACATACTGCACAATATACCAATTAACCACTAATGTACTAACTTCACAAATCATGACACATGTGCATTATAAATTGGGGGAGAGCAGATGCAAACAGTCAAGAAATGTCATGCTGTGCAATTGTGTTGACAATTTTAACTAAAATAAGTTTTTTAGGGCGCAGTTGGCCAGCCCAGTATCCGCAACTCTGCAAATCCACTGTTTGATGGTGTCACCTGGACCCTTCGGGGTTAGTTTTGTAAAATGGTAGTGGCGTTTTTCCCCCACACAACGTGTGGAAGGTTTTTTGACTTTGCCACCCATTATGTAAAAAGTCAGACCAGCACGCGTTTTCAATTAGTTAACTGAAGCCGTTCAGACCTCAGTTACCTAATTTTTTTTTCGAGGGAGGCCAGTGTAAGGTATACACAAGATTCGATTCACAAGAATCGAACTTTTGAGTGAATTAAAGAAGCTGCTTTAGATATGCTAATTTCGGCATACGCGCTTAGTATAAATACCACGCAGCGTCATTAATGAAGAAGGGGAGGTTGTTAAGGTTAAAAAGGTGTTATCCTGCGCTAGTGCTTAGCGGGCCAGAAGTTTACGTGGCAGTACTGCTGGTTTGACTTACTGTTCGTGAGTATAAAAATATATTGTTCTTGAAAGCTGTGTTTATACATTCCGTACAAGTAGTACGTATGCTTATTGCTGTAAAAGCCAATTATATGTGCAACGAATTCAATAAACATTGTTTCATGTATAAACTGTGTTTGTATAAAATACAAATAGAGTACCACTTCAAATTATATACACCCAAGTCTGGGTAGAAGTGAGTATAGAAACTCTATAACCTTGTATATAGAGTTGTAAAATATCTTGTTAAAACTGAATTCAGTGCCATCACTGTCTGGTTAAACCCCTGACAATCCAATTTGTTGCGTGTTAGAAAGACTGGGGGAGAGTCAGAAAAACTTGAGAAAGTTGGAAACAGTTTAGTATTTTTTTAAATACGTTGACATACAGTATGACACTTGAATATAGCAAAAACAAATAATAAGGTTCTTTGGGTACATGTCTATGATTAGGAAACAAACGCATATTATGCAACAGTGAAACGGGTATTTTGAAATCAAGTTCAGTTTTTGAATAATGTGAATGAATGAAACAAAATAAGATAAGATTAAATAAGATAACTAAGATAATACAGTAAATTATCCCTTGATGTGTGAAAAATATCAGGGTAAAAATAAAGGAAAATCTTCGCATAGAAAACAAATGTTTCCGTGTTCATAAAAGCATAGCCGGGATTTAACACAATAAAACTGAAAAAAGAACACAGAACGAAAGAGTTAGTGTAAGTGTAAAAATTTAATAAGGTGTAATGTTAGCAACGAAATTAAATTATGTTGATATGAAAAAAGAAATTTAAATAATATAAAAACATGAGCAAAATTTTAAGTAGATATATATTTAATTTTAATTTATTCTTATGTATAACTTGCTGTGATACCTTCTCCTACAAACTTGTAATTATGAGCCTTAAACAGTGCATTGCTTATGTTTTCCTCTGAGATAAAAACAGTATCTATGCTGAATCATAAACACCGTTACTAGCATTGTAAGCATAAATATCGATCTTGACCATCGTATTATAGAAAATGCATGGTCTGATAAAAACAGCCTCATCACGTTTCATGAATGTGTATTTCAAGCAGGTGGAGACTCTCCTCCTCATTATAAACATGACCACAGTTGACAATATGATTTCAGTTTTATGCACACGCAAGTAGTAGGAAAACTTGAGCATATCGCAAATAATGGCAAAGTGCTCAACACATCTGTTAAAGTACTGAAGATCTTAAGACACTTACGGTCCCATTCGATCATCAGAGCATGTAATAGTTTGAATCATATTGATTTTCCCTAACCCTTTAAATAAAAATGTCTGAATAGAATTTTTCTTGTATTAAAATAATGAGCATTTCTCATATTGTAAGGAAAAACACTGAATTCTTATATTTTGATGCATATATTTTCCTCTCTTTGTCCTGAATTTCATTTATTCAGTCCCTAAAGTAGAGTTTGACTGAACTGGCAAAATTATAACATTTACTTGGCAATTATCTTACTCAGATTTAGTGAAAATAGTTTCTATAAAAATTAACCGATTTTTTTAATATAAAGTCAGCTTATCACTAGAAGGAACTTGTTTTATTTTTTTATTTATTTTTTTATTTTGGGGGCAGATAAACATATTCGTTATACAATCTTGATACAATAGATTCACCTTTACTGTTTGCACTCAGTTTTATGAAACAGCCTGCAGGACTCTTTACAGGAGTGAGTTTCTATTATTGCATTAAATATTATTCAAACGAAATGTTAAGGTGAACGAATAGGGCAGTAATTCCCTAATAAAAATTAGCAGTATTTATGAAGAGATTAAAATGTTGTCGAGAGTCAAAACATCCACCACCAGATTCCTTCTCTCTGTTAAATGGCTTCGCTAAACTAAAGTAATACGTGATAAGTATTCCCTATCTGATATAATTAATACCAGTATTGTTTCCTTTTTTGGATTTCGGAACATTTGTATATACTCGTATGTAATAAGATATTTTCCGGATATCAGCCAAATTTTGACACAAAATCTATTTATATTTCATATTGTCTAAAACTCGTTTTCTCAGTATCATTCAAAGTTATATATGCGGTGTCCCAAAGTTTGTGAATACTAAACCATCCAAAAGATAGTATCAACCTCAAAAACCTAATGGGGACATTTATTTGTAGTTTGGCATCACCATGATTTATCTCAAAATCACAGGGTGCTGGTTATTATTAACGATTGTTTTTCTCATACTTATTCTAGCATTATTTCTTAGCAGTGAAAAATATATAACAAATTAGAACAATAAAATGTGTGGTCAAATGTAGAGTTTTTCCCCTGAGATGTTACAAAATTGTTTTGATTTCATAGATATCAGAGATGATCAGCCAGTATTTACTAAGGGTCACTTTTCAAAAAAAAGACTATCTTTCAATTTAACATTTTTATTGATCAAAGCATCCTGCTATTATACATCAACTAAATTAATAGAAATCAATTTTCTCGGAATAAAATAACTATCGTCACCTTCATCTTTTAACTTTAAGAATACTTTTTAAGACTGCCATTTTATCTCGAAGTCCCACCATTAACCTCGTTCGGGCATCATTTCCGTAACATCGAAAACTTTCGTGATTTCGTGCTGTCCTTTCACGGAATCGATAGATGTCAATGTTTCCCATCAAAACTTTGCTTATTTTTGCCCATTCTGCTTCTGATGCTGCATCGGTCGCTATCAATCGTCATTCATCGTCATATTTATTGGAGAGTCTGGGTCATTTTTAGTGAATTCAGTCGAAAACAGCTGCGATTTGCTCGACAGCTTATTTTTAGAAATGAAAATGGCCATTTTGCTGACGTGAAGTTAACATAAAACTTATAATTTAAATTATGATAAATGTGAACGAATGATCGAATGCAAGAGAACTAAGATTTAGTGAATAAACATTAGTGAATGTAAGTTTAGAGCTCTACCAAAATCCAGGTAGTTCAAATTTCAAATCACTAGAGAAAATACCATATTTATTGAGATTATATGCCAATCAATTACATTATATTTATTAAATTTACTATTTGAAGTATCATGAGGATTTTTATTTAATTTGTGTGAGAGAGGGAAGGGTTTTTTTTCACCTTCTCTGATATTTATTTTGATAGCGGTGATTAACACCAAATGAAGAAATATTATTAGATTAAGCCGTTCCGGAAATACGCAAAAAAAGGAATATGAGAACTGCTATACAATTTTTATTTATCTCAAACTCTACGAGGAGGGGTGTTAAAATTTATCTTCAATGAAAATTAATCATGAACTCATTTACTCTAGCAAATATTCAGAAAATTATGGTTAAAGTAATTGAGACATGCATTTGCAAATGTACAATAAGATAATACACTGCTCAAAACAATTAGGGGAGCACATGGTTTTAACGAAATTACGCAAATAGTTACACCGATAAGTAACATAAAATAAATCATCCATAATTTAAAGCCTAGCAGGAAACAGAAGAAGAAAACTTCATATGCAAATCAAAGTTCATGACGTCAAAAACCAGAAAAAGAACATAAGTGCGGAAATCGGGATGTTGCAGAAACGCCTGTTTCACTGCCTTAACTGTGAAATTCGATTGCTCAGTTATTCTTTTTGAGAAAAGGTGACTTGAAAATGTCTCAACAACGTGATTTGCCGGAATCCATGGCATGGCGTATTATAGGCAGACTTGAATCCGGGCAAACACAACGTAGTGTCGCGGACGCTGTTGGAGTCGCCAGAAGTGCCATTGCAAGGCTGTGGAATCGATTCCAAGAAACAGGGAATGTTAGACGTCGACCAGGGCAAGGTCTGTTAAGAGCCACTACAGCAACCGATGACCGGTTACTGTTAACAGCTCGTCGAAACAGAACAGACAATGCTACTCAGCTGCAAAGACAGTTGCTCTTGGCAACAGGACGAAGGTTGTCCAGCCAAACAGTACGTAATAGGCTTCATCAGGGAGGTCTCTATGCACGTAAGCCAATGGTCTGCATTCCGTTGACCTCACGCCACCGGGCGGTCCGAAGAAGATGGGCTGATGAACATCGAGATTGGGAGCAACATGATTTGAGCCAAGTGCTGTTTACAGACGAGTCCCGATTCAGTCTGGAGTGTGACACCCGACGTGTTTTGGTATGGAGGGAAAGGGGTACTCGAAATAACCCCACATTCGTTCGTGTAAGGTCGCAATACAGACAAGCTAGTTTTATGGTATGGGGTGGAATCAGCATAGGCGGACGTACGGACCTGCATATCATTCGGAATGGTACTTTGACGGCCCGAAGGTATGCAGACGAGATACTGAGACCTCATGTCATAACTTACGCTGCAGCCATTGGAGATTCCTTTGTTTTCCAGCATGATAATGCCAGATCGCATACAGCTCGTCTTGTGGAGAACATGCTTGAAGCTGAAACAATACAGCGTATGGAATTGCCAGCGTGCTCTCCTGACCTGAATCCAATCGAGCATGTTTGGGACATGCTCGGACGACGCATTGCTGTGAGACCAAGGTCTCCTTTTACTCTCCGAGACTTGGAGATTGCACTTCTTGAGGAGTGGAATAGTATTCCCCAAAGTCTTATCATTGACATCATCGTATCCATGGAAAACAGGTGTGCAGCAGTCTTAGCTGTTCGAGGAGACCACACGCCATATTAAAAATCTTGTATCATTTCTAAACAATACTTTTTTTGTCGTTTACATGTAACCAAATTGTTGCCCTAAATCATCTTTTCATGTTTTTTCCATATTTTCAAAGAATTATAGCTTAATTACAAATTTTTTTACGTATTTTTTCTGTATTGCGCATTGATACGCATGTACTATCCATTTTATGCCAGTACGTGGCTGTCTCGCACGGTTTTCTTAACTTCTTTGCTTGCTCCCCTAATTTTTTGGAGCAGTGTACAATAAATTATCCCTTGATGTGTGAAAAATGCCAAGGAAAACAATAAGGGAAAATTTTCATATAGAAAAAAATGCTTTCATGTTCATCAAAGCATACCCGCGAATTAACACAATAAAACTGCAAAAAGAACACATAACAAAAGAGTTAGTGTAAGTGAAAAAAATTTAATAAGGAAGGTGTAATATTAGCAAGGAAATTAAATTATGTTGATTTAAAAATGAAATTTAAATAATAGTAAAACATCATGGGCAAAATTTTAAGTAGATATATACTTTATTTTGATTTAAATTATATATATATATATATATATATATATATATATATATATATATATATACATACTTAATTAAAGTGTGTATTAGCGGTGTTTCAGGTGCTAAATAAGGAATACTTTTTGCATTGAGATGGGAACTCAAAAAAAAAAATTGTACAATAGCTTGATGTATTGAAGGAGCTCATATAGGAAGCACATCTAAGAGGAAAATTAATTTCGACACCGGAATAAAGGGATCGTGACTGGTGCTCAAATCCGTTATCCAAAAACTGCGGCAGAGTAGTTATGGTGCATTAGAACTTCAAGGATTTATTTAACAGCATAATGCAAATAATGCTCTTCATGAGCAATTTGTAAGGGGTACATATCACGTCGTACTTTTGATTCAGTAAAGGGAAGTAAGGCTAAGTTATAGGGTACAAAGAACACTGTAACTTTCAAATAATGCATGCTCTTTTCATAGGCATTTTTTGTATTTTTCGATAACTTACTTTCCTTACTTTTACTATACATATATGGGATTGGGGGAATTAAAGCTTTAAGTGAGTTTTGAATAAAAATTTAGATTTAAATAAGAGTATTCAACTAATATTTCCTAATATGAAACATTTAATTTTTTTTTCCAAAGCCCAGTTCCTTGATACTAACAAAAGCAGGTGTCCTGAGCTAGAATTTTAATTCGAAAACCTGTCCTGCATGCGATATTTTTCTGTATGCATGCGTCATCAAGCTACATAAACTGCGACTCCTAAAAACTATTGAAATTTTATCAGATTCGGAAATAATCAATAATTCACTTATAAATGCATTATCATGTAAATTACGGGCAATAAAGTTAATGCACACCCGGATAAGCGCGCTCTCGGGTGCGGCTATCAATCACAGTTTCTTCCCGATCTTGACCCAATGTTTTTACCCGGCGCCCGCGCAGAGTCAACGTCAGAGCTTTTAAGCTGTACAGTACAGATCTCTTCTACAAACACGCGTCCATAATGTATCCCTTGATCTCGAGCCGAGTTTGTCGAGCAAACAGATTCCTTATCGGGGGAGCAGCCCAAAAAATCAGAGCCGTCATCTCCAGCCAACAATGGTACACACTCTTCCACTGCATATATCCCTGAATCCGTCCCATTAAGTGTACTGATAGATCGGCGGGGATTGGGGGGGGGGGGGGGGTTACGAAATTCGGGGTACAGCGCGTGAGTCAGTCAGCGGCACACTGAATCAGTTTTTCCCCCTAGAGTCCGCGGGTTCCCGAACCGGACACTTCTGGGTGACACAATGACTCAACGGCATCAAAAAATCAACAAAAATTCGGTACATTGTTCTGGCGGGGGGAAGGTCTGGAAATTAAGGGAAGAGGGGGGTAGTTATATTTAAAAGCCAACGTTCTGAGCTAGGAAGGAAACGATTCATTTAGGCATAAGTTGAAAGTCGTTGGATACGGTTTCGGTCAGGCCCCCCTCCCTCGCTCCGATTCGTAATCAGAGTGGCGCGGAGGGGAACGAGAGGGTCCCAGTGGCTAATGATGTAAATTTTTCGCCCTGCATTGTTATGCAGCGTTGCCTCTGCGCAAGGCGTTTCTCGGATACGCATAAATTTCGATCCGAAAGAGTTGGTGAATATTTCACGCATGATTTCATCTAATTTTGATTTTAGGACGTGTCGCTGCAGGGAATGCATGTAATAACCTCTTGATTTAGGGGTGTTTACGGATTTTGAAACACCTCGGTGTAATTTTTTTTTCCAACCGAATATTGGTTGTATGCATTGGGTTTCAACAGCAAAAGCATTTCTATTAAGCTTTTTTTATACTTCCTGTTTCAAGAAATTACAGCGGTATGATTCCATCATAAATGTTCTACTCTTCATATAGACAGCTTCTAAATTGATACATGTCATTACTGACGAGCGATTTAGCGATTCCCATATGGGGATTAATTAAGATATAATGAAAACCCAACATTCGATATCAAAGCACTCTCTCTTATCCTATTTTTCCTTTAGCAAACAGATTATGAAATATTTTTATCGAGAGTAGAGCCCTCCCCCCAAAAAATAAATAAATATTCAAGATAATAGTAAAAAATAATAATAATAAATAAATCAGCGCAATCAGCTTAGGCTAACTTTGGATTAAAATTTTAGTGCAATACTTACAAGGAAACTTATAATCAGGGAATATATGCGCCTTAAACCAGTTTATGGCTCTGTATAGGCTTTACAATACAACAAAGAATATGATCAAACAAGAGAAAGGGGGATTTTGTAAGCGGATTTAATTTATATATTTACAGCGACAAAATTTATTTCCATTCTTTTTTAGTCCACAGTGGAAAATATCTGAGACTGTCACGAACGACAATATATGATTTGATATACGGAAAGTTAAAATGGCAAATAAATGCACAAATATATTTATATATCCAGTTTGAATTTTTTTTTTAATTCCTGTTCCCCGTTAGTCACTTTTCTACATGCAGTCAAAACTAGAGAATAAAAAATGAAAATAAAGCGTTGATAATATTTAAATTTCCTGTTTTGTTTCACTTATAGAATTGGTCTGATATTATATGTTGCAATATTTGACTCTTCTCTACAATGCATTGTTTGCGCTAGCCTTTATATGTGATAATTGTACTGAATACAAAGAATAGTTTCGTTCCTTTATTTACGTAAATTCGGTTACGACTACTTCTTACGAAAGGTTTTATTCATTTCTAAATCCTGAATCCCCTGTAAACCGGTGGGTCCTCCAATATTTATAAGTTAGGAAATCTTTCATGGATTTTTAGTTTTCCTCTTATCAATGGAATCCCCACCATTCATAAGTTGTAAAAAAAACCAACTAATTTCGATATTGAGCTGAAATTTTAGATTTGTCTTGCAATAATATCATTTAATATTTCCACCTATTCGTCATATTGTTGACTGAAAAATAGAAATTATTTCCTCAATCAGTTTGAGAAGTAACGTGTCTGAGCTCAACTAAATATTCACGTTGACATTTTTGGTTTATATATTGCTATGTTCCAAACATTATCCTTCCTTTTTCCTTTACTTAGAGCCACTTTGCCGAGCTAGCGCAATTTTTCTGAAAATAATATAGTTTCGCTCCAGATAATAAATTCCCATTGAAGCCGACAGATGATGTGAACCAAGCTTGAAATGAACTCATTTCCGTTGGGGTTTCGTCTGTTTTGCAGGTATGGATAATTTTGACCAAAGCTTGGAGTAGCACTCATTTGTGAAAGTTAATATATCTGCTATATACGGGATATATCTCCGTTATGCATCTCCGTTAATATATCTCCTGATATGCATTCCTCTTTGACAGATACTTTTTACTTGGGTGTATTATTTTTTTTTACTTCAACTTAAAAATCCTTTTATAGTGCCATCAATCTCAGACTATAACTACCTCCATACCGTAAAATTCCTTACTGTAAAAAAGCTCTTCTCCGTAAATCTTTAAACTTATAAAAGTACACATATTAAGCACCAAACACTGCAATTTTAAAAAGTGCCGTACCATTTCTTTATTTCTCCGTTTATATCCATTTTATTTTTCCGTTGCCAAAGGAGGGATGATAAAATTTTATTTCTGGGTATATAAAAATCTTGAGTAGCAACCTGTTGTCTGTAGTTATAGGAAGGAAAAATCTCCTCCAATCAAAAAGCGTTTCCTCATTCACTCTTTGTTATGATTCTTCAGATGATTAAAGGGGTTTTCGTCCAATCACACACTCTAATCAGGATAAAATGATTGATGGAAATGAGGAAATACTTTTTTTCCCTTCATTTCATGCTCTCGGGAGTTTATTTTTCCTTTTATCAACTATGACAATCTGATTTTTGTTGACTTAAACTGATTGCCTTTCGTAGAAACTATTTTTTTCCTTCTCTTTTTTTCTTTTTTTTCAATAGCAGTTTTTTTCCTATCTCCTAACTTCTTCTTTCCTATAATTGAATCAAAATGTTTTTATTTAGCTTTCGCATCAGCAATATTTTTTTCCCCTCTTTCGTTCTTGAAGGCTTTTGAGAGATCTTAGCGATAAAAGCAGGGGAAGAAATTTTTAAGGGAAAGAAACATAAAAAATAGTTAAGGTAGAAAAACAGCAGGGGTATACGACAGTGAAAAAAAATGCACATATATATATATATATATATATATATATATATATATACTGAAATGCGCGCTTTCAAATCAAGTCTCATCGTACGCTTGCGAAACGCGGTGTCGTCATTGAAAGCCAGACTGTCGAGAGAGAAATACAGAAAACTGACTTTTTCTTTTTAATCTTTCAGCTGGTTTGTGTGTGTCGTGATCGTGAATTTATGTGTTTTGAATTTTAGGATTCGATATCTAGGAACTTTAGTCGGTGGTTAAACATATGGAGATAAGGAAAAGAAGAGTTTACTAGGTTTTGTTCCCCACGTGCAGGTTGTTGACAAAAGTGAAGAGGATTCAAACAGGACATCAAGAGTTATCTACCAGAAAGATAATATACTTTCTTTTCTTGTATATGACTGGAATGTCCTGATAAGTGGATTTCTCTTTACGTCATTTAGTTTGCTACCAAGGTATTGCTTTTGACATCCATCTGATTTACAGAAAATATATTACTCGATGTCTTTAAATATTTCAACAAATGGACGGTTTATCATGTAGTATTGATGTTTACCTAGAGAGACACTCTAAGGAGAAATTAATTCAACATGTTTAAATGAAAGAGGTGAATAGTGAAGGAGGGGGTGATTTTTTCCATTCCCTCATGATAAAAACCGGAAGGAATGATTTACATAGTCTTTCAGAACTAAATGTATCTTTGAAGCTAACGGTCAAAACAGTTTCTGATCCAAGAGTAGAAAAGAATAAAGAAAACTTTTACCCAGAAATTTAAAATGAGCAAGTTTTGCAGTTCTCCCAAAATGATACTTTCATTTAGTTTATAAACTACCTAAGGAGAGACTACCTTACTGTATCATTAATATCGTAATGATACAGTAAGTTTGAACTACGGTTCGCCATTGGAAAAGTTTCCTCGGAAGCATTCTGATAAACAGATATTCTTTTACTCCCCTGACAAATAAGTTGCATTGAAAACCCATCATATATCTACGATTAATCTCTTGATTTAAATACCAAATCCTAAATTAACTCAATAATTTGGATAACTGTCACATAGATATTTAATAATTTCGTTAACTTGTATTTCTTTTTCTGTGCAAAATTTAATTCCCCATGAACAAAAAATTATATAGAGTCAAATTTATAAAATGGCTCCATAACACAGTTCAATTTTGATATTTTTCCTCAGACTTCGCCTTTCTAAGAAAGCTTCCATTAAAGTAAATATTGCGTACCGTGTAGTCCAGTGTTTTATTTATTTTAACTCTTCCAAAGTTTCTTTCTTCTAGATTCTCGGTGACAGCTGGGAGGAAATCTAATGAAATATCTATATTTCTTTTTCGTATTTTCTCCTGCGAGAAATTTAGAAAATCCATTAAGTACCTTTAGTATAAAGGAATGCATTTATTCTACTGGGCACCCAATGTTCCTAAGTATCATAAAATATATCGTAATAAAACTTATTAACATAACCAATATATTAAATAAAGGTTAATTTGAAATCGCATTTTCAATTTGGTATTTTGTTACATTTTGTTTATCTGGGTTGACTGCTGGGGAATTGCTTATAAAATGCTTGATTAGGCTGCAGAAATATTTAAAACTTGAAAAGATGAAATTCATACACACGTATAAAAATGTGAACTTTACATCAATTGTAAATCAGAAAGCTGGTTTGAGAGCTATGTGAGTTACTGAGAGAAAAATTCTGCCACAGAAAACTGGCATGCCCAGCAGTTTTTTGCTGATTGCGTACGCAATGAATTATACCTTCATGTAATTTAAATTTGTTTTCGTACTTTTAAATTATTGAGAGCATGATAATTTACGCCAAGTATTTGTTATTTTTTCCAACTTATGGGTACTATTAATGATATTTACTATGAATATATTTCATTTATTGTTCAAAATTTTAGGCATGCATGTTAGGGATTAAATTGAAAAAAAAAATTCTTTTATCACTGGGTATCAAGAAAAGTTCTCACCAATTTTGAGATTAAACTCAAAAGCTATTATCAATGAAGAAAGTACGTAAAGATGCAAATATTCGTTTAAGGTTTTTATCGATAAGGTTGCGTTATCTCACATCATCGAAACTGAAATAATTCTGGGGAAAGCTGGGGGATCTTTGGAGTAAAGAATCTTCAATGCTCTAGAACAGGGGTTCCCAACCTTTTTATAGTAGCGTACCTGTATGTTGTAAACAATTTGATGACGCACCGGTAGACCAAAAATTTTGAAATGGGGAATAAAATGCAATGGAGAACATTTGTAATAAAGACAAGTAACTTCGGATACATTTTTATTGCTAAACATATACATAAAATATAATAATCACTTTAAAATATATATAATTAGTGAGAAGGTTGGGTGTAATGATGCGCCTTCGAATATGTAAAAATATCATAAAAATATGAAAAAGTTAAGTCGATCGAAGGCTGTCATCATTACATTTATTTGACAAATTTGGAAACGACGACTGAAAGCGGTACGTTAATTAAAGAACGGACCGGTCCTGTGTGATGTAAGGTATTGAATAGTCCTGCGGCGGTGGTCATCTTGGGAGGTTGATCGCCAGACAAGATTAAAAGAAGATGTCGCCAGGGTTTGACATTACACGACAATGGACTGTGTTTTTGGATTTACAACGGCGGCATGTGAGAACCAAGGGCGTCGTGGGAGGTTTTTGCAAGCGTGTTTCCCGTGGGGGCGTGCGTTGGTTGAGCAAGGGTGGCAGTTTAAATTATGGTGGAGTAAAACAAGCGAATGAGGTTATGGCATGTTTCAGAATTGCTCTAAAAGAATTTTAGAAGGGGGAGCCAAAGAAGAAGAATGGTCTTCAAAAATAGAAAAATTGAGGAGTTTGAAATACTCAAGAGCTCTTTCTCTTTAGCCCTCTCGCTTTCTCCTTTTTTTCTTTCGGAGTTAGCCAATTCTACGATCTCTCAGGAAGAGACCTTTTTCTTGATTTTTGGCGTATCGGGACGGAAACTGAAGTTCCTCGTTGCCTACTGAGAGGGGTGAGCTACGACGTAAGGAAAAAATTTTTAAATTCCCCAAATATAGTTTGTGCAGTGAAAATTTTGGTGTGTGTGCGCGACGTGATTTAAAGGCAGCAACAAACTCCCCAGCCCAAAGAAGCAAGAGTTCCCCGGCCTATGTCAGAAGGGAATCTACAAGTGCACCGAAATACAACGCATTGAGTGAGTCCAAATCATTTATTTTGAAAAGATCAGTCTGGTTCCTTTTGGTAGAGGTTTTTTTTATTTTTGTTTTTTAAAGTTTGGTTTACGAATAGGCGTGGAAATGATTGATAGAAGAATTTAGTGGTATTAGATGTTTTTGGTTAATTATTCTGTGCTCCCTTGCCTTGTTTTTAAAAGAAATCTTTTACAACCATACTTTTTAGTTGAGAATTTGGTTTATGTATGGATAAGTGTTTTTTTTATTACGAAAGTGTTTAAGATAAAATGCACAAAAAATGTATAAAAATTGTAAATAAATTAAGTTTAAGTTAAATTTAAATCAACTCTCTGTTTTAATTGTTCTTCAATATTTTTAGCTCACTTGTTCGTCAATTGCTAATTACGTCCTGAACTACGGGTTATTAACAATATAATTTTAAAACACAATGCACTCAACTACCCCTTTATAAATAATTAATGTACTACCCAACTAATTCACGCCCGATAAGATAACTTTGGACGAGCAATACGACATTGGGCCTGTTTATTATTAACTAAAGAAGTAATATCGGGCTCAATGTTTGTCAGTTTAAGGTGAAGATTCGATTCAATGTCCAGCAAAGCTCTATATTTGGTTTGCATCGCAGTCATTGCAGAAAATCCTTTTTCACATAAATATGTGGTCGCAAATGGCATTAAAAATTTTACTGCTTGGCAAGAAACTTCTCAGACACAGTTATAATTTGCAAACACAGTTATAGACACAGTTATAATTCGCAGGCGAGTGCTAAATTTTTATGGGGCGGTCATAGATAATACATTCAGGTGTAGGCGGCATCTTTTGAGATTAGGTAAATCCCAATAAAGTATTACAACACAAACAATGGATAAGAAATTCCAAACTAAAATATTAAAACGTATGGATTATTAGTTATTATAATCATTTCTTTTCTTTTTTTGTAATACAGATTTTTAATAGATTTTCGTTTTAAATTGTAAAATCATTCGCATACCGGTAGCTGCTTGTCCGCGTACCGGTACTGGTACGCGTACCCAAGGTTGGGAACCACTGCTCTAGAACTCCGATCTACACTAAATGCTCGTTGGAAGCTTGTTATGTTTCTAGTGGACTGTCATTCAGTCCATCGAGACATTCTAGAAAACAACAAATTCTTTTCTCAAATAAGTACACTATTTTTATCAAAATTATTCCCGTTTCGATCACTGAAGAAAAAAAAATAAAATGAAAATGAAGCCCGTGGCAATGTGAAAACACCTACCGAAACCCCAGGCTTATAGACAGTAGCACCATCTCTTATATCAAAAGCTATCACAGTAGAATCCATTTTCGATCTTCAATAAGCATATGTCTATTTACTTCCTCTCTTTATCGATATGTATTTTCCAGTATATATATATCTTTCTCCTTTCCCATATATCCCTCATTTCTGAAAGAGGAAGCAATTTTATTTCCTTTCAGCCTCTTTTATAAGTCTGCAGAAATTTCATGGGAATCATCTATTGTGAATGAAGTACTTCTCTGGAGATCCTAATATATTCAAACTACCCCCAATACCAAATCCAGTATCAAAGTGATAGTATATTTACATATTTACTCTCTCTTATACATATGACATCTGCAAGTCACATACTCATTTACAAGTCACCATGCCAGTCCACGGGGGAAAAAATTTAAAAACATCTTCCTCAAATTGGACCTATGCATCATATATATTTGATCATATATATTATGCATCATATACATTGATTTGTTACGTGTTTAATACTTGCTGTGATAAAATAACACTGTTTCATACCAACATCATTTTTTCCTCGCTTTTACTAAAGTTCTCATTCAGTCGCTGATGAAATTATTTTTCATATTTTTACAATAGCATCAGTTACAGACGACATTAGGGTGCATTACATCTGTTGCTAATTTTCTGAAAGAAATTCTTTCTTAACTAGTAACAACAATACTAAAGAATCAAGATTAAAGAATAAAAGGAGCTTGGTTTTTTCCAACATAGCGGAGACTTCTTTATAACATCTTTGGACAATATCGTCAAACCTTTTATTTATGGAAAATTCCTTCAGTATTCCATGTACTGTGAATTTGTTAGTATTCAACAAGTAGCTAAATTTTTCGCTATTTAGTTTTCAATAGATTTTGCTGCTACTGCACTTGTTTACTCCAATTTTCTAGGTTTTCAAATTTATTTACACTATTCTAAATTTGTACTGTTATTCAGTCTTTTTGTGGTGAGTAAGTAGAAAACATGCTTAAATCATAAAATAGGGAGATATTCAGTTGCTTGATATGCACAATATATCCAAACTAAGTTTCTATAAGCGGTAAATATTCTTTCCAAACACATTCTTTGTTAAAATATATGCAAATTCCAATATTTAAATGCTCTAATATGTATAACTTAACTGTTTTCATTATAATTGTATTAAGCTTGTAGAGTGGCAACCTTCTTTCAAACAGAACTTGTGTAGTAAGCTTTGGCAACAAGTTGTCTTTATTATTGTCTTGCTCGCTTCGCTAGCGTGTGTAATCCGATTGCCATGTTGGTGAGCTTTTTGCTATGTGTAAATACATTATTTAATCTGGAACGTAGTTTGGTTATTTCATCATGTTAATTACTATTTAATAACACGTTATGAGCACGAAGCTCTATCCGGAATGCCAATTACGATCCAGAATCGAAGATAATTTCGAAGTCATAGCACGAAGTCGAAGCCGAATGAAGGAAATGCCGAAATTAAATGGCGATAATTACCACACGTGGTGTATTCGTTCCCGAGCCATCTTAGTGCAGAAGCGATGCTGGGAAGCCGTAGAACCAGGATATGGAAATGCTGTGAGTGAAGCAGAACGAAAGAAAAATGATGAATCCCTTTGTCTCTTACTCCTTATCGTAGAAGACACCTTCTTGGATGACATTGGAGATTGTGTTAGAGCCAGAGACGCCTGGAACTCTCTTAAGGAAATGCATACCAAGTTCGGTTTACTGCACGTGTTGCAACTCATGAGAGAATTCTTCAATACTGTGATGAACCCCAATGAATCTGTGCAAGCCTACCTAGCTAGATTAATGGGCTTACACAGGAAGCTATCCAATGGAGGTTATGCATTCACAGACAGAGAGGTTGCTTTAGTGATGCTATTAGGGCTACCCAAGGCCTATGAATCACTGATTCTAAATTTCGAAAAAGACGAAGCAAACCTGACAACCACACTCGTGAAGTCCAGACTGCTAGTGGAAGAAAAAAGGATAGCAAGGAATGAGAGCTTACCCAAAGAGTGCCATGAAGAACTAGCCCTCCACACAAGAAGTTTGAGCTCAAACCAGAAAAGACCTGCAGCAGGAAAGCCCATGAAGAAATACATGCCAAGAAAATATAATGAAGAAGCAGAAATAAACAGAAGAAAAAATACAAAATGCTTTTGCTGTGGCAAATGGGGGCACATCTCGAGAAATTGTGAAGAAGCCAAACAACAGAATCAAAGCAGTGCCAAAACAGCAGTTGATCTTGAGACAAGCATCGCACTGCTAGCAGATGAAGACGAATCAAGGAAAGGAAACCTCTGGATTCTAGACAGCGGAGCCACTGAGCATATGACGTCTGACCGAAAAAAATTTTCAAACCTTAGACAATATGCATCTGAAGTTGAAGTTGCAAACTCAGAAAGAATAAATGTCAGTAGAATAGGTAATATATCATTCCATATATATGAAGAGAATGAAGTAAGAAACATAACCATTCAAAATGTTCTATATGTCCCAAAACTGGGAGGAAACCTACTGTCAATTGGAAGAATCGAAGAGAAAGGCTTGAAGGTAGAATTTGTAGACGGTAAAGCCAAGGTGATAGACAACCATGGGAAGACACTCCTGTCAGCTAAGAAAAAGGGAAGACTCTATTGAAGAACACTATTGAAGAACAGACAGAAACTGCTTGTGTGACGAGAACTGAAAGTATTGAACTGATGCACCGCAGACTTGGTCACCCACATTACAATACAATCAAAACTATAAACTCCATTAACGAAGATAAAGAATCGCTAGTGTTAGCAAATGCACCATGCTCCATCTGCATCCAGGAAAAAATGAAACGGAAAAAATTTCCAAAGTATGCCAACACACGAGCTAAGGATCCCCTTGAAATAATACATTCTGATGTTGTTGGTAAAATTTCCCCCTCATCCTTTGGAGGATCAAGCTATTTTGTTACATTTACTGATGATTTCTCGAACTTTACTACCTTGTACACCATGAAGGCTAAAAGTGAAGTGTTGGGAAAATTTGATGAGTACCGCCGCATGGTTGAAACTCTTCACAACAAGAAGATAAAAATCCTAAGAAGTGACAATGGCAGAGAATACAGAAATGAAAAATTTGACAAGTATCTTACTGTGCATGGAATTCAAAGGCAGCTTAGTGTACCTGAAACACCACAACAAAATTGTAAATCAGAAAGGATGAACCAAACATTGATAAACACAACAAGATGCCTTCTCATTGAATCAGGAGCAGACCACAGATTTTGGGCCGAAGCAATAGCCACTGCAGCTTATGTACATAATAAGCGACCATCTTGTGCAATTAATGGCAACATCCCGGAGGAAATGTGGTCAAGTTCTGAAAGCAAAATAGATCATCTCAGAGTATTTGGATGTAGAGCTTGGAGCCATGTGCGCTCATATTCAAGGAAAAGTAAACTTGATCCTAAGGCCACAGAATGCATTTTTGGGGGTTATCCCAATGGAGTCAAGGGCTACAAATTATATGACCTGAAGAAAAAACAGTTCTTTGTAAGCAGAGATATAATTTTTGAAGAAAATATTTTTCCCCTGAAGACTGACAATAGTTATAATACTACAGGAGAAGTTACACTCAGTATTGAAAATTTGGAAGATGACTACCTGTACACTGTGACGGTGAAAGTTGTGGGTAATTATTAATTTTATTTATATTTTAATATTTATCTTTTAATAAGTCAATGATTTTCTGAATATAATTAATTTGTGCATTTCATTGCATTGTGATTCCCAAATGAAGTAAACAACTCTGGTTTTATATGACCAATTAATTTATTTATTAACATAAATGATATGATATAATACATTCCTACAAAACTTCATCTACACATACATTTAATTCATTCACTACAAAATCATTATTCGAATTAATTCATTATACGAATTATCATTTATTTTTCGCTAACTTCCATTATCTGATTACTTCACTACCGCGCTCTATATTATTAAGTTAATGAAGGCTACGCTATAAGAAGCAATGACGGTATAATATGAAGAGGAAATAAAGGGACCGTACCTTTACAGATGATAATTGGCTCGTCGTTGTGGACATCGGGCACGGAGCAATAACGGACTTCGTTTCATACACACATCACTGGTACTGGATACACACACGGTAGAGTACAGGGCTCCTTCAGTCATTCTAGGCACTAGATACACACATGGTAGATTACAGGGCTCCTTTAGTCATTCTAGGCACTGGATACACACACGGTAGAGTACAGGGCTCCTTTAGTCATTCTAGGCACTGGATACACACACGGTAGAGTACAGGGCTCCTTTAGTCATTCTAGGCACTGGATACACATATGGTAGATTACAGGGCTCCTTTAGTCATTCTAGGCGAACGGCAATTGGGCAATGGGGCGCATTCGTCTTACAGCTCTGCTGGTATCGGTCACGGCTTATATCATCATCATCGGGCGCACTTCGTACATCTTACTAGCTAGATTGCTACTACTTCTGACTCTAACTTCTAACTCTCTCTGTATCCTGTCTGTCTTTTTGCTTCCTCATATTATTTCATATTATTTTTCTCAAATTTATGCCGGCTCCGCCTCTTCTCCATTCCATTGGCCATATTATTATATGTCATCACAATTCGTCCGTGGCTGCCTTTTCTGCATCCCCTTTTCACCAATACGCAATGAGGGCGGGATTTATAAAATTCTCCTTTTTTCCCATGCACTTTTTCCCATGCTCCGACATCATGAAACACGTGTTCTGTTTTATAGCCCTCATAAATTTTCAGTCTTCCTTTCTTCTTTTCTTCTCTTCGTTGCCATTCATTCTACTGCACTTTTATCTTCTAGTTTTATCTTTAGTAGCTTAGATTTATTGTTGGCCATTTGCTTCTTAGCCCTGCTTCTTTCTTACATTTCGCAATTATGTTACTTTGTCCCGTACTTTTCGATTTTGCTGCCCCTGGCCGTGACATTATTGTCATATCCCTATGACATACACATCTGAAGTAGAAGTTGGAGATTCAATCCTAGAACTGTCAAATCTCGACACAAATGACCTAAATCTATTTCCTGCTCCATTTCAAGAGCTACATGACCTAAGTCCTGATGATTACTCTAACCAACAGTCCGAAAACAACCCTAAATCAGCTGGAGAGATAATAGAAGTACCCGAAAACCATGACACTGAAGTGAAGACAAATAATCTTACCTGTAGAAACAAGAGGGATAAAGGAGCAAGACCTGTCAGTACACTCAAACACCTTGAAGATTACTACCTCTATAATGCTCAAGAGATACACCAATGTGATGAGAGAGATCCAGTGACAGTGCGAGATGCCCTGAAATCTCCTGAAGCAGACATGTGGCAAAAGGCCATGAACGAAGAAATTGCAAACCTCACTCAAGCCCAAACCTGGGAACTTACTACGAAACCACCTGGTGTGAAGATAATACCTTCCAGATGGCTGTTCCGTAAGAAAAAGGATGAAACTGGAAAACAAGCAAAATTTAAGGCCAGGTTAGTAGCAAAGGGCTACCTCCAAGTATCTGGTGTGGACTTTCATGACACCTTTTCTCCTGTTATCAAGCTTAAATCCATTCGACTATTAATTGCTATAGCTGCTGAAAAAGATTTTGAAATCCATCAAATGGATGTGACAGCTGCATACCTCAATGGAGTCTTAGAAGAAGACTTGTACATGGCTCAACCAGAAGGTTGCATTGAAGAGGGAAATGAGCACCTTGTCTGCCACCTAAAGAAGAGTATATATGGCCTTCGACAATCAGGACGAGTGTGGAACACTTGTTTAAATGACTTCCTAATTGATTATGGATTAGTGAGGGCAAATGCAGACCCATGTATTTATTTTTGTCACCAGAGAAACATCATAGTTGGAGTCTATGTTGATGACCTTTTGATCATTGGTGATTTACAAGAAATAAACAAGTTCAAAGAAAAGATCAAGGAAAAATTCACTGCAAAGGATTTAGGCCCAGCAAGCCAAATTTTATCCATGCAAATATGCAAGGGAAAAGATGGATCATACACTTTAGATCAAACTGCCTATGTGTCAGAAATACTAGAAACCTTCAAGATGACTGAAGCAAGACCTGCAGCTACACCATTAGACCCCAGCATAAAATACAACAAAGCATACAAACAAAGGGAAGAAATCAAGGAGATCCCATATAGGCAAGCTTTTGGGAGCCTGCTATATCTCACCTGTGGTACTCGCCCAGATATGGCTTACTCATCCACCTATATGAGCCAGTTCAATGAGAAGCACACTGAAGAACACTGGCGGGGTGTAAGCATGTCCTGAGGTACCTAAAGGGAAGTCGACACAGAAAGTTGAAATTTAGGAAGACAGGTGAACCACTGCTAATCTATTCTGATGCTGACTGGGGAGGTGACAGAACCGAAAATCTTATAGTGGATATATAATGCTGCTCACAGGAGCTCCAATCTCATGGTCTAGTAAGAAGCAATCCACAGCAGCCTTGTCGTCGATAGAGGCAGAATATATTGCAATGTGTCACACCGCCAAAGAAATTTTGTGGATCAACAATCTATTGAAGGAAATATGTAGTGGGTTGGTGTCCTCGCCTCAAAAAGTGTTAGTTGACAATCAAGGAGCCATATTCATAGCCAAAAACCATGTGACTTCAGAGAGAAGCAAGCACATAGACATAAAATACTTCTTTTTAAGAGATTTGGTGAGAGAGAGAGTCATTACTTTTGAGTACATACCATGAGGTGAGAACCTTGCTGACCTTCTCACAAAACAAGTTTCGAAGAAAGCCCTACAAGCTTCTGGATATGCAGCAACATACCCTGGTGAATAAGCACTAAAAGTGAGTGACAACCTTGTGTAAGAACTTTCTCCTATGCTGAAGTAGAGACAGTTGTATTGAAATACTAGTGAAAACTTTGATTATTGTTGATAAGAGACTCATTTTAGAAACTTTGATCAAACTCACTTCATGCACAGAACCATTTTAGTATTTAGAAGTTAGTTTTATTTACAGTGTATCAGTACTAAAACAGTATTAATATTTATTACACTGCATGAATGTTTAATAGTATTATCATGTTTTTTTGGACTGTAGAAGCATTCTGTCATGTATTATCAGGTCTTCATATATGATCCTTATATTGTTAAATTGAAGTCTGTAGACATTTAAGATAGTGTAATTAGCAAGGGGGCGTGTTAAAATATATGCAAATTCCAATATTTAAATGTTCTAATATGTATAACTTAACTGTTTTCATTATAATTGTATTAAGCTTGTAGAGTGGCAACCTTCTTTCAAACAGAACTTGTGTAGTAAGCTTTCGCAACAAGTTGTCTTTATTATTGTCTCGCTCGCTTCGCTAGCGTGTGTAATCCGATTGCCATGTTGGTGTGATTTTTGCTATGTGTAAATACATTATTTAATCTGGAACGTAGTTTGGTTATTTCATCATGTTAATTACTATTTAATAACACTCTTCAACGATATTGTCTATAAAAGCAAGTACCGCGAAAAAAAGGGAAGACAGACAAAATTGCAACTGTAATCAGATGGCTAATCGGGGAAATCCTGCCATGCTTTGCAATCGCAAACAAGCATAAATCGGAAATGTTTGTGTTGCAGATAGCACAAAACAACCCAGGTAATTTTAGAAGCAAACTGAATGGGAAGATTGAAACTAACTATAAAGAAACTGTAAGGGGAAAAGAGATTACTGTTATGGCGACATTACCCTTCTCTTGCGTCTTACATTGCGCTGTGTTTATCGGGAAGAAAAACCCGCTCCTCAGAACAATCAGGACACCGGAATACTACGTTGAAGTCGTTTTCAAGACTTTATTATAACTCACTAATGCAGCGAATAGACTGCCTTAGTCTGTAGAAAAGTAGACATAAAAAAACTGACTCCCCAATTCAGCCGTGGACAGCCCTTATAAAGTAAGGGTTGGCAGAAAAAGTGTACCTCCAGAAAACCGCCAACAAGCTTGCCAAGAAAAATTGACCAACACTCATACCCCTAGTGACTGAGACATAATGATCGGAAGTGCTGACCACGCCAAGTTAGCAGACAGTCTCCCAAAACCTCGACGCAGAAGTAGGGTCCGTCAAGAAGAATTAATGATGGCCAGGACCCCCAAGACGGCAGCAAATGTCCAAGACAGGTGGCGATTGCCCTCGGACTGTGACAAAGCCACTCCAGGAATCGGAAACCATGGGCGGGAAGAGGGACTGTTGGGCATTTACAGATATTTCTACAGCGTGCAAAAGTCGTCACACCATTAATAATGTGTAGATTTCAACAATACCAATTTAGTAATGGTAGATAATCCTAGGGAACAGGAAATGTTACTTTTCAATTTAAGACATCATTATAACTCCGATAATTTGTTGACATAGGTACCCATAAAATTTTACTTGTGAAAAGCTGATTTTTTTTTTCTATTCTTTGAAATCTGTTGCTATCAACTCAACTATTGACTCAAATGCATAGTACTTTAAGTGATTCTTTTACCCTTTCCCAAGTGGTCAATTAAGATTAGTACACAATGGGAGCCCAAAAAAACAATCGGCACATAATCTCTCCTGCTTGAGGAACCATTTCAGCTTTATCGGGAGGTCGTTTGCTTCAACTTCTTTTTCTGTCTGTTCTTTCGTTTCTGGCTAGTAGTGATGCATTCATGTTTCATCAACTGTTAATGAAACGACGCTAAAATACATCTCGATTCCTCTGAGACAGCTTCAAATTGTGATTCGAAGTATTCACTCGTCCATGTTTTCGATCGATCGTCAGCAAACGAGGCATCCACCTTGCCGACAGCATTCTCATATAGAATTCATGCAAAATATTATGTACGAGCTCTGATGAGATGCAAACATTTTAAGAAATCTCATGCACTTCTAATCTATCCATCATCACCATATAATGGATTTTTCCATAATTTTTGGTCTACTGACCTCAGCAAGCTGGTCAGAAAATTTGGCGTCACGTATGATCATTCGGCTGAAACTAAGATCAGCGAAATACTTGTAAATCATTCTAAGCAAAAGTGCAGATCGTATTAATCAAACGTGGATTAAGTTTCTGCCGCCGTTTAACCTCTTGAAAAATAATGTTTTATTAACACGCGAACTCTTTCTTCTCCATTGTATGAACAGTAATAAGAGCTGACCTACGAAAATAGCTGTTATTTACATACTAAGCATTGGCAATTCGACATGCGTTCTTTTGAAGCATGCTAAATGGGAGAGAGCCAACAATTTCAGCACAGTGGAGCCATCTGTCGGGTTTTGCACAGTCTTGGGAAATGATGCTCGTTACGAGAAAATTCAATACATAAGAAATGGTTGGCCCATTTTATAAGGAAAAAGGATTGCTCACTCCATTAATCAATCTCGCAATTTTTTTCATTTACATATTAAGGTAGGCAGAAATGTGTCAGAGATAGATATTTTACTGAAATTAAAATATGTGGTAAATTTTCAAATGAAAGATTTATTTTGATAAAAAAGTTTGAGAGATCTACCGAGGCCAGCCGATAACTTAAGGGCGTAACAAAACATTTTTGGGAGAAATTTTTAAATAACAGAATTATCGTAAAAAAAGTGTTCATCAACTCTAACATTTACATAAATGGTTTAGTGTGTAATATATCTAAAAATTCACTTTCCCGCACACTCATTTGAATAGTTTTGGGATGGTAAAATGACCAAATCGCAGAATGATTTGATTTCAACAAAATTATTTCCTTAGGAAAGAGTATAAAAGAAGTTGAAACATGCTGGTTTCTTATTGATGAATGTTAAATAATCAAATCTTCAACAGGCATTTCTTTGGCAATAAAATTATAAAGAAAACTACAAAAAATATTTTGTCTGACTTAATCTGAACCTCTAATAATCCTTGCCGTGTTTTGTACTTTCGCGCGTTAAACAGGGGGAAAACTTAATGTGAACTAAGGCCAAACTTTTACTTTGACAGGGAAAATCATAATTTAGATACAAAACTTGTAGCCTCAGCTCACGCTCAAGCAGTAATAATCCGAAGCCCAAGAGATCACATTATAATAACTTTGCTGAGCTTTGAGCCTAATATGAATGCAGCATGTATATAAAAACACGTTTTTAATATTTATGGGGTCGTTTTAAGTAATTATGTAACGATAATAGTTTCATTAAGCCGATACAGGCCTCTTATTAGATATTATTTTCCCGTGTATTTTCTCCAATATTTTATTAAAACTATCTACTCCTTGCGCACAACAGAATATTTTTTAGTGAACTATTAGATTTCAAGGAAAATTCATGAAAATTTTGGCTTTCTGTTATCTGAGCCAGACCCGTTTTGATTCGGCTTCTGTAATGCTAAACTTTTCAATAAAACGTAGTTGATTTTTAAAGCTTTTTCTCTGTGAAGATGAACTTAGGAGCAACTATTAGTAGACTTATCTGAATGCTTATGTTGCTTTAATAATAGAGAAAATATTACATGTATCTTGGTGAAAATACATAACAAGAACACAACGCTTCTTAATATCCACAATAAAAAATAAGGGTACATAGAAAAACACACCTAATGCTCCTCGGTCAGACAAAGATCTATTAATTAAATTCGAAACTTGTTGCCCCCAGACTTATTTTTATTGTGGATATTAGGTTGACTATTTCTATTAACAGAGATGCACCATGAAAAGAAAATCTTCTCTTTACAAAGCACTTGCAATAAAAATAAATAAATTCTCAAAATATTTTTAGATTATTTAACACATTTTTAACAAAAAATTCCTACATTTAATATTTTTTTATCTGTTTGCTAAAAACTATTGCTTTAATTCCTTATTTCCCGCAAAATAAATGAACCATACATATGTACGAAAACAAACACGACAAAAACCTTTTCTATGCATGAATATATGAATACAAAAAGGCAAAAAGCATTTTTGAAGTTCATGTGCCGCTTTCCATTTTATACTCAATATACAATACACCTCTTTCATAAAGCGCATTCGATATAACTTCTGACTTTGTTTTCAGGACATCTCCAAAGTTGTTTTTGTTTTTATCGTCATCGATTCTTTATTTGAACTTTTAGCACTTTTCAAAACTTTTCTTCACCGCAGGCGATGATTCTTTCTCTGGTTGAGACATATTTGACACCTCGATGGAGTAGCGAGTATTTTTTTTTATTATTATTACTATTATTAAGGTTTCATCATACTTTTAGCTATAACTTTTTGACGTCCTTCACTTTCTTATATTTCCGTTGTCTTCGAAATCCTTAAACCCTCCATTCTTCCTGTTTACTCAAAGTTTGTTATATTGTTTATTAGTTTTTCAGAAGTTTCTCCAGTTAGGGAAAAATGTTGATAAAATTCTCTTTCAATTGATAGATGGCGATGGACTTTTTTTTAACCCCATAAAAGAAAGAAAAATTTTTGTAAGACTGAAATTAAAACAAGGGAGCCCTGCATTTATATAAGGATATTGATTTTCGATTGCAAATGTTAATTTCTAGTTAGAACAAAATTCTAAACAGAAATATCAAAAACATTTCTTAGGCAAATATTAAAAGAGGTAAAAAATTATTTACTCACCCACATCGAAAATTTGAAATCTCTAACATTTAAGCAAACTGGAAAACACGTAAAAAAAATTCTTTAGTAAAACTAAACACTGCTCAATTTATGAATTAATATATATATATATATATATATATACAGAGCGAGAGAGAGAGAGAGAGGGGGTGAGACTACTCTAGCTATCTATTCCTCTAAACGGAGGATATTTTGTTCAGAACCGATTCAAAACTCCATAGTTCAAAATCGGCTCAATGTTGTGGAAGAAATCTCTCTCCAACAGCCACCCCTCAAAACGGCAACTTTTTTTTTCGGAACCGTTACTGATCGCCTCATAGAGAAGTTTCACTGTATATATATTCTAATGCTGATTCAATTTAAACTGAAAAACAGATAATTATAAGTACATATTTCATTTTAAAATATACTAGTGGCCCGTCCCGACTTTGTCCGGGTTGAACAATTATCTATCTTAACTAGATATTAGGTAGGTATAATTTGTTTTAAAACTTTATGGTATACCGCATTTTTCGTTTTTCTGAGGTTTTAAAATAAATTGATTCTCCGCATTTCCTGACCTAGAGAGTCCGACATGTAATTGTCCATGAGTAAACCAATCTTCCCGTAAGTCAAGTCCAATATATTTGTATGTTTGACCTTGGGATTTGTTAATGGTGATGGCAGAAGAAATTTTTATTGGAAACTGTAACGTCAGACACTGAATTGTGTCCGGGGCCACCAGCATGCCGATTTTGATACGATTCGGCCCCATAGCCTATCCGCTACAGAGTCCACACACGAAAAAACACGAAAAAAGCAACAAAAATGGCACAAAAAATTTAATAACTTTCTTTGAATTAAAAATTAAAAAATCCAGCTACGTCAGGCACTGAATCGTGTCCGGGGCCACCCGCGTGCCGATTTTGGTACGATTCGGTCCCATAGTCTCGCTGTCAGCGACGACTGCCGTGGAAGCTGTCAAAATAAGCAAAGGGGCAAAATCATTAAAACATTAATTAAAAAACTCCGGGGCCCGATTTTCAAAAAATTATATGCCTATGTTTTAATCTGAACTATCAACTATATCTATGCAAAATTTCAGCTCAATTGAAGCAAAACATTTTCACTTATAAAGGAACAAACATAGATAGACCTATTCGAAATTATCAATAAATTTCACAGTTTCAATGAAACACACTGATTTTTTAATTATGTTCAATAATTCAAGTTCGATTTACGCAAACTGTGTATAAAATTGTACATAAATTCAAAAACATAAAGTTTATAAATAAAGTTCTGTAGTATTATACCAATAAATTTCCAGTTGATAGCCAATAAATTGTAAATATTTTTACCTTAAATGTCCCATAAAAAGCGTAGTTCCAAATGTAATTTTCTTCAATTAACCCTTAAACGTTGCCAAAAATCCTTTTTGTATTTATCAATACCTCCTCCACTTGAATCTTAAAAAAATTAAATGTTTTACTGATAATAAATTAAAATATCGTTTGATGTGTTGCTATGGTTACTTGAGTATGGTTGACAACGGGAAAGTTGTAAAGGTGAAACATCAGCTCAACATTTAGGCCCCTAACTTTCTTTCTACTGATCAGATATACATAATATACAGAGGCTGTTCACACATTTTTTAGACGATGTATATTGTATTCACAAAAATAAATTACATAAAATTCTTGTGTTTTAAATATTCTATTTGACATCCCTTATTCTGAACTATCTTTCGACACCGCAATTTCCAGGATAATAATGCCTTTTGAAGTGTCAGAAGAGGTATTCTATCCCATTCCTTCTGAACACCTTTCCAGAGTCCTGTAAGGGTTTTGGGACGACGTTTGGATAATGCAGATTTTAAAAGTCCGAAAGCACAAAAATCCATAGGTGATACATCGGGAGATTTAGTAGGGATATCCGTGAAGGGTATGGCCTTGATACCAGTTTTTTGTTCCATTTCTTTTAGGAAATTTACAGTGGATTTTGATGTGTGACTGCTAGCTTTGTCCTGATGGAGTCTCACAGATTGATGGCACTGTGGGTAAAGCGATGGTATTTCATTCAGAAAAATTGGCGATAAAATATGTTCTTGATAGTATTTGGAGTTAATCTTGACATTTTTTCCACTCTCTTTATTTTTAACTTGCCATTATAAGAAAAACCAGCAACAATCATGAATCCCTTAGAAAAACTTGTTTCGATTCTTTGAACCATGTACTTAAATTTTTTTCTCCCCTTTTATGATAATAAATGGCTCTTTTTTTGTTGCAATCATTTAAATACACCCATGATTCATCTATTGTGATAATTTTTTCCATTTTTCTTTGGATAAGTGTTTCTCATATAGAATTCTGCAGCGTGTCCTGCGTTCAGCGATATGATTTGGAAGAAGACGATGCACATTGCGTTTTTTTCGCTTTCTTAAGATTTAAATCAACGTTTATCTTTTTGTTTACAGTGGACACCGAGCATTTTAATAATTTTGCAACTGTCCTTTGACTAGGGGGATTTTCTTTTAACATTAAACAACGTACCTTTGCAATAGTCGAAGATGTCCGTTTTTTCCTTGGATACATGTTTGGAATTTTTGTCCCACTTGAGGCTCCAATTTGACGTTTTTTTTTTCCTTTCTTGTTGACGATATTACCTATCGACGCTTTAGATATCACAAAACCATGACTCTCACATCGTTTTTGGATAACGGAGTATGCATATTTCTCTTCGGGAAGAGCATAAATGTAGCCTTCGAACCACTGCTTTGTTAAAAACGCCATTTTGAATAAAAACAAAACTTTCAAGCCGCAGACGATAATTTTGACTTTTAAAAACATAGTACAATTGCAATTATTTCTTTTGTAGCAAACGATTTTTTATTACCGCTTACCAAAATCGTCTAAAAAATGTGCGAACAGCCTCTGTATAGCCTATGTCCATCTGGAATAATGTACCTTGAAGATCCGAGAAGTTTTGCTGACTTCTTTATAACGGGAGCACCGTTTTAGGTGAGCCAGCAGTACTCCCTATGAAGGGACATCACGGTAAAGACCAAGCCTTATTTGGGAATCGATCCCAATCATGAAAGAGTAGGACGCTATCCACTATACACTATAGCATGTGCTTTGGGATATTTACTTGTTGATTTTTGAGTGAAGAAAAAAAAATTTTGACATCAGCCTCGTTATGAGTATTTATTGCTATGAACAATTGAACAAAATAAAGTAAGCATTAAATTAGTATATTTACCTTTGATTTTTTAATAATTATAAATTTTATCATAAAATTTTATCGAAATATGGGAATGTGACGAAATCTTTATATGCATAACTGTAAATAAATGGCTGGATTTTTTTCTCAATTTGCGTTAAAGTGTTTCCATCGCTCTCTAAAATCAAGTTTAATAAATTATACATTTTCTAAAATGCATGCTTTTAAAAATGGCTCTACTCCAATAAACTGAATCAAACGGTGTTGCACATAAATAGTTTTAAAGTGGGAGCAACACGAACGTTCAAGAATACATTTTATTGATATAGAGTCTAAAGCGGAAAAATGCAAGGTAATCGAAAAAGGTTGGCCACATTTCGAAAGCTCATAATTCCAAAAGAAATTGAGCAAACGCAATAATATTCTTTTCAAACAACTTGGCAAGTGTCGAAGATTTCTAAATGTAACTGGTACGCAACTGTGACATGGAACGTTGCGCAGAAGCGATGCAAGGAAGAGGTCTTCATTCGGCTTTCCGTCAGTGCAATGTCGACCGTTCAGGACAAAGCTCAATGTGCGTTGTGGTTAGCAGAGTACAAATCTGGGGTTACGTCAAGAACATTGTATACAGCGCAAAGGTACGGGACTCGACACATTTACGGGAGAGAATTGTCGATACAATTGCCACAGTGACGCCAGACATGCTCCGTAACACCTGCTTAGAGATTGATTATCGACTTGATATGTGTAGAGTAACCAACGGTGCTCATATTGAAACTTATTAAGGTAAAATTCTATTAAATTCTGAACATTACTCAACGAAAGATTATTTGTATTGTAATTATTTCATTAAATATGATTATATGAAATGTGTCCAACCTTTTTCGATGACTCTGTATAATTTTCAACATTTTTATCAATTTATTTTCATTGAGACTCAAATTTCTCATATTTTATACATATGTAAAGAATCCGGAATAGGAAAGAAGCCATTACGGCAGGTGATAAATTCTTTTAGTCGTTGGCTTGAATGGCCGTTTAATCCAGTCAATACAGTCCAGTTGATAGGAATAATCATTTTATTTACTCGAGCGCAGTATTGACAATACTGAAATTTAGTTGAGATCAGCATTTATAAGGAATGTAAAGAGTCGAAGAATATTTTCGACAGCCATATACATTGAAGAGAGGAGACGTTTTTCGACTCGACTAGTTCAAGCCATTGCATGACGCTAAGTCGCACTCAGTTAAGACTCTCCTAACGGGACAATGGAAAGATAATTTCTTTTTAACACGTGTTCAAATATGGTGTGATATGAACAGCGATGGCTAGGTACCACAAGTACAGGTGTGATGGGGACAAGAAAAAATTTATATGTAAAGGGGTATGTTGTATAAGTGTTCGGAAAGGAATAAACAAATTTAAAGGAATAGAATTTATGAATGGTTGAGCGTTATTATTATTTAATTTATATATATATATATATATATATATATATATATATATATATATATATATATATATATATATATATATATATATATATATATATATATATATATATATACACACACAGTGGAATCTCGATCTATCGTTTTTCAAGGGACCGATTGAAATGAACGAAAAATGCGGGAAAACGATAGATACGAAAACATAACAAAGCAATATGATCGTTGGGACTGGATAAAATGAACGACACATACGGAAAAACGATGGATCCGAAAACGATCGATCGAGATTCCACTGTATATATATATATATATATATATATATATATATATATATATATATATATATATATATATATATATATATATATATATATATATATATATATATATATATATATACACACAGTGGAATCTCGATCTATCGTTTTTCAAGGGACCGACTGAACTCAACGATAGATGCGGGAAAACAACAAAGCAATATGATCGTCGGGACTGGGTGAAATAAACGGCACATACGGGAAAAAGATGATTCGGGGAACTATCGATCAAGATTCCACTGTGTGTGTATGTATATATGTATATATATATATATATATATATATATATATATATATATATATATATATATATATAGAGAGAGAGAGAGAGAATATTTTGTAAGGTATATAGAGATATTTTCAATTTCTTACTTAATAAAGATAAAAAACTATATATATAGTAAAATATGTATAGTAAATATACATAAAATATATAAAATGTATATCATAAATATAAACATATATATATATATATATATTGTATCATAAATATATATAATATATAAAATATTCATTTTATTTTGATGTTACCTTCGGGCTATAAGACGCACCCCAATTTTAAGTTTATTTTTTTTATGTAAAATGTGCGTCTTAGGGTCCGAAAAGTACGGTGTATATATATGTGTGTGTGTGTGTGTGTGAGTGAAAGAGAGAGAGAGAGAGAAGCTAAAATATGGGAGCAATCGCACGACCTTAAAACGGGATATTAGTTAGTAAAATATAGAATTTAACAATTAAATTCTGGGAGTTCAAATCAGCGGTGTAGTGTATTGCAGTGAAAATAGCGCTTAAGGTTCGACTTGATTCAATATTCGAATATACCACAGGGAGATTTTTAGTAGACGGATTAACCTTGAAAAGTTGGCGCTAAGAAAGTGTTTAGGTCAGCTAAAAGAGCATGTACGTTATGACGACATGAATAATTAATGAGCGTCGTTGCGCGTTGGTTAAAACGTTGGAAACAAAGGATTTATTTTAGAGTCATGGATAACTAGGGAATGAAAAAGACGTGTGCCGTTAGGCGCACGGATTTAAATTGGGTGGAGTTTTGGATAATATTTGATGGAGCTGAGAGGTTTAAAGAAATTTAATAAAGATGTTTAGGAAATAGTACCGACTGATCTTTGTGTTGTTCAGGCTTGGATTATTACCTTTTAGAGAGTTTAAATGATGACGAGTGTCTTCGCCACTGGTTCACGGACTGCATCATGGTTCTCAAGAGTTTCGGATTAACGTAATTAAAATGGGCGTGAAGAAAAACCAAATCCGACATATATATGTTCTAATTTTTATTTTGTCCTGTGTAATCTTGAAGTGAGTCGTATCTATAAAAACTAGAATTTTTTTCCAAGATAAAAATTAATTTCTTATCCCCATAAAATAAATCCTGCGTTTTGAATCAGATAAGTCTTCAAAGCTATGAGAAATTTTCCGAGACTTATTGCTTTATGAATGTAGTTAGAGGAAATTGCGAAATGCCTAATCATCTAAGATTTCAGCTTTACTCTTGCACTGTGTTTACAATTCTATATATAACAGAGAATCACCTTTCTTTATCACTCTTTCAAAATGATGAAATTTTAAAGAAAAAGACGACGACGAAGTGCGCCATAAATGAATTTAAAAGTTAGAATGTTGTGTCAAAATTGTTTTTCATCCAAATTTTAAGCTGTTGTGTACTAACCCTATTGGATTTGCTCACCTCAATGTTAACCTATGGCGAAAATGTCTCCAAGGATCGCCGACTTGGATTTAAAGATTTTTTTTAAAAATTATACTCCGTAATAGAAAAAGTAATTTTACACCTTAGGACTTTTTCATTTAAAAAAATGCAAATAATACTTTAAAATTTAAATTATTTGGCGAAATAATCTAGTATAGTGTGTTTTGAGCGCTCATAAATTCCTTTGGTGGACGGAATTTATAAAATGAATCCTGTCGCAATGTGCAGAAAAGTTCAGGCTATCTGAAAATAGCATTTTTGTTGGATTATCAGCATTTATGAAGCTTTAAATGGCAGTCAAATTTTCTCCATAGGTTAACATTGAGATGAGCGAATCCAATACGGTTAGTACACAGTAGCCTTAACGAAGCTTTTAACGCAATTATTTAAAAAGGTCACCTCTTATGACCTTTGAACCTTTCTATGTGATTCAATTTTTTTATAAGCAATTGCATTCCTTTTCTTGGACGGAGAAATCAGACTTCAAAAATAGAAACCACTTCTGCATCAATATTCATTCCATTTGAAATGTTTAAAAAAACCGGAAAAGAGAATCGAGCATTTTTTCTTTTATAATACTATTAAAATTATTCAGGCATTATAAGGTATTTGCCGTATACTGAAAGGTGCCGTATACTGAAAGTGCTCTTTTCAAGAGACAAAATCACATTACAATTCCATTCGCTGTGATGAAAACTAAAAACGATAGCAAACAAATAAGACAATTTAATGGGGGAAATGACTTTTACCTTCTTTCGGGAACCAGAAATTTTAGGAATTTGTAGCCATGGCAACCAACTGCTAGTGCGTTAATGGATAGAGTGCAGAAAATGATGTAAAATGCCCTGTAGAAGGCTACACGCCTGTTAAAAGATTTTTATCCGGTTTTTCCCGAAAACATTCGTAGGTGCATGCTTTATTCTTCAGCTCATGATTGGTTTATTTAATGCAATTTCTTTCCCTCCTAGCGAAGGAGGAACGGGAATTTCGAGAACGAATCGTTCTTTTGTTTTGGGGAAAAGCGTGACAGAGAATAAATGAAGTTTGCAGAGAATGAACTTCTGAATGAATATGAGCGCTGACATGCAATAAAAGGCTGAAAAAGGATTTGATTTGTTGTTCGCGAGAGGAATTTGTTATTACGCCCCGCAAAAATCATAAAACGGCGAAAGGATGGTTTTTAAATTCTAATCAAAGGAATCCCAGGGTTAACAGATGATATCGTCACAAATAGGGTTTTTGCCTGCAGAGACAGAAATCGAGAGCTTAAATTTATTGAAGTTTCGAATGTAAAAGGACATTCACGCTTATGTACATGGGTTTAAATTTCTTTAAACTTGATTACGAACTCGCGTTTTTTTTTTTACATATTTTACAAAATATCTTGTAAATTCGAGTTTATGGAAAATTTAGTCAATTATGTAAACAAATTTAATAAATAGTTTTGTAATCTATATATATAAAACAGTACCGTAACTGACTGACTCACTGTCATACAACGCACAGACAAAACCGCTGTACCTAAAGGGCTGAAATTTTGCATGGCAATTCTTCTTATAGTGTAGGGATGCACTAAGAAAGATTTTTGAAAAATTCTTCTTATATTTTTTTAAATTAAATTTTTAAGCTGTTTTAGTAACTTTTTTTAAGTTCGCATTTAAAATAATAATTTGAGGGTTATAAAATTTATATCACGAGAAATATCATAAAAATTCTTTTAAAATGAAATCTTTTAAAATTAAATCTTTTTCGAATCTTTACCTCTATTTTCTGATTTTTGGTGAAATTTTAAAGATAAATTTTTAGAATTTAATTTATTAAATGCTGATCACGTGATTTCTTTTTCTGGTACTTTAAATAAATTTATCACGTGCATAACGAAATAGACAAAAAAAATTTCCCTTGCTAATGCAGCAGACGATTGGACATTATCCAAAAAAATATTAAAATACAATAAAAGATATGTTTCTCAAACTGTACTATATTAACTGTACTATATTCTTTAGTATGTCCTATTACATTTAATTTGAATATTTTCTTCTACATTATTTTGTCTATAAAAATATCCCTTACGATTTTTTTATAAATATCTTTTTTTACATCAATTGTATACATTGATCGTCGTATTTATTATTATTTATATATATATATATATATATATATATATATATATATATATATATATATATATATATATATATATATATATATATATATATATATATATATATATATATATATATATATATATATATATATATATATATATATATATTGGCATTAATTGCATACATTGACCGTTGTATTTAATTTGAATGTACTCCGTAGCGAAGTGCGGTTTTTCAACAAGTTCTTAATATAGATACGTATTCATATAGTGCCCTTAGAGCAAGTGAGCATGACATCTTTAGACGAACATGTGAACCATAAGCTCAACCAATGAAGGTCTTGTGAAACGTATAAAAATAGCCCATGTGAAACTTTTGTGAAATATATATATATATTTTTTAACTTTATGGAATTTAAATGTGTAAAGACAGAAGAACGGTTATGCTTAACTTGAATATTTTAATTCTTAGAGGTAACCGGATATCAATTTTTTTTAGACTTGGATAAAATGTTTCTTTTATTTACAAAATCTATTATTTCAACAGATTGAAAACTAGGAAAATAAATTGAAATTTCATGGTTAGCTATGATACTGAAGTAGAAACGAAGGAGTTGAAATTAATAGAGTTATTCACGTGCACACCTCTTCGTGTGGAAAACTTCATGACAAATATTGGTCAATGCAAATTCGTTGCCATATTACATTGAGAACATTTGAAAACTATTTTGGTCCCAAGCATTGTTCTGGCAAAACTCTAAAAAACCTTTAAATACGTAACGTATCCTAACTTTTCTCAATGTATTGGTAATGAATTCTAGAGATTCATTCTCTTAAAGCTGAAATAATTATGTTTTATCAATTAGGTTTTAAAGATCTATACCTTATAAAATCGTACGTCACCAGCATGCAAAGAAAACTTTCCTCTCATATATCCACTAGGTTTTGAAAACCTTTAAAAAATAATTTTTAAAAAAATAGTTCTGTTAGGGATTCAAACATATATTAAGTGTACTGATAATGAACCTAAATCTATGTAACTTAGTAACAGAACTTATTTGAGGTACCAGATTGAATACTATGGTTGACTCTGCATTTTAGAATAGCAGTACGACTACAGAGGCTGTTCACACATTTTTTAGACGATGTATATTGTATTCACAAAACTAAATTACATAAAATTCTTGTGTTTTAAATGTTCTATTTGACATCCCTTATTCTGAACTATCTTTCGACACCGCAATTTCCAGGATAATAATGCCTTTTGAAGTGTCAGAAGAGGTATTCTATCCCATTCCTCCTGAACAGCTTTCCAGAGTCCTGTAAGGGTTTTGGGACGACGTTTGGATAATGCAGATTTTAAAAGTCCGAAAGCACAAAAATCCATAGGTGATACATCGGGAGATTTAGTAGGGATATCAGTTAGGGACAGTGAAGGGTATGGCCTTGATACCAGTTTTTTGTTCAATTTCTTTTAGGAAATTTACAGTGGATTTTGATGTGTGACTGCTAGCTTTGTCCTGATGGAGTCTCACAGATTGATGGCACTGTGGGTAAAGCGATGGTATTTTATTAAGAAAAATTGGCGATAAAATATGTTCCTGATAGTATTTGGAGTTAATCTTGACATTTTTTTCCACTCTCTTTATTTTTAACTTACCATTATAAGAAAAACCAGTAACAATCATGAATCCCTTAGAAAAACTTGTTTCGATTCTTTGAACCATGTACTTAAATTTTTTGCTCCCCCTTTATGATAATAAATGGCTCTTTTTTGTTGCAATCATTTAAATACACCCATGATTCATCTATTGTGACAATTGTTTTTCATTTTTCTTTGGATAAGTGTTTCTCATATTGAATTATGCAGCGTGTCCTGCGTTCAGCGATATCATTTGGAAGAAGACGATGCACATTGCGTTTTTTCGCTTTCTTAAGATTTAAATCAACGTTTATCATATTGTTTACAGTGGACACCGAGCATTTTAATGATTTTCCAACTGTCCTTTGAATAGGGGGATTTTCTTTTAACGTTAAACAATAGTCGAAGATGTCCGTTTTTTCCTTGGATACTTGTTTGGAATTTTTGTCCCCCTTGAGGCTCCAATTTGACGTTTTTTTCCTTTCTTGTTGACGATATTACCTATCGACGCTTTAGATATCACAAAACTATGACTCTCACATCGTTTCTGGATAACGGAGTATGCATATTTCTCTTCGGAAAGAGCATAAATGTAGCCTTCGAACCACTGCTTTGTTAAAAACGCCATTATGAATAAAAACAAAACTTTCAAGCCGCAGACCATAATTTTGACTTTTAAAAACATAGTACAATTGCTATTATTTCATTTGCAGCAAACGATTTTTTATTACCGCTTACCAAAATCGTCTAAAAAATGTGCGAACAGCCTCTGTATTTGATCAAACAGAGTTTCACATTGAGGCTGTACAAAACTGCAGAGCAATTAATAAACTAGAAATCAAAGCTTAACGGTCTCTTAGATAACAGAAGTTTTAACGTCTTCCAGGAAACAAAGGATCATATCTGGTTTCCCAACCTTGATGCCCGTATTCTAGCAATAAACTGTCGCGAGGGTATGAGAAAATCTCAATTTTAATTATCATTTCTCCCACTTTCTTTCTTTTTGAGACCAACGGCACAAGATGTTGGCCTAATATATTTTAAGAACTTATTTCTCCAACAATGGAAAAATATTTCCTCTTGAATATCCGTCGAGAGTTTTACCTAAATATCCATAATCGTTCTCTCTAACGGTCGGGCACCACTGAAACGTCCAATAGCGGAATAGCGTCCAATAGCCAATAGCGGAAAATAAACCCGGGTTCCCTAGCCTCGATGGACAGGGTTCTGTTGACAAATACTTTACAACCAAGTGATGTGAAGGACTCTCATTATTAAAATCCATTCTAGCAAAGGGTTTTTTAATTACACTCGTCAAAAGTGAAATTGCAACGCCATGAAGGAATGCGCGTAGCGATGTCAAAATAACAGGAGTTAAGACACATATGCAGATGATTAAAGAAACAAACAAAGATATGAAAAATTTAACTGTTTATTTATCTAATGTGCCCACCACGGACAGCTATACAGGCCTCTAAACGGCGAGGTATACTGTCTATGAGGCTATTAATGGTCTCCTGAGATATTCCTTGCCGAATCCACTACAGCTCTCAGTTCCTCTACGGCAGTGATTCTCAACATTTTTAAAGCTGCCGCGACCCTAAGGGGCAGAAAATTTTTCAATGCCCCCCCCCTTTGGAAAAATCCTGAAATTTGGAGTATGGGGAAGGGGGGGGGTTATAGAATTATAAAAGGCAAAAATTTTGAGTAATTTTTTTTCAGTAGATTTATACACCAAATTTGTTCAATTTAACTCGATAAATTTGCCCTAGAAGGCAATTGCATTCCTTTTATTAAAATTAAAATGAGTAATGCAAAAAAAAAGCTTAAATGCTCTTCTATGTTTAAAAATTAATTATTCTTGCTTAGATAATTAAAAAAACAGCAAAAATATTACACTAAAAGAGTAATAGCAATGAAGCAATCTAGTATGTCAGTGGGATGGTTGTGGTTGATTTTTCAGAGCCAGTTTCTGAACGTTCGCATCAATATTTTTAGAGAGATGAAGGCGCAAGTCCCCTCTTTCCACGATTTGGAGTCGACTTCTATTTTTTGTAATTAGATCAGTCACAACACTGAATCCTCGCTCGACAAGGTAGGAGGAAGGGAAGGCAATAAAAAACTTTTTGACGATAGTCCACAGTCCTGGGTAGAGACGACTGATGTTACTTTGAAGCCAAAATTCTGTGTGACGATCACCATCCTGGAAGCAGGCTTTCAAAGTTTCATTAGTTGAAAGTTCGACCAATTCCTCTTGAATCTGAACCTCTGCTGTCTCAATACTCATAAAGGGGTTCATGACCCATTGAGGGACTTCCAGGGACAAAATATCCTCCAAACGCTCTGTCCTTGTGCAAAGACTCAAGGTGTTGACAGTAAACTTGTGTTTCATCGAAGGGGATTTCATTGCTCTTATGCAGATCCGACAATATTGGAAACTGGCTGAACTCGTTGCGACCAAAATTCTGCTTCCACAAAGTGAGTTTTTTTAGGAAGGCTGAAATAACAGATTTTGTTGTGATCAAATTGAGCTCGTCGCCTTGAAGCTGCAAATTAATTCCATTGAATTTTGCGAATAAATTGGTCATGTAAGCAACATCAATCTTAAATTGTAGCAATCTAACTCTCAGAGTTACATCTTTCTCTTCGAGGAACTTAAGTACAGAGTCGAAAAGATTCCAGAACCTATTAAGGCCTTTGGACAGCCAGCGAACCTCGGTGTGTAGAAGCAAGTGATTGAATTCTTCATCATTGTCCTTACACAACTTCCCGAATAATCGATCGTTGAGAGCATTACTGCGAATTTTGTTCACAGCAAAGATGACATATTGTAATGACTTATGCAAACGGTCGCCGAGCTTTTTTGCAACTAAATGATGTCTATGAATCACGCAGTGAACAGCTAAAATACCTGGTACCTCTTTCTTCAAAAGGGCAATGAACCCACGATGACTACCCACCATTGCAGGAGCTTCATCGGTGGCAACAGACATAATGTTCGCAAGAGGAATATTTTTCTCTTTAAAATAATCTTTGACAGTATTAAAAATTGATTCACCTTTAGTATCTGAAATCAAGCTTCTTGCAAAAAGCATCTCTTGGATAACTTTTCCTTCCTTCACTAACCGGACGTACGCTAAAAGTAAAGCCTCATTAGTTCTTGGCAAGGTTGATTCATCAACCTGAAAAGAAAATTCGGTTGGTATCAAAAGTTTGCAAAAGGCAACTTCAACATCTTCAGCCATCTCATCAATTCATCGTCGCACTGTATCATTGCATAATGGGATATTTTTTATAACACTGGATGCGGGTGTATGGTGCAAAACCGTTTCTAAAATTTCCTTGACAGCCGGCAGTATCAACTGTTCGCCGATGGTATGAGCTTTCCCCGATTTAGCAATTAATTTTGATATATTATAAGAGGCTATCAAACCATCGTCGCATTTTTTTATGAGGTTGCTAGTAAGCCTGAGATAGACGGTGCCTTCAGAAACGTGTCCCTGATGTTCGTGAAAAACAACAAATCTTTATTTTGTTTGTCGGGATAAATTTTTTGCAAATGCTCCTGCAAACGAGAAGGTTTCATTGCCTCATTAGTTAACACTTTGTTACAAAGTAAACACATGGGTAGTTGCGAGTTCGACGGCGAAGGAACAAATCCGAACTTCAAGTACTTGGAATTGTATTGACGGCACTTCTTATTAAAAGACATCTTTGTCGGCAACAAAATATGATGAGGGAAATATAACTATTTCTCAAAATTAATAATTCATGATCCCGATAAAGAACTAATAAGCACACTTTCCTAGCCGACTGCACAAATAGACAATGAATGTAAATCGTAACTGGGGGAAAAAACAGAAATAAAGCGAACCAAAAGCAACACAAGAAACACGGGTTAAATGAAACATTCACAGAACACTCAACGCATGCGCTGCGATGAGCGCGAACACAACTGACGCATACGCTGTGCTGGTTGGGATCGGAGAAGAATCCTAGTGTAGAGTTAGTTCTTCAGCTTCATCCTACCTAGAATACAAATTCGTCTCACCATTAGAATTGTGTGAGGGGTAGCCGTCACGTAAGTTCGTATTATTGCTAGTACAAATGGTGTAAACCGGATAATCGATTTAATAATTTTTTGGGGAGTTTTAAAATTGTTCGAAGGCCAAAACATGCTCATAGCCCCCCTACCGCCCAAAATATACCCATCACCCTCTATAGCCCAAAACCAGTTCACCGCCCCTCATCATCCTCCCACTGCCCCCAGGGGGGCGGTACCATCCCCGTTGAGAACCAATGCTTTACGGTATGCGGCTGCGGTGCCCTGTGTACCACGAGTCCGATGGCAGCCCACACATGCTCGATGGGAGAGAGATCGTGTGAGGCTGCCGGCCAGGGAAGGATGTGAATTCCACTGAGGGTGTTCAGAGTGTGACTTGCGACATGAGGCCGGGCATTGACCTGCTGAATAACGTGCCGGGGGCGGCCTGCATAAGTGGCCGAGCCACAGGCATAACAACTTGTGTTACGTACCGGGCCGATGTTAAACTGCCAGTAATGTGCACAAGAGTTGTCTGCTGTCGGAACATGATGCCACCCCAAACCATGAAGCCCGGTGTGGGGCCGGTGTGACGTTCGACGATATGGGCTGGCAGGTAACGTTCTCCGGAAAGCCGCCACTCATGTCTACAAACGTCATTTCTCCGTAAACAAAATCGGGGTTTGTCTGAAAACAATACCCGATGCTATTCGTTCGTCAAGTGACGATAACGTCGACACCAAGCCAGACGGGCAGCCCTGTGTCGAGTAGTTAAAGGAAACCCAGTCGCTGACCGCCGTGCGCACATCCCTGCCTCATGCAACCTGTTTCGGATGGTTTGGCAGGAGATAGATGCCCCATCTGATAATGGTAGGCAGGATTGAATATAACTTGCCGTGGCGAACGGGTCCCCAGGAAACATTCGCCGAATTTGCATATCAATGGGATCTGATGTACACCTGGATGATCCACTTCCTCTTTACCGTGTTCTCAGATGGTTCTGCGTCCATCGTGCCACACATTGCTAAATTGGAATGACGTCCCGTCCAACACGACTGGCAATTGCGCGCATCGACAAACCGAGCTCATGCAGTTCTAGGATACGTTCTCGTTCCTCAGACGATAACTGCTGGTATTCAGCTCGCTGATGTCTCCGAGGCATTTTCTACCCTTCTTCAAGTTCCGTTACAACAATCTGTCATTGATAGCATATTGATAGCATATACAGAGATAGCTAGCTACTGGCTTTTATAACCAGAAACTGGGTATCATGTGACCAGATGCGCACGCGCATTTAATCATTTGCATATGTCTCCGACATCTACCGATCCTGTTAATTTCATATCGCTACGCGAATTCCTTCATGGTGTTGTAATTTCACTTTTGAAGAGTGTAGTTTTCAATTTTTTCGTTTCTAATTAAATAATAACTTGGTTAATGAGTGCAGCTCGAATTTCATTATTTCGAAAATTCGACAGAAATGCAAAATCAGTCTTTTATTCTCGTTTTAGAGTTAAGTTTTTTCTCATTTCATCAAGTGATTTTGGGGATTACGAACTATTAAAAATATTTTCCATTAGTTCAGAAATATGAGTTGCTGAAATTTTTCAAGGATCGACAAACACAATTTAATTAAGGAAGTTATTTAACGCAATGCATTCAGCTAAAATTCCCAGAGAAGCTTGATTGGTTGGTCAAGAAAGAGTACTGCGTTTAATTTTTGAAGAAACCTGGACCCACTAATCCGGACAAACATTTTTGTCAAAAGCAGGATTTGAACCCAGAGATTTGGGTACCAAATACCAGCTCCCTGACCATTTGAAAAAACTTGGTCTTATCTCACATAAGTATCGTAGCAATATTTGATTCCTTTATAATTAATTTCACAGATTTTTAAATCAAGTTTTAAACGCATTATCTCAAACCACCTGGAAGTTAAGTACGAGCTTTCCGTGCATAGTCCACAATATATATTTCAACACTCAAAAATCTTTTTTTTTCTCCCGGGCAATTTTATTATCCCAACAAGAAATTCATATTTCACAAGCAAACTTCAGTTTACACTCTCTACATTTGCCCTATCAGCTGCAGTCATTTGTCAGGCGTAATATAAAATACATTTTAAAATGTTTCCTGGGGTGCTCACTCATAAATTTTAAAACTCGCAGTGCAGAAGCATATTACTCGTAAAATATCCTCTTAAAATTCTTCTTTCATAGCGTAATCCTCGACACATTCCTGGCTTCCATCCATATTTATAGCCACTAGATCTATCTCTACCAAACGTTTGTTTGTTTTTTCAGGCTCATCTCACAATAAATCAAAATTTTGTTGTTTTTGAATACTCTTTTGCTAAAGCAATATGCCTCCAAGAGATGCTGACCCATCTGGGTTTATTCAGAATCTTTTCTCCAATTTTAGATTCATTGTTTTTTGCCTTTTTTCCCCCTCAGAATGCGAAATGATGTTGGGAAAATAAGGATTCCTACTTTTAATGGCGGAAATAAATCTTTTATATTAAATTAGCATGAGTAAATTGATTATGTCGTAAACCAAACGAGGTTGTTTTCTAAGAAGTTTAGTTTTCTTTTATACATACACACGTTTGTAGAGGGGAACTAAGACATTCAGAAAAATTTTCAAAATTCCTAAAAACTTGGTGTTGCCTATTCGTTCCGTTAAATTTTAGTTTTCTCGAAAATTATTAGGAACAGTAAAAATATCACAGAATTAAAAATTATGCTGCGTAATTCTTGCCATGATTTTAAGGCTGCTGTGTACTAACCCTATTGGATTCGCTCATCTCAATGTTAACCTATGGAGAAAATGTGTCCAAGAATTACCGACATAGATTAAAAGATTTTTTAAAGGAAAATTGTACTCCATAATAGAAAGAAATTTTACACTTTGGGGCATTTTTCATTTAAAAAAAAAATTGCAAAGAATATTTTAAAATTTAAATTATTCGGTGAAAAAATCTAGTGTATTGTGCTTTAAATGCTCATAAATTCCTTTGGTGAGTGAAATTTTTAAAATGAATCCTTTTGCAAGGTGCAGAAAACTTCAGGCTATCTGAAAATGCCATGCTTATTGGATTATCAGCATTTATGTTGCTGAAAATAGAGTACACATTTTCTCCATAGATTAACATTGAAGTGAGCGAATCGAATAGGGTTAGTATACAGCAGCCTTAACAGAGTACAGAAAAATAAATGGCTAGGAAAATTACGGAATGAATATTTTCTTCAAAATCGGTATTCCAGTGTTATCGATATCATTCATAGGGAACGATAGTTATTTGAAAATTTCTCTGTTAGTTGAGCGCCAAGTTTGACTGGTTGGATTCTTTGTTTATTTAGAATGGTAACTATAACTATATGCACTTTCAAAGGGATAGTGGGCGTTAGATTTATGTTACATGGTACGAAAACTCCTCGATAATGAAACGGAAATTTTGTTAATATATATATTGAAAGGATAAGCATAAATACTTACTTTTTTTTAATGTCAAAAACATTTGTTTAATACTTAAATTGGGTATGCTACTAGATAATTAAGTGTGCGCTGACATGGAGACATTTCAGTACCTGAGTCTGCACGAGTTAGAATAGAAATATGGGCTTCTGTCTATGTATTATAAATACCTCATCTATATATATAAAAATTAATGTTTGTTTGTTTGTTCGTATTTTATGCGCTGCCGTACCGTTCATCTGATTGAGATGAAACTTTGACAACTTATTGCTTGAACTTGCGCGAAGGTTATAATCTATTTCCATCCCGCTAAGACGTTCCATTCCCGAATTATGTTAGAACAAGTTTGAGCGGTAACAACGGATATTTTTGTTCAAAGCCATTGTAACATTTCATTGTTGCCAATTAAACTATAACATTTCCGTAAAAATAAATAGACATGAATTAAAAACGTGATTTAATCATATATTGGCGCATGCAAGAATGAATTTGATATATTATTTTCATATACGTGGCAACGACGGAATACTATTTCTTTTTAAAAATGAAAATATAAGGATGGAAAGTCATTCATTTTCAATGAATGTGTTATCTATCAATTTCATGAATTGAAACTATCCCAAGCTACCTGTTCAAACTCAAATATACTGCAAGACACGTTGACTATGCTATTAACACGTGCGTTTAGCCTTGACGCGATGATTTATATAACTGAAGTGACATTGAAACATATCAGACGATTTAGTTTTGTGAAAGAATTACAATCATGAAATAGGTGTATATTATAACTAAGAAAGTCTGAAAATGGCATTGAAACGTAGCAGACGATTTAGTTTCGAGAAAGAATTCCGAACATGAAATACGTGTAAATACTTTTTCTATAATAATTATCATATTTGATGTGTTTTAATATTGAATGTGATCTCAATCCATTCAAACGTTATTGATTATTTTTCTATAATAATAAATCCATTCAAACGTTATTGACTAGCTGTAAATTAATACTTTAAAATGCCCAAAAAGAGGAGAGCAACTTTTAATCCTGCAGAAGTAAGGGCAAAATGTCAATGGTTGTTCAGAAATGAGCAATGTGATGATAAAAAAAACAGAAGAGCGCGAAGCCAACAAAATTCGAAATGTAGTTAGACGAACACAATAATCTGAAGAAAAACATTCCCAAGCGCGCGAAGCCAACAGAATTCAAAATGCAGTTAGACGCACACAAGAATCTGAAGAATAAACATTCCCAAGAGCTCGAAGGCAACAGAATTCGAATTGTAGTGATCCGAAGCAGTGAGACTGATGAAGAAACTTTTAACGGGTCGAACATACGATCGTCTTCGAGCTTCAACATCGAAAGGAGAGGAAAGCGATGAACAACAACAGCACCGACAACAAACTAATGCTATTTGCAACCGCAAAAGAAATTTAGCGAAAACTTTAGAACATCATAACATGAGGCTAATAATTGAAAAAAAAATAACAACAGAAACTGAATCCCGAGCTATACATCTAGTAATACATCTAGTCTGTATATATACTAAAGTCTATATATATACTAGGTAATACATCTAGTCTATATATATATACTAAAACAATTCCGTGACTGACTGACTGACTGACAGATAACGCACAGGCCAAACCGCTGGACCTAATGGTCTGAAAATTTGCATGGCGATTTTTCTTATAGCGTAGGGGTGCACTAAGAAAGATTTTTGAAAATTTCTTCTTAGATTTTTGGAACGAAGTTCTTTTACACGGCTTGTGAACTGGCAGAAATCGTCACGTAACGAAATCGTGTTATGACCCCTCCATAAGAGCTTTTTCTCAAGGATTCCGTGGCTATTTCCTAAGACCGCTTTTAACTTATGCAACTCCGGCTTGGTCATACGCAGCAGTTTCTACAATCAATCACCTCACAGTATGTCAAAACACAACTATAAGACAAATTGTTGATGCACCCTGGTATATTAGGAACGTTGATCTGCAAAAAGAATTAAATCTGCCCACTATTCTAAATTATCTAAAAAAACTAGCATCAAACTTCTTTCTATGCATCGACAATGAACTATTATTGGAAAACTTCGACTATGACCCAGCCGTCGCTGAGAACAAGAAACGGCCTCGTGCTGTTCTTGTTCGTTAAAGTCCTTTCTCTTTCCCAAAAAAAAAATAATAATAATAATAAATAAATAATAAAAAATGCGTGTTTGCGCGGTAAAAAACATTTTAAAAAAATATAAAATTAATACGTAGCTTTGGCTACGGTAAAAAATATTCTATCTCTTAAAATCCTTAAACTTTCTCCCTAGATGCTATCCGTAAACTTTCTCCTAGCAGTATGGCAGAAAATTTTCTGTCATACTAGCTTTGTTTAAGCTCATGGATCCTAGAAGCACCCAATCACTTTTCTCTCTCTTTCCGTCTCCACCTTATGGCCATGAGTTATTCCTTGCCCAACCGATAACAAGAAAGGCTCCCGAGGGCGTGGCCCAGAAGAAGTCGCTCACCACACTTCATAGTTGAGCTCATAGTTGAGCTTCCGTGGCTGAATGGTTATCGCATCGGACGCGAGCTATCGCTCAGCGGTCCCCGGTTCAAATCCCTGCACAAGCGCTGTGGACAATTTCTAATTTAATTTCTTTGTTGTGTTAATTCTTTTTATTTTATGTTTTGTTGGAAAATATTGACTTTTTCATCTTCAGATTACGATAACTCGCCAAAATATGATCGTAGAATTTTGATCTTTTTACAATCTGAGACTACAGACATTTCTCTTTCAAACTAGACCTCATTTGTTTAAAAATATTTTAAAACAGACTAATATTTTTATCAAAAAATTAACAGTTTTTCAAGAAATATTGACTTTTTCATTTTCAGATTACGATAACTCGCCAAAAAAGGACCGTAGAATTTTAATCTTTTTACTGTCTAAGACTACAGACATTTCTCTTTCAAACTAGACCTCATTTGTTTAAAAATATTTTAAAACAGACTAATATTTTCCTCAAAAAATGAAACACAGTTGTTCAGCATTGCTTCACCTATCTGCCAAAAGATGGCAGCACATGTAAAATTGTTTTGTTTGTTTAAAATCACGTTTAGAAAATCACGTTTAGAGTTGAAATATAACGTAAGGAAGACGTAAACAGACTAATATTTTCATCAAAAAATGAAACACAGTTGTTCAGCATTGTTTCACCTATCTGCCAAAAGATGACAGTACATGTGTTTTATTTGTTCACTATTTTATATTTAATTTTTAATAAATGACTATTTTTCCTAAAATATAAAATGAAATTTATTTATTTTAATCCTTACTTTACACTTTTGCTTTGAAAAAATCATAAAAAATAAAAATAAAATATACAAATTAGAGAGAGAGAGTTAGTTGGTTGAATAAAAGAGGGCTGCGCTTTTTTGCGTGATAAAAATACACTAATATAATCAATAGAAATCTACATATAAAAATCACATTTAGAGTTGAAAAAATAACGTAAGGAACTTCGTTCCTGACGGGGGTCCCCCGACCGCACAATTTTTTTTAAATTAAAATTTTAAGCTGTTTTGTAACATTCTTTTAAGTTTGCATTTAAAATAATAATCTGAGGGTTATAAAATTTATATCACGAGAAAAGTCATAAAAATTTCTTTAAAATGAAATCTTTTTCGAGTCTTTACCTCCATTTTCTGATTTTTTGTGAATTTTTATAAATTAATTTTTAGAATTTCATTTATTAATCGCTGATCACGTGGTTTCTTTTCTTTTTGTGATACTTTAAATTAATTTTACGTCACTGGCATAACAACGAAATAAATTGACAAAAAATATTGAAAGACGGCAAAAGATAAAATTTAGATTGAAGATTTAAGAATTTAATCCTCTAAAAAGCAATTTCATTATTTTTTCATTGTAATTATCCTAAAATGTACTTCGTAGCGAAGCACGGGTATTCAGCTAGTATATATTTATTTTTGATTTTATTTAGAAGGCACACGTTTAAGGTATCTGGCCTACGTTCGGAGCACTTTTTTTCAAAAATATACAGTTCTGATTAAATTCCTTTTTTAGTTCAAATGGGATATAAAATTATTAAAACAAATATACCTTTGGTAAAAATTTCATAACATTTTAATATAGAGGGATTTTTTTATAAATTTTTAGTACAATTTAGTGTTTACGCCAGAGACCCGACACTCCATTCCACTAAATATATATTAATTTCCTTCATACAGTATACTACTGTGACATTTACCTGTGTTCTGAAGCAAATTTTTTACAATAATTCAAAAATGACTGAAATATACCCAAAAAAAAATTTTCAGGTGGTCTCTTCTAACGAAACTACCACGGGTTATTAACGTAGGATTACTTATCGTTGCTTACCTCTTTTATTTGTACATATATGTATGTGTTATGTATATATGTATATGTACGTATTTATATATATACATATAGGTAAGTAAAAATTTTGACGCATTTTGGTACTTTTTCTATTGAACTGTTTACTGCTTGTCCAAGCGATACAGACTGGGTTTGGCGCGCTGCCAAAATTATAACTCGCGACGACGGACGGTTTTAGAGTCTGAAATTTTGCTATCCGGAGGACCGTTATGGAAGAACATAATCCTATGTAAAAAAGTGAAAAAAAGCTTATTTTTTTTATAAAAGTTATCTTTTTATATGTACAGGTACCTGTAGAATGATTAAATTAACACATATAGCTCAGCTTTAGTTCAAAACATAGTTAGTAATATGTAAAACAGTAATGCAAAATTTCATCAAAATATAGTGAACCCTTTAAATTATTAGCTTTCTCGTTTACAGATGTAACTGAAAAATGAGTTTTCTAGAAAATGCATTTAAAGGTGCTACTTCTAGTCTTTTGATATCCATTTCTGTTTATTAAACAGACCATCAATTCTCATCCAATGATCTTACGAATAAAAGTAACGCAGTTTTAGAATTCTGTAAGATTGGCCTTTGAAATAGAGCAATGAAAAAAAATTCGAAATTTTGCACCAAAACAGCTATTTTAGGCAGATACCTAAAGTCAAAATAGATCTATATGCTTTTCATGTTAATATATGAGAGGGAATTTTAGTATAGTTGAGTCCATGCAAAGACCTCAACAGCGAAACAAGCTGATAACAATGATATAATATGTTGACTTTTACTATACTGCTTAACGCTACATATAAATTTTATTACTACATTAAAATTTCTTTAGACCGAATTATTTTTGTAAAATGTTAATCATCTATTATCCCAAGTCTCTTTATACTGTCAATAAAGTCGTTATGTCCCCAATTTCCTTCTTCGTATAAAAGTACCAAATTTCAAGCTTCATTAAAATGATCAACTGCTTTACCTTCATATATCACAACAGCTAAAATATGACCATGATATTTACGTTCAGTTTTTCTGAATACGGGGTTTAGAGTGAATGATTACCACAAATATAAGAAAATTCAACATAAATGTTGACATCACAATGAAAACATGTACTCTCCAGATCACTTTTCAAGCACTGAGATTTTTAGAAATATGTATACATACTATAACAGTGATGACCAGTAAAACTACGTAACCACTTATTACTATTCTAAGGATTTGATTCATTGCGATTACAGGCTAATTGTAGAATAAGTTGTTGCTCGCCACCAGTTAAATCCAGTAGGGGCAAAAAGTATTTGCACAATGCTTTTCTATTAAATATTTACCTATTTCTACAATATCACATTCTGTCACAAGTGTCCTATTACACAAATTATGTAAGCTAAGGAAGGAAATATAGAAATTTGAAAATTGGCAGAATTATCGGTTGAAACTGCAACTTTTAGTAAACATGAAGTATTTGCATTCCTATGATTGGTAGTAAAAGAATGCTAATTTATTGATTCTGATAAATCAGAAATCTAGAGGTCTTAGTCCAATGACTTCAGTAAAAGCTATACAAGTTATGACAAGGATGTGAGGTTTTTAAAACTTCCCTTTTATAAAAAAATTGTCTCTTGCACTGGTTGAACAATCTGCTTCTCTGCGGAAACGTATTATTTTTCCGTGATTTGAAGGGAAAAGTTGTCGACACATCAGCAAAGAAGTAGGAAAATGCTTTTCTGCCGCCAGATTTGTGCGGCAGTTAATTAAGAAGCATGAAGCCATGAAGTATAACTAATATAGGTAGTTCAGGTCATATAAAAAAGTTATCTGACAGAGATCGTCAAAATACTGTTGTATAATTTCGTCAACTCCATGAACGAGTGCCCAAACATGTGTTCAAACCATTGCTGAATCATCAGGTAGATGTTTTTGCTCTACCATCATTCGAAATGTGTTAAAAAGGTGTTAATTCTCACAGTACAGTAACGAGGAAAAAGCGTATGATGGTGAAGATAACAGGAAGATTATATATTCTAAATTCAAAGAAAAATATTACATACAACAATTTTACACATAAAGCATTTTTCATTCCTTCACGAAATATTTTACACTCAAGAGCAAGGTTCAAATTTAGTAAAAATATTAACAAAAAATTAACAGAGCTATTTGTCAAACACGGGGGTTTTATTGTCCCTTACTTTACATCAAAGTGTGTCAACAGCATGTCAGTTAATCATATGATAGTATTTTTGCAACTTAAAACAAAAAATTGCTCAAGAAAATCACTGTTCGAAAGATGACCGTAGCATTCCCAACCAACTTGCCCAATCCAGCAGACACGGTAATTGTCGCTCTAAGCATATAGCATTCTTTTAAACCGTTAGCGACGTTAACTGAAACCGAAGCAGAAACGTCTTAACGGGTCATTCCTTAACCCTTCAGCGGGCGCGCCAATTTTTGTAACACCACCAGGCGCGCGTTGCATAAAGTGCAACGTCTCTTTAAACCTTGATTATTCCTTTAGTAATTAACTTTTTTTTTCAAATTGGAAATAATAATTCCGCGTTTTATGACAAGATATAAAATGTTGATAATAATGAGATTATTTATAATTAAAGGCCAAAAATGAATACGATGAAATTTTCATAAAAAATTAAAATTAATTTTTAAGACACAAATACTTTGTTCAATTCTCTTCAGTTTTCTTCAATTTCTTCACATCGCAAACATATAGTACGAATTTTGCAATGCACCTTGCATGAAAAACTATTACATTTATCACACTTTATCGTGGTAGTTACATTATTTACCGTCGGCATATATATTACACTTTCCTTTCTTTTTTTTGCCGACACCTCTGGTTCTGCTTCTCGGGAAGTTTCCACTCTATATTTTAGTAAGAATCCAGTTATGTCTGGAGGAAGAGATAAAATATTTGCCCAGGTCTTCAAGTGGCTTTCGAGAAGTTCTAAAGCCAAAAAATGCAGATACGATCGCCTTCTTTCAAAACTGTCCGGTTTATTGGATCTAAAGGCAACTTGCGAATTGATTCCTATTATGTCCAAAAACCTAAAAAACAACGAGAGAGTCCATCTTCGGGATATGCGGGATACTGTGTAATAGCTGCACATTTGATCCACTACATCAACTCCTGCTTTTGTCGTACTGTAATCCAGTATAATCGCTGGTTTACCAGAATCGTTATCCATTGTTGCATCATCATGCATTGTCGACAAAAGTATGACTCCCTTATTTTTTTCGTAGAATAGGAACAGTGTTCCAATGCTACGAAAAGTAAAATTACTTTTAACATCGGGAACAAAATTATTAACAATTATTTAGTATTTAAAAGTTCATCGGGGCATTTATTTGATTAGCCTTTTTAAATTTATAATCATAGAAGAGCAACTTTGTAAATGCTTAGAATTATTTTAGCAAAATAACCAAAAATAAAATAAGGAATATTTTCTTACATGACCAGGCGCGCTGTGCACAGAGTGCAACAAATAGAAGTATCCTCTGTTGGAATCGCGATTAAAAATAAATGGAAAGGAATACAAAGGTCAGAAAATCAGACCTGCATTATAAAGGATGTAGCTATAAATAGAAACTGCTTAGAACATCCAAACCTTACATGTAAAAACAAACAATTCAAAATTATGAAAATGTTGCACTTTATACACGGGCGCGCCCGCTGAAGGGTTAAAAGATATAGATAAATCATTTAATCACTAACCTGATGGAGGATTATTTTTATGAAACAGATCCCTGAGAGCAATGTCATAAGTTGTTTATCCTTGATGTAACAGAAATCGGAATGGTATGTATTTTAAATTTCTTTAAACAAGGCGTCGTCTATATGAAAATAAACGGAGTCTCGCCTTTATCGGTTATAACGAGGAATGATTAAATAATAGTTATTCCCTGTCTTTACCCCCCCCCCCAATTTTCTTTTAACTTAATAGGCACATTCTTCTTTGCATAGCAGATTAACATATATTTTCTGTTTGGTTTGACGTTGAAAAGCATTATCATAAATTTGAATCAAATAAGATAAAGCAGTGATCAAAACATGCTGAGTTTATGTTGAAAATAATGGGCTGCTGATTTGCTAAGATGTAACTAATTGGTAACTACTTGGCGCATTAGAGCGACAACGGGTATGAAGTGATTCATAGGGTGATTTGTGATCTATTAGGGCTACATTTGGATTAAACACTGAACGAGCATTCTCCCATTTTGTGTTTGGTCCATCCTCTTTCCTTTCTACCTAATTTGATAAGAATTTGCGAATGTTTTGCTTCACGTATAATGATAGAACAGAGTGTTAAATTATTGGAGAACTTGCCAGTAGATTTGGCAGTCATTTTTATGTCAAGGGATTAACGGAAATTATCCTCTCGATATTTTTTTAAATCACAGATTAGCAAACTCATATTTTTTTAATTTTTATTCATTTGTGTAAACGTGTCGGAGATCAGATGATATGCATATCGTTGAAGGAAGTATTTGAAGGTTCTTTTTGGTTCGATATCACTTAACTTCAATGACGGCTACGAAAATAACACTCTTACCTAGCACAATTATCAACGCGTCTTCTGGGGTGGGGGGGGGGGGGGGAGACACATTTCAACAATAGATTATATTGGGAAAAATAGGAAAAACTTCCCTTACCGCCCTAGTAAAAGTGGAGTAATTCGAATTTTAGTCACCTCACCAGTATTTACTTAAAATAGAGTTTACTTTCCTTGTTCGAAATGTATTTCACACAGTTTCGTTTTTAACATGCATATGTGTCTTTACTTACAGTCGTAACATAATACAAATAAGATACATTAGAATTTAGAAAACAATTCCTAAAACCTGAAATAAACTGATCAAAATGCATTCATTTCCTTTTTTTCCCTCAGTTTATTCTGCTGTAATCATAGGCGTAGCGTGCTTCTAACTTTTTTTTTTTTTTTTTTTTTTTTGGGGGGGGGGGGGCACGGATTGAATTGTTAAAGCCCTCCGCAGCGCACTGACTTCAGACGTCCTTAAAATATGAAATATTAAGATTTTTTAAAATTGAATAACAATAAAATTGATGTTTGAGTAGTATTCAAAAGTTATACAGTGAGAAAATAAATATAATATAAATAAAATGAGAAAAAAAAATAGAATCGAATTTTTGTGATGGATCATATCATTGTTAAAAACTATGTTAAGGCTAAAGACCTAATCGGAATCTTCAGTTTCACAGTTTGAAAAAGCGGAAAAAGCCAATTTTCTTAAAAGTTTCTACAATTTTCCGATTTTAACTGAACTTCTGTTAACGTTTTAATTTATTTAAAGTTAAGTTGGGGGAGGGGGCAAGTGCCCCCCGTGCCCCCCCGGCTGTAATGTATAATAAGACTTTGGAAGTTCTCTTTCCCAGTAATGCTTAAATATTGTTCCTACATCGTTACTTTCTTTTTTGACGAATAATTAAATTCAATTAAGGAAATTTTCTCTTTTGCTAAAGTCCTGGATTTCAATAACTGTAGAACTCACACTAAAATTTAAAGGAGGCAAAAAGTTTCTTTCGCTAGTTGCAGATTCTTCCCTAGCTTGTGGCGACATCTATATTTCAAACAAATAACTTTTCTTAGTTTACAGCTTGAAATTTCTAATTTCTTGCGAGAATAACATTTTTCTCTAAGCCCATATTATTTCCATGTTACTTTTTAGATAAAATTTCCCTCACAAATAATTTTTTAAATTTATAAGCTTTTTTCTTTAAAGTTGAATACACTTTTTATTTTTCACTGAACTGCATATATCAGTATTCCATCGGAATTATCTTTCGAAATCTTCCAAGAACTCTAGCTGCAGTTTTCCCTTTTAATAACCTTCAATGTATGTAAATGTTGCCATTTAAATTATGAGTTCCTAATATAACATTTAAATCTATTCATGCAAATGTAGGGATCGTAAACATTTATGTTTGAACATAGCATCTAATGTCTTATGTAATATAAATTCTTTTCCTTCGCAAAATGTCAAAAGAAACAGTCTTAACGATCTACGGAATTTGGGAATTGCTGTCATATGCTTTATTTCGTCTCAAAAGTTTTCCTTGGCACAGAACCGGGAAAATTCCGTTCGCCCAGTGGGTTCCCTAATTAGTGTAACAGCATCATGCCTCGTTCTCTGATCTAATTGGTTGATTTGTTGAAAGCTCTAATATAAGATCATCTTCAGAGCCGGGCCGAACCATCGTGTCGCCAGGGGAAAGTTTTAAAAACGGCTCCATTTCAAATTTTTAGAGAGACTAAGTAATAAAAGTATCTTTATTAAAAAGTCTATTTTTACGAGTAGAATAACGTTCATTTTAGAAAAAATATGTATTAAGTAAAAAGGTTTATTTATTTTTTTAATTAAAAATTTTAAAAATCACAAAGTAAATAAATTTGAATACAATTTGTTACGGAATAAAGTTAATTACTACGAGAATAAAGTTAATTACTCGTAAATCATTCTCAGTCTTTATGGAGCAAATTGCTCGATTGCATCTCTATAATCAATTGTTTTAGATATTGCCTTTTCTATAGAAACTATTAATAGATCTTTCAACTGCTCTTGAGTTATTGTTCGTAGATAATTCTCTAAAATTTTCACTTCAGAAAAATTGCAATTAGCTGCTGCCACAGTTTCAAGTAGCTTTAGAAAAATTCTTAGAGCTACAACAACATTTGGAAATATGCATTTCTCCTGATCTCACATTCAGCCGTTTACAAAAATAAAATAAAAGCCTGAATATTCGCTTATGCAAGTATTTGTGTAATTTTACGAATTCCGTCATACATCAGATTAAAGCAATATTTTTTCGTTATTCGTCATGAATTTCGTTTTTTTTTCTTTGTCTCATTTTGGCACTTTTTACCATGTTTTTATTAACTTGCTTTCTTGTGTGTTTGTGTGTGTGTTTGTCAAGTACAAATCTTGCATCGATTTTTAATTAACTTTCCGACTAGCTAGACATTTGAAACTTTTAGAATAGCTCAGAACACGATGACAATGCCTTTTTTTTATACTTTTAGCCATCTTTAATTTTGTTTGTAGACTGTTTGTAGAACATTTTGTTTTGTAGACTAATGCAGCCATCTATCGACCAGAACGGAAACGAAAAGTTAAACGCAAGTTAACTTCCAATTAACTTCATTTTCTTTCAAGTTGGTAGGATAATTCATCAAAAAAATGTTAAATGTATTTATTAATACATAGAATTGTCAAGTTTATATGATTCAACAGAAAATTCAAAAACATGGTATATAAAAAGTTATTTTTATCTTGTAATTATTTCAATTCGACTCCTGAGGATGTCGTCTCGCCACCTCACCTATTGGGCCGGCTCTGACATCTTTTGTCACTTAATTAGGCAATAAAGAACTGCTACAAGCATCCATGCCGAAAGTGGGAATCGAAACCACAGACTCTGGTGCGAATGCCAGCGTTCTCTGAACTATACAAGAAGTTGATGAGACTAGAAAACTTTAGAACGTTAGATTTATCAATAAAAAAAGCATTAATTGAATAGTTTTTCATTAATTAAAGCTATTTTTTTAGTAACTGGTGTCAATGTACAATGCTTTCACTAACTGAATTTCTTGCTTAACACTTATTCTACCTTTAAATGAAACACTCTCGAATATCTTTATGAGTTTTTTTAATTGGGATTGATAAAAATATCCGGTATCTTCCAAGTTTAGTATCAATCCAAGTAATAACATTTTAAAGTAATGTACATCTACATATAATTCCTGACTATAGACCGCGGATTATACGTTTAAATTTTTTTTAATTTCTTGATGATGGTGGTAGGTCGCAACGTATTATCTGCAGTTTTTTTCTGAGGCTGCCGGGTACAGTTTATAGTTCTGGAAATTAAATTCATAAATACTTTTTACCGATAACATCACAAGTAGGAAATAATTACAAGATAAAAAGAACTTTATACCATGCTTTTAAATTTTCTGTTGAATCATATAAACTTGACAATTCTATGTATTAATAGACACTTTTTTAAAAATTTTTTGATGAATTATCCCATCAACTTGAAAGAAAATGAAGTTAATTGGAAGTTAACTTGCATATAACTTTTCGTTCCCGTTCCGGTCAATAGATGGCTGCACCAGTCTACAACGCCAAATTAACTGAAAATAACTGAAAATTAATTCAATTCTGCTTAAAGATGGCTAAAAGTATTTTAAAAATGCATTGTCATCGTGTTCTGAGCTATTCTAAAAGTTTCAAATGTCTATCTAATCGGGAAGTTAGATAAAAATCGATTGCAAGATTTGTACTTGACAAACACACAAACACACAAACAAGAAAGCAAGTTAATAAAAACATGGTAAAAATAGATATATCGTGACAGACTGCGGTTATCATGTTACATATCCCCGCTTTCACCTGACAATCTTGTTGGCTGATACCAGGTCCGCCGCGTGAGGGTGGAAAGGTTGTGACTAGCACAAAGGCCATAGGGACGACATTCCAAAGAAAATACAAATTATAAAAATTAAAATGTTTAAAATATTAACTTGCTTAATACATTTATTTTATAGTTATTTAAGTAATTCTAAATACCTAAGAAAATAATGATATTAGAGAATGATTTTATTTGTAAATATAAACGTGCATGACAGTAAAATTGTATTAAGTATCTATTTTATTTATCTGTCTTGTCGGCATCAATACTGTCGGGAAGTATCAATAAAGACCAAATTTATATGTTTAATTTACAGTTTTGCTGAGGCATCACTGATTATGTTATAATAAATATTTTTATTATGTCGCATCGGAAAGAAATTTTGCGTAAGTATGCATCTTTGTGATTAAATTTATTAACTGTCCCTTTGTGTTACCGTTTATAAAAGGGAATACAATTAAAACTGTTTTCATTTTTATTTTAACTCTTGAAGTGTTAAGAATTACTTTTGATTTTGTGCTAGTGCCTTAAAAAATTAACCCTTTCGTGAACTCTTCTCTCGGGTCGGCGCGCTAACAAGATGCACTGTCCTTTGGGGACGGGTAATTCGTGCTGCTAATCCTAACTTTAGAAAAAAATTATCATAAATTAAATTTGTGATCAATTGTTCCAATTTTTGGTACATTATGAGAGGAGCACTCAGGTAGTTATGAGAATTAATTTAAATACTTTATCATTATATTTTCCTTACAAATTTTATAAAATAAATTCAAGAATAAAATTTTTGACTTATCTCAAATAAATATATATGGAAAAAATATCCAAACAATCAGATTTTATTTCACACAACTCATTAATAAAAATAAAAATTATTAAAAATCTCTTTCATAAAAAACCAGCATGAAAACAACGAAAAGGGAGCAATATTTTAAAAAGAAGACAGTGTATGATATTCTTTGAAACATGGGTGTACGCAAAGACCTACGTTGTATATCTCACACGAATAGAATGTCTGATGCTGTTTTCTGGTTTTTATGACTGTTTGTGAACAAACTGTACATTGTCTGCAGCACTTTTCCCCACTTTTATTTAGATTTAAAGGACGGAAATGTCTCCCCGAAAGTCTTAAAGGTGAGGGTGATTATCTAGCAGTGGACTTATTTTCAGCCCTGTAATCTTCACAGTTTTCAAAAAAATTTTCCACGACCTTCATTTTAAATTCCAGGAAAAGTGTCTTTGATCCATATTTTTTGTCATAAAGAACATTGGAATACATGAGTGCAATGTCCATTAATCTAAAGAACAGTTTTTATACCATTTTAAAGATTTTCGGAATTATGAATGATGGGTCATGATTGCATCTCCAATGTCAATGCCTCCCATGTATTTATTATAATCTAAAATAGAAGTAGGCTTCATAATATCTTTACCAGTTTTTCTATCTTTCTTCCCACATTTAACCAAATCTGGCGCATGTATTGTTGACAGCACAAATACAGTCCGACCACGGAAGCTAGGTCCCTGGAAGCTGTTACGCATGCGCGAGAAAAGCTAGTCTACTTAGAAAATAGGGGAAAACGTCATATTTTCGGATGTGTTTGTTTATGAAATACGGAATGTATTTCAGACTGCTTTTTGTCCGCAATTTTAAAGTTATTTTTTAAAACTTTATTTTTGATCGAATATGTGAATAATAATTTCAAAATAATAAAAAGAAAGAAGCAAATATATTTAAAAAATAGGAGTTTTATAGGAGTGGATATTTTCGGATTACATCACAATCAAAATTATCTAAAGCTACGTTTTCGGTGGTTCTTTTTTTCTGACGTTTCCTCGGAGATTCAAATTTTGGAGTTTCTTCACCCTTTGCTTCTCTGCGTATTCTTTTTACCCTGGACATTGATATCCCGGTCATTTCACTAACTCTCTTTAGGGATTGCGAAAGTGGAACAATAACATTTCCTTCTAGTGCTTCTTTATCACACAATTTAATTACATTGTGTATTATACGTTTACAATCACTATGGAACGGCTTATTCCGAGCAGTTGTGTTGGGTAAATGATCCATTAATTTTAATATAATAATCAAAATAACAGACGAGGAAAAAGCAAGCAAGCGCAGTTAGTAACCGATTCTAAAGAATGTCGAGAGAATACGAGACTTTTCCCCCTCTTTCCTCAGCAGCCTTACCTACAGAGTGAATAGAATCGTCTTGGCACTATGCCAACCGTGGTTCTTCGTACTGTGGTCGGACAGTACATCTTTTTTTTTATGTTTCAACACAATCACATTCATGTTTTTATGCTGCACGGAATCTACCTCTCCCATTTTTAAGTCTTTTCTTGGAAAATTCTTTGGCATATTTTTTCTGTTCTTCATAACAGTTCCACTCAGATTTGTCTTTATGGATTCTAAGTATTCTGAAAGTGATGGGGAATTAAAAAATCTGCCAACATACAAACTGTGTCCTTTCTCAGATAACTCGCTCATGAGTATTCTTACAACTCGTTCTCCGTATGAACCAGCACCACTGGTCATAGTCTCTTTACCACAGTAAATTTAAAAGTTCCACACGTACCCAGAACTTGACTCACACAACTTCTAAATTTTTATTTCATAGCGAGATCTTTTGGAAGGCACATATTGTTTAAATCCTAGTCGTCCTTTCCAAGCAAAAAGCGATTCATCTATATCTATACATATATCTGGCGTATAGGTGGTTTTACGTCGTATACAAACATCCGAAAAAAAGAACATTGCACATTATTTAGGTGATAGCATACAAAACGAAATAATCAGTATTATATCCAAAGCAATAAAACAAAAAATTTTAAAAATGTTTAATGAATCAAAATATCTATATGTATAAAACGTGTAGGTATGCGTCACAAAAATCGATATTTCTATACTCCGAATGGCAACTACCAGATGTAAACATTAGCGGCCGTCCCGCAATTTGCAGCCTCGTGTCAACATGGAATTACGTACTGAAATCAGGAGTGCTTGAAAGTGAGCTGCATGATCAAGAGAAAATTGGGTACACTCTCAAGAACGAAAGCGAAGAAGAAATAATTCATTAAGAGGCGTGAAAGAGAGTGCATAAATGATCGCGAGATTAGGCTTAATTGTCGCCAGCATAGCAACCGATAGCCACTAATAGTTAATTTTCTACACTTTTTGCAGAACTTGCTGAATTTTTACTCCATTTTATAAGAGAAGAAATTTTCCCAACAATTTATTATTCGATATGATTAAGTATAGATATCTGAATTGTGAACAATAGTACATACAGAAAGTGATGTAATCCACGCTATATTTTAGTACTTGCTGAATAAGAAATTGTTGGGGAAAAATTTTTTCACTTAAAAAATGAACTAAAAATTCAACAAGTGCTAAAATATAGTATGGATTACATCACACTCTGTATGTACTATTGTTCACATTGTGTGTACTATTGTTCACATTGTGTGTACTATTGTTCACATTGTATGTACTATTGTACATAGATTTTTTAAGTGAAAAAATTTTTCCCCAACAATTTCTTATTTGATGTAATGATAAAGTGTAGAAGATATCTTAATTTTGAAAAAAAAAATACATACAGAGAGGGACGTAATTTATAAAATCATTGGTGCTGGGTTTCTCAGTCTTACGCAATGGAAATTCACATTTCTTTTTAATCACGATGTTTTAGAATCAGCCTTTTAGAGAATACTCCTTAACAACGTATATTTATGATGACAGATAATGGTAGCATTCCTTGCATATGTTGCTTTCAGTTAAGTTGTTTTGCAAAAAAAAATATAAAACTAAAACCGACCATGCCATTGACATTAGCCTTGATATTTGCCTCTAGTTTATCTATAATTTCCGGATTTAAGTCATATCGAGCAACTTACCATTGTTATTCGATATCAAACGAGAACATGTTTTCGGCTGAACGATATCACCTTCAGAACCTTTTTCTTCATTTAGATTTTTTGCACCTTCTATCCTCTTTAAAAAATCTGTAATTTTGGTTTGTTTGCTGGTTCTTACAAGGACATTGTAGATTTCACGGTATAGAGATAGACAATTTTGCAGCTCCCTTTTGAATTTTCGGCTTCTTTCAGCGGAAGGGTCTGCATTCAAGAAAAATTATGCAAGATTTTCAGCTAAGCTTAGGCCTTCTTGCAATTTTATAGAGGTATAAATGAATGAATTATAATTTGCTTATACATTTTCATGTAAAGCCACTATAGTTTATTATTCCTTCCCGTCATTATTTTAAGCTAATTTAGTTTTTAAATGTGTGAAACAAAAATCATATTGTCTAGTGCTGTAGAAGTACAGTGTTGTACAAAGGTTTTCGCAATTTTTTAACCGTGTTAGGGTGAAACCGTGTTACAGGTTGCAGTGTTATACGAGGGTTTCCGCAATTTATCCTATCGTGTTAGAGTGAAACCGTGTTGTAAGATGCCGTGCTGTAGGAGGGCTTCCTGTATTTGAATACCATTTCACTTGTAGCTTTCAAGAGAATTCTTTGTTAGCTTGACCATGTCCTGCAGGCAAAAGCACATAAGTAATACGTCAGAATTGAAACTCAAAATTATTACTGGAGCAGAGGATGTAGGCAACCGAGAAGCCGCAGATTCCCATATGAAACTGACAAAAAAATTATGGGGACGTAATTCAGAATATTATTGAAATTTTCTTTTGGGAAACTTTACTCCTCATTAAAAATTTCATAAGCTCTAGATGCCATCGGAAGAGTACAAAAATCCCTCTCTCTACGAAACTTTCCGATGTGGTTGCAAAAATTTGGATCACAAGAAAATCTGCATGTTTCGAAGTTTAGTAGCAAACTCCAATATGGAGTTCCAATGATTAACTGATTCACTTCTCAAAACCTTTCGTAAACGTTTAACATAGGATTTCTCAATCCCGCTTTTGAACGGTTTATATCGCCTCTCAACTTGAGGGTTTGACTGGAAACTTTGGATCTTATTAATTTTTTGCTATCGATAAAAAAAAAAAAATCGTTACTTTTCATGCTACAATTGTAAATCCTAAAATTGCGCATGATCATCATATTTAGTGTCTAGTTATAAACTTTATTCTAAATGAAAGTTAAATGTTTTAACATGTGTCATCAAATGGCGCTTTAACCTAGTGGTGCAAGGTGTGCTGAAAGAAAGCAGGTGAACTAGCCCGGGAGAAAACTTTTAGCATGGAACAAGTTTTTGAAGCAGTGTTTCAATCACAACCGTTACGGGGCGAAAATATGTCACGCAAAGGAATCACGGTCTGTCATTGTTACGGCTCGAGTAGTTGTGTTGTATGAAAAGGTACATTGTTTGTTGTTTTCCACTCCACACATTTTCGTTAAGTTTAATAAAAATTATTTATTGAACCTGGATAGAAATATGACTGTCAGCGAAAAATGTGGTGATATTTGTGCGGGCAAAAGTACCATCAACAGAAAGAGGATAATAATCTTAACTGTATAATAGTCCGGGTAAGGTGAATCGACGATGTTGTAATTCGTCGTGCCTCTTTAGAACTAGACACAAAGCAGATACTCCATCAGAAGGCTTTTTTAAACACATTTATTCGGACAACACATTTCAGTAAGCCGCTCGGCATAGCGCGTCCGACCTGCGAGAGATATTTCTCCTCGACTCCCACGTGACGGCGCGCATCTCCCCAAAGGAGGGGGAAAGAAGTGATGTCACGTGGTTCGCCTCTCGCAGATTGGAGCGGGAACACTACAGAGTATGCCCCCAGTGACGTAGTCACGATTACAGAAAATTGGTTATTAATACATAGGTACATAGTGAGAATTATACAAACAGTCTGGAGTACAATTGAAAATTCGTATGATGCCTAGAGGGAAATTGGCATGATGTACAAGAGAGATAAACAAGGTTACATATGCATTACATGAAATAAAAGGATAGGTAGATTATGTACAATTGATATTACAAAAATTTTTTACACAATATATTCAGAAACAAGGTGTTGTGGAAAGCGAACTTTGCGACCAGATCTGGTAGTGGTGGTCTGTTCGACAGGAGTTTGAGCATTCATGGGCTCAGTTGGCTTTTGAGGACCACAAGGTGCAAGAGAATCTGAAAGTTGATATGCAGGTTTGATACGATCAATGGAGACTGTACTCTGCTTTCCGTTTAATTCCAAAACAAAAGTTTTGTCATTTCTGTCGACCACTAGATGTGGTCCCGTGTAAGAAGGTGATAAGGGAGGATTGATTTTATCTGATCTTAAAAATACATGTGAACAGGTTTTCAATGAGGGATTAACATAAATTTTGGGATTGCCGTGTACGGCAGTGGCAATAGGATTTAAGGTTCTCATTGTTTTAATTAACTCGGACACATAGGTAAGGGTAATGGGTTGTTTGACAGTATCACTGGTAATGAGATCGGAAGGTAGTCTGAGATTGGTGCCATAAACAAGCTGGGCACAGGTGGCTTTGATGTCACTTTTGAGAGCAGTGCGCAATCCTAGTAAGACTATGGGAAGGATTTCAGTCCATTTAGTTTGGTTGTGCGCTTTAAGAGAGCTCTTGAGATGACGATGAAACCTTTCAATGATACCGTTCGACTGTGGATGGTAAGCAGATGCTCGGATTCTGTTGCATCCTAATATGTTAGTGAGTTCTTTGAAGAGAACAGATTCAAAATTTCTACCCTGATCAGTAGTTACAGTAACAGGGGATCCAAATCTGGAGATCCAACCGTGTACTAATGCTCGAGCAGTTGTTTCCGCAGTCATATCGGGTGTAGGGATAACTTCGGGCCATCTCGTGAACCTATCGATGATGGTCATACAAAATTGATTGCCATCTGAGGGTGGGAGCGGTCCAATAAAGTCTATATGTATGTGGGCGAAACGAGCATCAGGATCAGAGAAGGTACCAATTGGTGATTTGGTATGTTGAAAGATTTTAGCTTTTTGACATTTAGTACAACTGCGAACCATAGATTTTATGTCTTTACGCATGCCAGGCCAAACGAATCGTTTAGAGATTAATTCTAATGAGGCTGATATACCTGGATGGGAGAAAAAATGCAAGGTTTGAAAAACAGATTGTCGCATACTTTTGGGAACAAAAGGTCGAGGGTGTGTCTGTGACATATCGCAGTATAAATATATATCTTCGAGAGGAAAATAGTGTTTTTCCAATCTTAAAGATGAGGTGTCAGATTCGATAAGCTGTTTCAGCTCGTCATCAATGGTCTGAGCAGTGGCGAACTCTTTAAAGTCAAGCACATTAGGAGAAATTGAGTTGATCTCAATGCGAGATAGTGCGTCGGCCACGCTGTTATCAGAACCTTTGGTGTACCGAACATCGGTAGAAAACTGCGAAATATAATCTAAATGGCGCAGCTGCCTAGGGCTACATTTATTAGGGTTTTGTTGGAAGGCAAATATAAGGGGTTTTTGGTCTGTATAAATAACAAAATTGCGACCTTCTAGCATATGCCTGAATTTTTTTATGCAAGAGTAAATAGCAAATAATTCACGATCGTAAGTTGACCAATTTCTCTGAGCCTTATTTAGTTTACAAGAATAGAACGCTATGGGTTCCCACTGATCTTCTGAGAGCTGCATTAAGGATCCACCAATCGCGACATTACTAGCATCAACCCATAAACTTATCTGGGCACCAGGTACAGGATGTCTTAATAGTGTAGCTTGAGCTATAGTTTCTTTTGAAGCAGTGAAGGAGAGAGTTGCTTCGTCGTTCCATTGTAATTGCTCAGTGTTGCTAGCACTGGAACGGGGATGTTTTTTCTTATTTTTATGTCCTTCTAGGAATTTAACGAGAGGGGCTAAAATGTCGGCAGCTTTGGGAATGCATCGTCGATAAAAATTGAAAAGACCTAAATAACGCCGTAGTTGAGTTAAGGTAGTCGGTTGAGGAAATTCCAGGATGCATGAAACGCGATCAGGAAGGGGTTCAATTCCTTCTGCTGAAAGCTTGAATCCTAAGAATTCAATAGTGGTTTGCCCAAATTGACATTTATCAACATTAATGCATAGTCCATACTCTTTAAGTTTGGAGAACAACAACTGAAGATGTTGCATATGTTCTTTTTCATTATCTGAGGCAACAAGCAAGTCATCAACAAATGCATAAACAAATCCTAAGTCACGAGTTACTTCATCTATAAAGCGTTGAAAGGTAGATGAAGCATTGCAAAGGCCAAACTGCATACGTGTGCTTTCGAAAAGGCCAAAGGGAGTGCAGATCGCAGTTTTATGTACATCATCAGGATTGATGGGAATTTGGTGGTACGCTTTTATCAGGTCAATGTGACTGAAGATTTGTTTACCATGTAATTCAGCAGTGAAATCTGCAATACAGGGAATAGGATACTTCTCTTTAATAGTTTGTGCATTTAGAGTACGATAATCACCAACAGGTCTCCAATCGACAGATCCTTTCTTCGGCACCATGTGCAAAGGCGAAGAGTAGTTACTTTTGGAGGGTCTCATGTGACCAAGCTGTAGCATCTGCTGAAATTCAGCTTTAGCGAGTTTTAGCCGATCTGGCGCTAGCCGTCTAGGCTTAGCCGCGACTGGAGGTCCCTTGGTGTTTATGTAATGCACAGTATTGTGCTTTACCGGTTGGTTAGGATCCGGTAATTTTGTAATTTCAGGAAATTGTAGCAATAGTTTACCATATACATTATTAACACAATTAGGTTTTACAGAGAAAATATTGCAAACACTTAATTTAGCAGGAGTGTTTAATTGAGTGATGGAATCGATAAGACGGTGATTCCGTAAATCAAGATTTAAATTAAAATAATGCAGGAAATCAGCTCCTAAAATAGCACATGAAACATCACAAATGTAAAATGAAAAAGTAAACGATCGGCGTAAACCTAAACTAAGAGTAATACTCTTTCGACCATAAACATTAATTTTTGTGCCATTGGCGGCACGAAATGTTTGAAGAACTGGCCGCGATTTATCTTGTTTGGTAGCAGATATCAGACTGGCGTCAGATCCAGAGTCAACAAGAAAACACATACCCGTATTCCTGTCTCTAACGAAAAGGCGACGAGAAGGTGCGGGAGAGAGGTACGTCGCTTCTACTCTTCCCGCGTCCGGTTTCCCGCTAATGAACAGGGCGGATTGCATTTGTTTGCTCTTTGTTGGAATTTTGCATGATACCAACAAATTGTTGAATCCTTATCGCGTGACTTAGAGCGGTATCGAGGATGATTGTATTTTCTAGAAACACTTCTAGAATGTCGAAGTTCGACGACTTCTTTTCGTAACTCTTGAATTTCTTTCAACAGCATCTCTGTGGTCGCTGGCGTCTGAGCGGCGGCTGGTGTAGGTGTGGGAATCGAAACTGCGCTGATGTTCGACGGTGTTAAATCCAAGATGCGAACGGCAATCTCTGCCGCTTTATCGGGAGTGATGGGGTCGAGTGATGCGAAAATAGTCTGCACAGGGGTCGGCATTTGCTGGGTAAATAATTCCAAAAGAAGTGCATCGCTGATATTGTGGTTTTCTGCTCTTCTTTTCATTAAACGCAGCAATTCGGTGGGTTTCCTATCACCGAGGCTTTCACCGGCTAGTAGCTTACGTATTTCCAATGTTCGGCTTTCTCCGCATCTTTCTATGATTTTCGTTTTTAGGTCCTCGTATGGATGTGTAGTATCCGGCTTCATTATAACGTCGCGCACCATAGTAGCAGGTGCAGGAGGAAGGTGGGCGACAACATAGTTGAACTTTGTTTTTGATTCAGATATAGATTTGGGAGTTGCTAACGCGAAAGTACTTTCTAGCATGTGGAACCATAAAGCGGGGTCCACCGATATATACGGAGGTATTACGACTGCAGAGGCTTCTGTTGTTGATCCAGGGGAGAGAGACATGGTTGCTGGCGAAAACGAAAGCGGAAGTCCAATGACGCAGTACGAAGGCGCAGGCTGTGTTCGATGGCCGGTCACCAATATAATAGTCCGGGTAACCAATATAATAGTCCGGGTAAGGTGAATCGACGATGTTGTAATTCGTCGTGCCTCTTTAGAACTAGACACAAAGCAGATACTCCATCAGAAGGCTTTTTTAAACACATTTATTCGGACAACACATTTCAGTAAGCGACTTACACGATATTTGATGAAAAGATACCATCTATCAAAAATAACACTGATATATAATTCAAATGTAACCAGATATAACGAGATATCACCCTAAAATGGATAAAAGCCGGAATGCTAGTTAACATGGCACCAAGATCATTTTTAATCATCATAAGGAACCAAGATCATTTTAAACCAGTGTTCCGTCCAGCATCAGCAATCATCGTTCATAGGTGGCAGCACTGAACTAGTAATTTCTTATTTTTCGTAACGGTGTGTTGCAACATTCACTTTTTTTGGAAATCTGTTGTACGTGTAGCGAGCAGAGGGTCAAAAACGGCTTCTGCTCAATCATTCTGTTTTTTTTATGTATTATCTAAAGTAAAAGGTTTGGAGGATGTCTGGGAAGTTAAAGATATTCATCGTGAATCTGTAAATCAAATCATAATTCATTCTTTATGCTATTGGGTTTTTCATTTTTCCAAAGTTATTTATAGAGCAATCCATTGTTTTAATAACCTTAAAACAATGGATGCATGCGTGTGTTGGAGCAAGCAAGGAAGACAGAGCATTGGCCTTTAACATACATTTATTTAATAACTCACAAAATTAATTTAAAGTGTAATTGCTACTAGCACAATATTCCCTTTCATATTAACATTTTACATACGAGAACTCAGAAGCAGAGGCAAACTGTATGGTCAAAGTAAGGATTTTTAGAGTCTATGGGGAGGCACTTACTACAGCTGAAGTATGCAGCGATGAAAGATGCCATCGACGACAGGGACCCCAAATCACGTCATATACCGGATCACCTTGGCGGTTTACTGTCACTACTCCTAGACTCTGAGGCACTCCAGACTCTGTATGATCTGAGCTCTAAGAAAAAAGTCGGAGATAAATCTGGACCTTCTCTCCTTTTTCTTTTTTACTTGGAGGGGCTGTTGTCCGTTTACGGGGAGGGGCATACTGTCCCGCCCCTCTTTTTCATTGGGCAGTAGGCTGTTTTTCTCTCAGTAGTTCCTGCCCCAATTAGTTCCTTATTATACTGCCCCTGTCCATAGTCTACGAAGTATCTCCCCACCATAATTTTCGTTTGCAATACCACTTTGACCCTTATCATCTGAAGGTTTTACTATGGGCCATAAAATAACAACCATCTATCTTGAAATATTTATAGACTTTTGATCGCTATCAATGTCCATACCGACAGCTATTCTTCTATTTCCTCCAGGTGAACAAGCCCCTATTTACCCCTGCCTCTGCAGCCTTTACAATAAATTTGTTCTTGGCCACACACCGCAAGGAATTATACCATTCCGCTTCTACATGCACAAAATCAAGTCTTTAGTTCCAAAGGCTCAGCTGCACCACATTACAGGAAAGTTGAATCCGGCAGATTGCTCTTCCAGAGGAATCCTTCCTGAAAAATTGCTTCATCATGAGCTTTGGTGGTCTGGCCCGTCCAGATTGTGGGATGATTCTTCTTATCCTTCTTTTAGTCAAGATTCATTCTCTGATGGAGCCGAAGAGGTGTTGGTTCATACCGCGGTAGAGAAATAGATCCCTGAATTTCTGCTTAAGTCCTCATCATACACCAAATTGTTAAATGTCATTGCCTATTGTTTAAGATTCCTGCACAACTGTAGAAACCCTAATGAACGTCTCGCTGAACACTTGACTGCCAATGAAATCAAGTCTTCTCTTCTGCACAAAGTTAGACTGTTGCAGACGAAGGAATTTTCAAAAGAGATTAAATTACTCCAAAAGAAATCCCCATTGCCTACTTCAAGCAAGCTGTTGACTCTTAATGTGTTTCTCGACAAATCAAATATCCTTAGAGTAGGCAGAAGACTGTTCAGACAAAGAAATCTGACTAACCCATTTAAGACTGGCGTTGCGAAAACGCAACATTAATTTCTGTATTTTTTAAAGGCATGTTCAAAATTTTGTACGTCTGAAGTAACATTTTTATTTTATTCTCTATACTTCAATTGATCATAATAATTTTTTTGTTTCCCCATTTCCCCACTTTTAGTACTTGCAAAAAATTGTTTTTTTCTGGTTTTTTGAAAGGGAAAAAAATGACTATTTTCAAATAATAACCTTAGATAGCAGCACATGATAAATTTCCGATTTGATGCTTGTTCCGAGTTTACTAGAGACTAAAGAACAAAATAGCTTCAACAGATAAATCATAATTTTTGTTTTTATGTTTCTCAATTCATATTTTTAAAAATGTTTCGAAAACGCAACATCAGTCCAAAGTGTATAACTTATTTCCAATGTGTTTTATTAGTGCTGCCTAGTTTTTCATGCAGTAAATTGGTATTGTTTGCATTTCGGATAAGTTTGTCTCTAGAAAAAATTGATTTTTGACATTGGAAGAGACATTGGAGTATTTTCATGGCCTAAATGATGATATTTCAGAATCGTCCTCAACAGAAGCTAATGAGGAACCATAATTCGTCATTATCCCTCCAGATCCGGATGATTTCACGGATGAAGAAGCTATTGATGATAATATTTTATGTGAAAATGTCGAATCACCTAAAGACATTGCAGGTGAAATCGACATTTTTTTTTCTAATAAATGTAAAAGTAAGCAATATAGTAATAAAAAGGAGCATATTGTATGGGAAAAAGGGAGACTCTACATGGATGTAACGAATTCTAAAATAAGTTTATTAGAGTTTAAGAGATCTATATCTTTGAGAGAGCCATATCTTTGATAAAAAGGCTTGAAGAAATGCAGATGAATTCTGTTTTACCTGAAACTTCACATATTGGAAGACCATCTTCAATTCAAAATCTAATTCTCAACGAAACTCGGAAAAACCGCATGGGCCATATTATTACTAAAAATAGTAAACACTACAAAAGTCAAACAATTTCTGTATGTAATAAGTGTAATGTACCTCTTCATGCTAAATGTTTCAAAGATTTTTAATTTTTTTAAATTTTTTTTATAATTTTAAATGTTTATATTTTTAAAATTTCTATATCGCTTTGGACTGATGTTGCGAAAACGCAACATTTTGTAACTCTCGTAAAAATAAATTTAATTTTATGGAAACAACTAATTTGTGTAATTAATGTTCTAAGAAGTGTTAAAACACTGTTTGGTGCATTTCCAATAAAGAAAACATGGAGCGGTCCTAAATGGGCTAATGATCAAAAATATCCAATATTGCTACCTAAGGAAAACAGAGTTACTGATTTGATCATTGAGTATTACCATCAGAAGCATTTTCATGCAGGTCCACAATTAACGTTAGCTCTCATACGTCAAAAATTTTGGTTAACGAACGGACGATCCAAGGTGAGGCAAGTGATACATCGATGTATTCTTTGCAAAAAATTGCGTGCTGCATCCTGCCAGCAGATTATGCCCGACTTACCGTCCGAAAGAATCAATTCATCACGCTGCTTTCAAAAAATTGGAATTGACTTCTTGGACCAGTCACAACTAAACCAAATATCACCAGGAGTAAACAAAAATCAAGTCATGCATATGTGTTATCATCTGCATGTGCACTAAAGCTGTGCACTTAGAGGCTGTATTCGATCTTTCAACTCAAGATCTGCTCGCATGCTTGAAGTGTTTCATCAGCCGCAGAGGCTTAACCTTAGATATTTATTCCGACAACGGAAAGAACTTTGTTGGATTTTCCAGTGAGCTGAAAACTTTGTTCTGCAAATTGAAATCCGCAGAAGTAATGCATTTTTCATCCTTTCATGAGATAAATTGGCATTTTATCCCACCATATTCACCGAACTTCGGAGGCATCTGGGAATCAGCAGTGAAAAGCTATAAAAACTTACTAGTGAAAGCCAGTAAATCTGCAGTTCTCAATTTCGAAGAACTGTCAACCTTTCTTTGTCAAATTGAGTCGTGTTTGAACTCTCAACCATTAGTGCCTGTTTTCCGACCCTTCGGAGTTAAATGCTCTTACACCAGGGCATTTCATAATCGGCAGCCCTTTGCTGGACATTCCTGAAACTTCAAATTGCACAATAAGTTTAAGTGACAGATAGAAACTTTTACAAAAAATGCGAATTGAATTCTGGGACCGATGGTCTCGGGATTACCTAAATCAACTGCAACAAAGACCAAAGGCTTGGAGCCTCCCACGTCAGAATCTTCAGATTGGAGATCTAGTGGCAATCCATGAGCCACAACTTCCTCCATTAAAATGGCTTCTTGGACGTGTGATTCCGTGTTTCCCAGAAGCAGATGGCCGTGTAAGAGTTGTTTCCCTCAAAACTGCTCTGGTGATGTCAAGAGGCCAATTTCTAAAGTCACTGTGCTACTGCCCGCCCCGGAGAATGTTCTGTCCAGCATCAGCAATCATCGTTCATAGGTGGCAGCACTAAACTATTAATTTCTTATTTTTCGTAACGGTGTGTGGCAACATTCACTGTTTTCTAGAAATCTGTTGTACGTGTAGCGAGCAGAGGGTCAAAAACGGCTTCTGCTCAATCATTCTGTTTTTTTTTATGTATTATCTAAAGTAAAAGGTTTGGAGGATGTCTGGGAAGTGAAAGATATTCATCGTGAATCTGTAAGTCAAATCATAATTCATTATTTATACTATTGGGTTTTTCAGTTTCCCAGAGTTGATCTATCCCTTATATTCAATTGTATTCTATTAATTGGAAGTGTATTCTGTTAAATGTGCAAGTATTGTAATTATTTTGTTTTAAATTCGAAATAAATCTTAAAATCCTTACAGTCCACTAAATCTATAAATCTCACACCAGTTTAGTCAAGATATGGGCTCATATTAAATTTCACTGTTGCCCTCTTTCGGCGAGAAATCATTTAAGAGAAAACTATTTTATTTTCTGAAAAATGGCGCTTACACGGATAATTTAGAACTACACCAAGGGATAAGAAATATTATTTGTTAAAGACAAAAAATGTCATAAAATTACGCTTTGTTGAACATCGACGATACCTCAAATTGGGGAAGAATTCATTCTGATTTTTAAATTACCAATAAAGTAAATATATTTAAATATTGAATTATCTGAAAAATAGACCATTATTCCGGTGTAATGTTGAAAATCCCTTAATTTATTTCCTATAAATAGGGGTAGATCCTACGGGTTGTAGATAGCCAAGAATGTATTCAATTAATAATAAATTATTTTCTTTTATATTCAATTATTTCAATTCAAGCTCTTTAACTTTACGATAAATAAAATATTGTAATAAAATTTTAGCTTCAGAGAAAAACTTAAATAATTTAATAAAAATTTCGTTTAGTTAATTTCTTTTTTTCCGAAACTTATAAAATCAACATCCAGATCATTGATAATAATGATCCTTTTAACAATGAATCAAACGCCATAGTTAAAACAAGGAATCATTTTTAAAAAGTTTGATTATTATTATTCATTTAACAATTCAGATTATTATTCAATGATAAAGAATACATAATTATTCTCGCTCGCTTAAAATTACTCTAGATTCATTTAATAAAGTCTCAAAATTTAATTTTTAATTTGGGTCTGAGGGGAGCCATTGTAACTTGAAAACAAAGGCGGATTTAGATAACGCTTAATTTTGAGCACAGTTTCAAAACTATCAACGATGGATCAAGCTATTGGAGAGCCCCCAAGAGCTACTTGGGTTTAGTTTTGAGGCCCTTTTGATCTAAATACTAAGTAATACTATCAAATGAATTAATTATCTAATAAAAAAATTCACAGAATGTATCTTTTTTTTTAAGCTACCAACTTTCGGAAGCCCCAAGCGTACGCTTCTTGATTCTTTGGGATGATCCGCCAAGGAAACTGTTGATACTGCCGTCAGTATTAAAAGTAGAACAAGCGTGTGCGGGCACACTACAGAGATTGTAGAAAAATTAATACGCACCGCGTGTTTCTATAAGGATTAAATTGCTACATACAGCGTTATGATACAGTACAGTCTATGGGCACATTGCTGTACATCTGTACTCATCTCAGAGGGGTTTTTTTTCATAATTTACCATCTTCAAAAGAATGTATCTAAAATTTATTACAAGAAATCCCAATAAAAATTTATACAGTGTTCCTTTGTTCTATTTTAATTCAACCGTCTCCGGAATTTACAGTTTAAAGTAAAAATTCGGAAAACAGTCAGCAAAATCACTCTTGAAAAGTATTTTTTGCTTTTATATAAAAGTTATACAAAGCATTTGGGTTCAGCAAATATATAGAAAATTAAATATGCTTTAAAATTTGAATGGTAATTTTTTCAACTGAAATTTTTATTTAATATGCATAGTCCATTTAATTATATTAAGACAATTTTATTAAAATAATCATAAAATATTTTAAAATAAAATAAAATGAAATTTTCTGTCTCGCACCCCCTCTTGAGGATTCGACTTTTCCCCCTTATGGTATGTACCTCAGATTGCATCTACGCCAATGAAACATTAGTCGTGGACTAAATTAAAAGTATATACTGGGAAACTTTGAATGGTCTTAAAGTAATTATCAAAGAAAAAGCTGCTAAGAAGTACTGTATTTTGTACTGAAAATGCCAACAGCTTAGTCCATATGCAATAGCGTCATTTAAATAAATATACATTAAAATGAATGACAGATCATAAGAACAACACGTCGTCGGTTCCGCCGCTCAAAATTATTAATAGTTCTCAAAATTAACCATTAAATAACACAAAACTATACAGTTTCTGTGTTTCACAGATATTCAACGTTCTTGACCTCATAGAAATTCAGCTACACTTTACGAAATAACTTGAACAGAGACTTAATTGAAATATTTGAAGTTTGCAAGTTTCTCTCTGTACTGATCAAATAAAGTTTCTTCCACCAGTCTCATTCACGATATTCTTTCTTACTGCTCAGTATGATGAATATCGTAATTTTCGTGTTTTGCTCAATAGCTGGAAGAATTAGAAGCTAGAGGATAATGAACCCTTTGCGGTAAGAGGAGTTGGTGTTTCCAGGAGTTTGTGGGAAAATTCGGAATACATATTATTAAATCTGCAAATTTTTCATAAGTAGAGACCACTATGCAATTAGCAAATCATGCCTGTGGAAAACACAATAGGTCCATTAACGTAAAATAGTGATAATTAAGAGATAATATAATATGAATTTGATTATATGACGTCTCGTGATAATTAGTGCGAAAATAAAGGGGGAAAATGCTCAGCCATTCTCATTCAAGACGAGAGAAACGTATGATATTTTACTTTTGTCAGGGATTCATTTGGATAGAAGAAATTATATTGTAAAACAGACACTGCAGTATTTTACAGTTGAAAATGCATACATAATTGATCTCAAATTATCAATCACCTTCGGGAAAGGAATTATGTTTCCACTGGCGTACCCGATCGCTTACAAAAACATGTAGAAAGACATTACAAAATAGTTAAGTTGGGCTTAAGGATAAATCCTGGTCTCTAGCATTGTAATGCATTGAAAAAAATTAAACCTATGCCAGATGTTCAACTCTAAGAACAGAATGGATAGGAGGACGAACGGTACATTACAGTCATAAGCATTTAAAAAATACTGCTTAGTTCAATTAACAAATTACTGAAAAACTCAAACTAGTATTTACTCTTTTTCTTATTTTTAAACTGAACAACATGCTTAAGGAGAGACAGAAGATAATTCCTGAGTAGAATCTAAATTGTTCTATTGTTGTTGTTACACATCCCCAAAGACTAACAGGGCTATATCAGGTCCATGACATTGTACACCCTACGGAAATCCAGAACCATCAATGGATTGAGGTTCATGTCGCTGGCCCGGCACTTATGGAATTTTGAGTTGAAACTTTCACAAAAATTAGCACCTAATTAGTACCAATTAGTACCAAAATATCAGAATTATTACCCATCAGGATCGCGAGTTATAGCGTGTCCGATTCTTCCGGGCCAGCGACAATCATGTCGCTTTCAAGCCCGACGCTTTGGAATTTCGAGTTCAAACTTTCACAATAATTAGTACCCAATTAGTACCAATTAGTACCAAAATATTAGAATTAGTACCCATCAGGATCACAAACACTTCATTTTTTAAGAGGCAACGCTGGAGTCATATCATGGTTCTATTGGAAATTTCTGCTAAACCTGTAATTTCAGCTTTTTGCCCCAATGATAAAAGGCTAAATCTAGCTGAATTCTGAGGAGTTTATTATAATTTTTTATATTTTTCATTGGGTTTTCCTTTTATTCATGTGTACAAGATTTCACATGTTTTTTTTCTATGTTAATTATACTGTGTTTAGTTTTAAATTAATTTTGGTTAACAAACATTAGACAATTAGACATTTTTACTTTTCAGATTTTAGTGCTACAATGATGAAAGGCTGAAATTCCTAAATTCTGAGATGTGTATAACATTTCACATATATTTTTTCTATGTTATTTATACTGTGTTAATTTTTACATTGATTTTGGTTCACAAACATTATTAAATTCCCGGGCAACGCCGGGTACTTCAGCTAGTCTTAAAATAACACTACCCACATAAAATAAAAATGCTCATTGAAAAAGAAATCGTAAATTTCCAATAGATGGTCAGATGAGATGAAAAATGTTGTTTGCACTTGGTAGTACAAAATGCGCGGTTTAGCTGATCCTTTTGTTAACAGCTGTGGTGGGATGACAGGTATAAATTCCAAACTATTTGGCGACGTCATTTATGACACAAAGCGACTGGGCAACCGCCTAGAGCAGCTAAAAATTTAGGGCCGCCATTTTTATTCCTCATCGCAACACTTTCCTAAATGTTACCGGTTTTTTTTTTAAGAAATCCCTCATTTTTCGCGGTTTCTATAATTCAACTTATAAAAAATTATATGTTTCGATTTTTTGAAAAGAATCGTAGAAAGAATCTTAATTGACAAACTACCCTTTTAGTTCGAAAATTTTCTCGGTTAGAAAAACATGATTTATCTTCAATTCAGTTATAGTATAACCTTGATTATCAATCCTTCTTTTCAATATCAGTTTCTACTATCTGTCAGTCACTACATACAGTCATTTGAAGAATTTTAAACCGTTTTGTTGGAATCTGTCCGTTTTCACGGAATAGTTGCAAACTGAGAAAAACGTGAACATATCTTTGTGAACGAATACTAATACCATTTGGTCAAATGTTTGGTCTGTTCAAAGCAAACAATAAACAAGACATTTCTCCAGGAAGTGTAAGACAAGTAAGTAAATGTGCTCCAAACCTGTTGGGAAGAAAGGGGTGTGAAGGCTGAAGTAGTGGGGTAAACAAAAAAATGGCTTTTACTTGCTCTCTCTATCATTATAATGGATTTTATTTCCCACTTCTCGAAGAACTGAAAATAATACAAAGCAGGTGCAATCAGTATGCTTTGAATACGGATTGTACGCCTGTCCTCCTTGGCACTTATTTCCAATGAAAATGATTTCTCATCATCTTTGGACTTTTCACTTATAATAGACAGTTCTGCTGCTCAGAAAGCAAGAAAAATTGCTTTGTAACCAACAAATTCATACCTGTAAGTATTTGTTTTTAACAATTTACATTTTCTAAGTGGTGTAAATAATTTTTCCATTGTTTCATTATTCATGCAAATTGATTAATTTTATATTTTAGTGGACCTATTGTGATTTCATGTATAATTTTCTTTTACGTAGCTAGAATGTAGGTTTTTTAGTATCGAAACGTAATGCATTAAAAGTAATAATTAGTAAAATCAGTAGAGAATGCAGTTTTTTTTTCGGGGGGAAGGGGAGTAAATCGGGGTTGTCTTACAAAATCCCTTACTCAGTAAGTAGAGAAATTTGATTTCCAGTAAATGTGTTTCGCCCAGGGATGCTAAAATTCTAAGCATCGCCCAGGGCCGCTAAAACCCTAAGCACGCCCCGATTACACTGACACCAGTGATGTGCCGGTGGAACGAGCCAAGTGATTTTATTTTTGCATTTAGTTCTGGAAAAAAGCACCAAATCTAAATTGTTTTTCAGCGTATGATCTCAACTCTAAATTATTAAACTTGCTTAATATGTTTAAATGTTTAAGTTTATGTAGATATCGACCATACATAAGCCTTATTTGATTTGATTAATTATCCCTGCAGGAATCGTACAAACAATCCACAAAAGATAACAAGCTTTATCTGTAGTTTCTAAAATATTAAAAACATTTACTTAAACAAAATATTAATCCTCTGCCTTCCTATACTATAAGTATTCCTTTCTAAAATTCTCACGACTGCATGAAGAAGAAAAAAAGCGAAACCAATGTAGGCATTTGAAGCTGCTGACAGGGAAATCAGTCAATAAATGAGTTGTCATGAAAACGAAAAAACAAAAGTATCCTAGAAACTTTTATAACATATGTCACGCACGGGTGCTTACCTCGTCTTTTGCTCATACCTTCTTTTAGATATGGAACATCGAAGTACTTCAAAAATTCTATTCATAGAGATTTGGATAGAAGTTATTACAATCATGGTTATGCAACCGTTGTCAAGGTAGAGCTATTTCTTTATTTCTTCTCTTAAGACAAGATTGTTTATTTATTTTCACATCATAAGACTGTATGAGTAAATTTAATGTGATTACAAAATTCCTAATATAGTCTTTTAATTGATTTACACATTTTATTCCTAAAATAATTATATCCTTGTATGTTGATTGGTAAGACTTAACTTTAAAATTGTTGAGTTAAATTATACAATATTTTGATACTGAAAAGTGTATAATTAGGTTAAACGGGTATAGCAATGGACAAGTGTTCCACCGGCAATTCTATAGACGGCTTAACACAATGTGCAAAATACATCCGCATTTAGAAATAATATATAACCTAACCAGGTCTCCCAGGGAGATAAATGTAATAAACTCTGACTGCATCTAATAAAAACCCAGATTGTAATAAAATCTCAGCTTTTTAAAAAGTGCAATTTTTTAATTGAAAATTATGTTAAAAATGCAAATAAGATAATACGCACCCTATTTTCTAAGATTACTTGAAGTTATTCTATTTAATTATCAAATTTTATCCCTTTCAGCTTTGACCTCCTTAGTTAATTTTCTGGAGATATTTTTGTTTTTTTATGCGTGTTTCTTATCGTCTAGAACAGGGGTGTCAAACTCAAAGGCTAACTTGGGCCAAACAAACAAGGTTTAACTATAGGTGGGCAGCAAAAAAAAAACAATATTAATAGAAACGTAGGTTTTTTACAGTATATTACCTAATTACAGTATATTCAACATAAATATACACATTTTGTTTAATAATAGCAAAAAAAGAGTATAATTTAAAAAACACTTAGCGAATTCTTCCTATCTAATTATAATTTTGCGTCGGTTATTTTATTATATATTATTGTGTGCCAATATATTGGCCGGAACGCAAAAATGTTCGTCGCGGGCCGCGAGTTGGACACCCCTGGTCTAGAACGTGCTCCTTCTAATACATCATTTACCAGTTCTTTTTTAGGCATACATTTATTGCCTGGTTTTGCCATAATACGATCGTTTATGGTTTCAGTTTTAAAAGAATTTGTGTTTTCTGTTGTGATTCTATTAACTTACAAAAACACTCTTTCCACCTACTCAGAAGATTGATATAAAATTAGTTAAATGAGTGATGAAGTTTGACAAGATTTCATATTTGGGATCGTTGAATTGATCTTTGATATTATGTAAAAATGCCAAAATTCTAGAATGGTTTTGTGAGCGGCAGATGCATCACAATTCAATTGAAATGATCTCTACTTCTATCATTTTACGTTCATTGAATCATTTTACATTCAAACACATACTAATGTCATTTTAAGCAGTTTTTTTTATTAAACTTGTAAGGTATACATACGATTCGATTCACAAGAATCGAACTTTTGAGTGAATGAATTAAAGATGTTGCTTGAGATATGCTAATTTCGGCATACGCGCTTGGTATAAATACCAAGCAGCTTGATTAAGTTAAGAGGTTGTTAAAAGTTGATAGATAAGCGAGAGGGAGCTACGAGGTAAGCAGCTCCAGGTGTTAACCGGCGCTTGTGCTTAGCAGGCCCAAAGTTTACGTAGCAGAACTGCTGGTTTGACTCTCTAGTTTGTGAGTATTGCAAAGTGTATTTTTATTGAATGCTAATATATATTCCGTACAAGTAGTACGTATGCTTATTGCTGTAAAAGCAAATTCTATATGTGCAACGAATTCAATAAACATTGTTTCATGTATAAACTGTGTTTGTATCAAATTCATTTAGAGTGCCACTTCAAATTATATACACCCAAGTCTGGGTAGAAGTAGCAATTCTCTATAAACTGTCTTATTGTAAATCATGTTTATAATTTAATAGCAATAGGTCATATATGGGAAATAAATATTGTTTATGTATGGGATACACACATTGTTGGGATTCAGCCGGTTCGCACCCTGGAACCGATACTTAATTTAGGTATCGGTTGTGCGAACAGTTTGCTAATGACCGCCAACTGTATCGTCCACAGGACAAGCATTTTTTTAAAAATAAACCTACTCTACACCGGGCGGCTGGTCCAGTCTAATCTGAAAGGAATGGAATTCTACTCCTACAGAGCAAAGATTGTCAAGAATAAATCACATAGCCTATGATAAAAGCGAAGAAAATTGCAAGTGAGGACGCCAATCAAACAGCAATATGGAAATATCTTCAATAATAGTTTGTCAGGCATTTTGTATTTTAAAACTCTTTCTTAAAATATAATTTAGTTTGTGTACTTTTATTGTTTTTATTTGAGTAATTAATGCATGAATTATTAAACTACCTTTTGCATATCTTTTGGTATACTTAAAATGGTCATAAGGACATAGAACCGGTTGTGAAATTTATTTGAATCCCACCACTGGATATACATATAGGTTATACAGGGGATTCAATACAAGTTATATATGGGAAATAAATATTGGTTTTTGCTATATTCTTTTAACTTACAAGGGAAAACCACAGATTTTGAGATATTTTTGAAAAACGAACCATAAACCCATATGGTTCTGGATCTGGGAAAATGCAGATCTGGGAACCCTGGTAAATCCAAATTTTTAAGAATAAAAAGCACGTGTGAAGTCTTTGTGGAGTATAAGGGGGGGTCCAAATGACAACCTAGGACTAGGAGACCTGAACCTATTGATACATTTGGCTCCTTCGTAACGTTATTTTATCTACTTATGAAGATTTAGTGCAGAGCCGGTTTTCTCGGTGAGTAGTGATATTAATTTAATTCTAAATTCAGACAGGATGTAGCCCTAGAGACCCTTGTAGAACAGAAAGAATGGGAAGCTATGACCAACGAACTTGGAAATTTTTTTAATTATGTGTAAAGGCAGGCCCCATCGTACTGGAGGTCAAAAGAGCATTTGGTGCAGAAGTTTGACATTAAAACACTGAAATTTGTGAAAAAATATTTGTTGAAAAATTTATTTACCTCTGCTATCAAGATTGAATAGGCGTTTTGGATCACTGTTTACGTTTCTTTGGGCATTTTAAACATTTAACAAGAATTTAAGAAGTTCACAGGATAGTTACAAAGAGGAATTTTACAATTTAATTTTCTACGAAATTTGAGATGAAGTTATTTAAGGAAAAAAATAAGTTATTCGTCAAACTTATGATATAAAACCAACTGCAACAAATTCGCTTCACAGAAATTTAAAATTTAATTGAAATCAAACTAAATATAAAAAGATGACGCATCAGTAAATGAGAAATTCGTATTTAAAATAAGTTTTCTAGGAAATATAAATTTCCCTTAGACTTTGCTTCTACTAAAGAGGTTAAAAAAAAATATTTACAAATGAAATATAACGAAATGACTTTTCACACTCAAATTTTTATCACTAAGATGCCACCTTCAAGAAAACTTCTACAGGACATTGCAACAGGATTCATTTTATAAATTTCGCCCACCAAAGGAATTGATGAGCACTTAAAACACACTATACCAGATATTTATCCCCGAATAATTTAAATTTTAAAATACTAGCAATTTTTTAAACGAAAAATGCCCCAAGGTGCAAAATTTCTTTCTCTACTGTGTAGTACAATTTTCTTTTAAATCTTTCAATCCAAGTCCGCAATCCTTGTACACATTTTCTCCATAGGTAAACATTGGGGTGAGAGAATCCAATAGGGTTAGTACACAGCAGCGTTAAAGCCGATTGCATTTAGATCTCTTATCAATATTTTACATTCTCCTCAGTTTGTACAAGAATTAGAATGCAGACAAGACAGGCATGATGACAGACGACAGGATTAAACATAACTATTTAGCCTTTTAACTACTCAAACAACTAATTCGAGAAAAGAACTAATCCCCGAATAGTCATTCCTCGGTCAAAATTCTCTTAAAACCTTCATTTCAAGTTGAGAATTTTAACATATTGTTAACCAGCAATTTTATTTAAATATATACGCAAGTCACCGGCAAAGACTGAATTATTGGAATAAAGTATGGCATTTGTGTTTTCTTTATATGGGGGGGGTCTGAGATTCCCAGATAACACGATGAAACGGGAGGATTTGCCTGAAACTCATTGAGGTCCTAGTAAAGGTAGTTTTCAAGTAAAGCAATGTTCAATTGATCGAAAATTTCTCCAATACTATTTTCCTTTATCCTAAACTAGCGGCCCGTCCAGACTTTGTCCGGGTTGAACAATTATTTATCCTAAGTAGATATTAGGTAGATTTAATTTATTTTAAAACCTCATGGTATACCACATTTTTTGTTTCGTTTTTCTGAGGTTTTAAAATAAACTGATTCTCCTCATTTCCTGTTCTAGAGAGACCAACATATAATTGTCCATGAATAAAGAAATCTTCCCGTAAGTCAAGTCCAATATATTTGTAGGTTTGACCTTGGTATTTGTTGATGGGGATGGTAAAAGAAATTTTTATTGAAAACTGTAACGTCAGGCTCTGAATTGTGTCCTGGGGCCACCCGCATGTCGATTTTGATACGATTCGGCCCCATAGCCTATCCCCTACAGAATCCACACAAAAAAACACGAAAAAGCACCAAAAATAGAAAAAAAATTAATAACTTTTTTTAAATTCAAAATTCAAAAATCCGGCTACGTCAGGCACTGAATCGTGACACCCGCGTACCGATTTTGATACGACTCGGCCCCATAGCCTCGCTGTCAGCGAGGACAGCCGCGGAAGTTGTCGAAATATGCAACTTTTAGGGGCAAAATCATTAAAACATTAAAAAAACTCTGGGATCCGATTTTCAAAAAATAATATGCCTATGTTTTAATCGGAACTATCAACTATATCTATACAAAATTTCAGCTCAATTGAAGCAATACTTTTTCACTTATAAAGGAACAAACATAGGCCTATTCGAAATAATCAATAAATTTCAGTGTTTCAAAGAAACACACTGATTTTTGAATAAAATTCTATAATTCAAGTTCTATTTACACAAATTGTGCATAAAATTGTACATAAATTTAAAAACAAAGTTTATAAGTTAAATAAAGTTCTGTAATATTACACCAATAAATTTCCACTTGATAGCCAATAAATTGTAAATCTTTTTTACCTTAAATGTCCAATAAAAAGCGTCGCTCCAAATGTAATTTCTTCAATAAACCCTTAAACGTTGCCAATTTCAAAAATCCTTTTTGTATTTATCAATGCCTCTTCCACTTGAATCTTTAAAATATTAAATGTTTTACTTATAATAAATGAAAATGTAGTTTGATGTGTTGCTATGGTTACTTGACTATGGTCGACAAAGAAAAATCAAATGTTAAATGTTTTACTGATAATAAATGAAAAAATCGTTTGATTTGTTGCTACGGTTACTTGACTATGGTTGACAAAGGAAAAGTAGTAAAGAAGGATGAAGCATCAGATCAACATTTAGGTCCCTAACTTTCTACTGATCAGATATACATAATATATAGCCTATGTCCATCTGGAATAATGTATGTCAGGGACGAGGCTATGATAGCGCCCTCCGCCTCTCATGCGCATAACCCTGTCGCCATTTATCGGCACAGCGCATCCTAAGTTCAGTTGGATGGAGAAACTCAATCACGCAGGTCATACCGACAAGCGGTAGCCTGACCCCTTACGAACGTCTCTGTTTTATTCCTATCCTGTTGTTTTGTGTGAGTGTTTTTGTTTGCGTCAATAAACGTTCGTCTTTGCGTTTACGAATGAAGATTTTATGTGTCCAGTTGTACATGACAAAAGAACCACGCCAGGTTACGACAGTTTGGTGTCAGAAGTGGGATCATGTAAATAAACTGGACTTACTTTTACGGATATACTGAATGATAAACACGTTCATCTGAGAAGCTTTTTCAAGGTAAGAGCTTTAAGTTATCCATATTTAATGCATGCAACGATGGCGGACGATGATGTAAATAATGCTCAAAACGTAACAAAAACAAACGATGATCTTAAAATAATGCTATCTAAATTTAAGAAAGAAAGAAAAATCGTTCGAACTGCCGTCACTAGAATTACTTCATTGATTGAAACTGCTATTGCTGAGAACAATGTTGAAAATGTCGAAGAGCAGCTAGAATTTCTAAGGTTAAAATCTAAAAATTTGTCTGATTTAGATAGTAAAATTTGTGAACTCATAGATGAAAATAAAATCGAAACCGAAATTGAAACAGTTCAAGAATACGAAGATACAATAATAAGATGGAAGTACCGAGGTTCTAAATTTCTGAAAGGGAAAAATAGTATTGACAATTCTACAGATTCTAGCGTTTCTTCACAGAAAGAAAGCGATGAACAAAATGTTTCCCCACAACTAAGTGTTCGACTGCCCAAAATTGTAATGAACAAATTTTTCGGCAACCCATATGAATGGCAAACATTTTATAATTCGTATAACACGTCAATAGAACTAAACCAGAATTTATCAAAGATTGATAAGTTTAATTATTTGATAAGTTTACTTGGAGGTTCAGCTTTAAAAGTCGTTGAGGGATTTTCGTTGACCCCAGAGAATTACGATGAAGCAATCAAGCTCCTGAAAGCCAAATTTAATCGAAAAGATATTTTGATTAGCATGCATATGCAAAAACTCTTAAATCTAAAACCGGTTAAGAATTCTAGTGACATTTATGCATTAAGAGAATTATATGACACTGCTAACATACAAATACGTTCTTTAAACTCCCTGAATGTCAAAACAGAAACATTTGGAAATTTATTAGTTCCCTTATTGATGAAATCTATACCAAAAGATATAGCTTTGGAATATTCGCGCAAAAAAGGGTCTGACGATAATTTTGATGTAGAAGATTTAATTGATTTTTTGAGAATTGAAATCGAAAGCCGGGAACGTACAGAGTCTTTAAATTCTGCTTATTTAGACGCAGAAAAAAATGGCGGAAAAATTTCGCGTTGGAGCGACAATTGTTATACATATAAGGCGCCATTCAAGGCCAAACCGCATAGCATTGATGAGTCAAAGAGGGTGAATCGGGTATCTGTGGTTGATGCTCGAGAATCGGGTTGTTTATTTTGCAATAAATCACATGAGATTGAATGTTGCCCGCTGACTCCCACGGAAAAAAAAGAAAAGTTAAAAGAAGCGAAACGTTGTTTTGTCTGTTACAAATTGAGCTGTAGAACTAAAAACTGCAATTCGAAAGAACGATGTGGTTCATGTAAGTCAAAATATCATGGAACTTTGTTACACGTTAATTATGAAAGGGGTAAAGATAAAGATGTCAAAAATGATAGTATTTTAACCGCTCGCATTTCGTCTGACAAGTACTTTAACGTAAGCCCGGAAAACGAAAACGAAAGAAGTTTTGTTGACACTTTGCCAATGATTAAGTTGAAAGTAGATTCTAATATTCTAATCGGTGTTGCAGATTCTGGAACGCAAATATCTGTCGTCAAAAGTAGTTTAGTACCCGAAAAGTATAAAACACCTCATGGCAGTGTAGAGTTAACATGTGCTTTCGGCCAGAGTTTAAGAGCACCATTAATTAATTTACCATTAACAAAGGTAGAAGATGATTTAAAATTTAAAGAACCCATTTATATAACATGTGCTATGGTACCTACGTTGTCAAATGATTTATTGTTGTCTGTAAGTGCTTTAAATGAATTAAATTGTAACGTCAAAGAAGTAAATTTAATTTTTAATGAAAACGGAAGTGGTAGAGAAAAGGTATTGCAGAATAATGAAATGAAATGTGATACTCCAGATAATGTTACATTTTATTTGATAGAAGATAGTAATTTTAATCTACAAATGCTTTATGATGATAGAAGTGAGAACTTAAGTAATATTTCAGATGCTGGTAATGTGTATAAATGTAATGATTTAATCGAGAGTATTGTCGAGAGTACTATTGAATGTTGTGCAACTATGTCTAAGAACGTAAGTAAGGATGATTCCGTTAACAAGATTGATCAAAATGAAATATCTGATTCAGAAAAGTTTCGAAACGAACAAAAGGATGATAAAAGTTTACAGTCATGTTGGCAAGATGCCCAGAAAGGAATTAATCGATTCTATGTGGTTGACAATTTTTTGTACCACCGAGATAAAATTTTAGGTGAACGCGTAGATCAATTAGTAGTTCCAACGTCTCGTAGAAAACGGTTGTTAGAGCTTGCTCACTCTAGTTTATGGGGAGGCCATTTACGGAAAAAGAAAACGGCCGAACGTCTTAAGTACTCCTTTTACTGGCCTAGTATGAAGACGGACATAGAAGAATGGTGTAACTCGTGTGTTGCCTGTCAGCTTCAAGCCAAGAAACGCCCATTTGATGAGGTCCCAATCATACCAGTTTCACGTCCCGATGAACCGTTTCAAGTGATAAATGTCGATTTAATAGGCCCCATGGAACCAAGTAGCCGAGGCTTCAAGTACGTTCTTTGTGCCGTGGATCAATGCACTAGATGGCCAGAGGCGATTCCGTTGAAGACTGTGACAGCAAAATCTACATGCGACGCCTTACTACAGATTTTTACACGTACAGGAATACCCAAAATGGTTGCGACGGACCAAGGAACCAACTTTACGTCAGCTTGGACGAAAGAATTTTTGAAGAGACTTGGGTCATGCCCTAGATTCTCGACCCCAGGTCACCCAAGCTCGAATGGACTTGTTGAACGTTTTAATGCTGTTCTAAAAGGGATGATTCATCATACGATGAGAGAATATTCGGAAGACTGGGACAAGCATATTCCTTTTTTATTATGGGTTTATCGTGAAGTTCCAAACGCCACCACTGGAGTTAGCCCGTTTCAAATGCTCTATGGTCGACGACCAACAGGACCTCTGTCCATTTTAAAGTCAACTTGGACCGATGAAACCTTGATTCCCCTTGGACAGTTGAAATCAGTTACTGATTACTTAAACAATTTAAAGACGAAATTAGAGAATTCTGCAGAACATGCTGGTCTCACTGCTGCAGGAAAACAGGAAGCCTATGCACACTATCGTAATAGGAAGACCCGTCATAAAGAATTCAAAGAAGGAGACAAGGTAATTGTCCTAATTCCAGATAGTGACAATAAAGTCTATGCACGATGGACCGGGCCGGCTACGATTGTGAAAAGGAAAAACACGTACAGTTATTTGGTGCAACTACCTGATAATGGCATTAGACATATCCATGCCAATAAGATAAGGGAATTCCAGGCATCAGCTAACAATGTTGGTGTTATTTATGATGCTGATGTTGACTTTGGAGAAATTGAAAACGTCCCCAGGATCACTCATTTAGACCCTGATCCAGAAGTGGACCTGACACACTTAGAACCTAGCAAGAGAATGGACGTTATAAAGATCCTTCGGAAACATTCCAGCCTTAGGTCAGGTGTTCCACGAATTGCTCACGTTGGAGAGCATAACATCAAATTGAAACCAGGAAGTGTACCGAAGAAGCAAAAGCCATTTCGAATCCCAGAAGCTTTGAAGGAAGAAGTCGATCGCCAGATTGAAGAATTATTACAACTGGGACTGATTGTACCTTCTGAAAGTGAATATGCACATCCAGTTGTATGTGTCTCGAAGAAAGACGGAACTGTTCGGTTATGTGTGGATTACAGATACTTGAATTCCCAGACTGAAACAGACTCATTTCCGATGAAAAATGCTACGGACTTAATTTATCAAGTGTCTAAAGCAAAGTACATCACTCTCATAGATTTACTGAAAGGTTACTGGCAAGTAAAGCTTAACCCTGATTGCCGGGACTTAACATCTTTCGTCACGCACCGAGGACAGTATGCATTTGTTGTCCTTCCCTTTGGATTACGTAACGCTGCCGCCACATTTCAAAGAACTATGAATAAGACACTTTCTAAGCACAAAGAGTACGCCGAGTCGTACATTGATGATGTTACGATTTATTCAGATGATTGGAATACGCATCTCAAACATCTTGACGCAGTTATGACGACCCTAGAAGAAGCTAACTTTACTATTAATTTTCAAAAGTGTGACTTTGCTAAAGGAAAGATCAAATTTCTTGGTCATATCGTAGGTTCCGGATCACACGAACCAGATCCTGAAAAAGTGCAGGCTATACAGAATTTAGAGCAGCCTAAAACCAAGAAAGATGTAAGAAGTATCCTAGGACTATTATCTTATTATAGAGCTTATGTTCCAAACTTTTCAGATATTGCTCGTCCTTTGACTACTTTAACTAAACGAAGAGCTCCAAACGATGTTGTGTGGCTAAACGAACATGATGTTGCTTTTGTTAATCTTAAGAAAGCAATATGTAACGCCCCTAAGTGTTATTCCCCGAATTTCAAGCTACCCTTCATAATATACGCAGATGCATCTTCTTATGCTGTAGGAGCATGTTTAGCTCAAAAAGATGAACAGGCCATCGAACATCCTATTGCATTTGCAAGCAAGAAACTGACTGAAGTGCAAGAAAAGTACGCTGTAATCGAAAAGGAAGCTTACGCCGTAATTTTTGCTTTAAAGAAGTTTGAGACTTATGTATTCGGCTCAGAAATTATAATCGTCAGTGATCATAATCCTTTGAAGTTCCTTACGAACTGTGCATCCCAAAGCCCCCGACTTCAAAGATGGTCTCTTGCTTTACAACGTTTTCATGCCACGATTACTTACCGTAAAGGAAAAGAACACTTGAATGCTGATTCCTTGTCACGTTTAAAAGCCGATCACTGGGAAGATAATTAATGACTTTTCATGAACTGAATGACTTTTAATGAACAATTTATTTTTCTTTATTATTAATCCTATATGTCTTGTCTTTTCCAGGAAATAGTAGATGTATCTCGCAGATGATGGAAAAGCTGTTTAATTTTTTTTTCTTATGTTTGATTGAAATGATTAGTATTGGTATATTCTTATTTTAAACCTTTATTTAGTTTGTTAGTTCTCAAAAGTTAAATATTTTAGCTCATTTTTTTTTTAAAAATTTAGTATGTTTAGTGCCTTGCATATGAAGCTTAATTATCAGTTAATGTCTAAAACCTTTTAAAGTATGGGTTTCATTTTTTTTTTATTTGTTTATGTGTTATGCTTTTAATAATCTCATGTCTCATTTTTTTTATTTCTCATACATGTTTGTTATCAAGGTGAATGTTGTTAATGTGATGGTATATATATATATATGTGAGAAGCAATTTGATTTGTCTTCAAGAAGACCCAATCAAATCTTTTAGAGGGGAGGTGTCAGGGACGAGGCTATGATAGCGCCCTCCGCCTCTCATGCGCATAACCCTGTCGCCATTTATCGGCACAGCGCATCCTAAGTTCAGTTGGATGGAGAAACTCAATCACGCAGGTCATACCGACAAGCGGTAGCCTGACCCCTTACGAACGTCTCTGTTTTATTCCTATCCTGTTGTTTTGTGTGAGTGTTTTTGTTTGCGTCAATAAACGTTCGTCTTTGCGTTTACGAATGAAGATTTTATGTGTCCAGTTGTACATGACAAAAGAACCACGCCAGGTTACGACAATGTACCTTTCAAATAGTGAAATAATTTTTCAAATAGGTGCAGTGGTTCCGGAAATTACCCTCCACATACAAAATCCGCTATCTCTCTCTTTATAGACTAGCGGCCCGTCCCGACTTTGTCCGGTGTAAAGATTTGTTTATAGAGGGCGCTGCGTCGCCCTCTATAAACAAATGAGAATTTGTTTGGCAAGTTTTAGCAAGTTTTGGCAAGTTTTTTAAAACAAATGAGAATTTAATTGGTTCTAATGAAATCGAAAATGAAATAATTGGTATTGAAGAATATTCGGAGAAAATAATTAAATGGAAAGGTAAAATAACTAGGATAATAAAAGAGCACGTAAAAAGTGTATCAGATGTTTCAGTCGATTTATCGCCAAATTCTCGCCAAGAATTATCACATAATAATGAGTTAAAAGGAAAAGTTATAAGTTTACCTAAACTTACAATTCCAAAATTTAATGGAGATCCAAGTTCTTGGATTGAATTTTGGCAGCAATTTAAAAATGCGATTCATGAAAATGATAACTTAAGTAAAACAGAGAAATTCTCATATTTAAAAATGTTATTAGAAGGAGTTGCGTTAAACGCTATAAAAGGTTTTTCGCTTACAGAAGAAAATTACATTAAGAGCATCAATTTACCAACTGACCGATTTGGTCGCGATTTTATCGTTATAAATAGTCACATGACAAACTTGTTAAATTTACATCCTGTAAAAAGCTCGACCAATATTAAAGCATTCAGACGGCTATTTGATGATTTAGAAATAAATGTGAGATCACTTGAATGTTTAAACGTAGCCGCAGGAACCTATGGCCAGTTATTATGTCCAATTTTGCTCAAACTGATTCCAGATGATATAAGTTTAGAATACAACAGACAAAGGAAATCTAATACAGAATTTGATGTTCTTGAATTAATGCAATTCTTAAAACGAGAAATTGAGTGTAGAGAGTCGTCTATCTTATTAACCCAAACCGAAAGACAACCAAAACAAGTAATTTCGAGTAAATTTGACAAAGGTCCTAATTATAAATACTTCAATCCTAAAAATAATCCAACTGTTGCGTTTGCCTCTAATGTGAAACAAAATTGTGTATTTTGTTACCAAAATCATGAATCATTCAATTGCAACACTGTCCCTTCAGAAGAGAAACGAAACAAATTAAGAAAAGAAGGACGATGCTTCAAATGTTTTAAACGTTCACATTTGAGTATTCATTGTAGAAGTAGAATTAAAGATTGTTCGATTTGCAAAGGTAAAAATCGTCACGAAATCATTTGTTTTAAAACTCAAAAACCATATGATGAAATACCTAATTCAGCGCCGGAAGGTCAAACAGTAATATCTAGTATCGCGAATTCTGAGGGAAAATGTAGTGATTCCATAATTTTGCCTACATGTGCTGTTAAAGTTCAAGGCCCATCAAAATCAAAGATAACCGCAGTGTTATTTGACAGCGCTTCTTCAAAATCGTTTATAACGAAGGCATGTGCGCGAGAATTAAAGCTCCCTATTTTAAGAGTAGAGCATTTATTAGTTTACACTTTCGGTTCTCGTGAACCCATAAACAAGACATACGACGTAACAGAAATTGAGCTGAATCACTTGAATAATCCTGAAAGAAAAATAAAACTTGAAGTGTATGTAACGGACACAATTTCTCATGTGTCTATGGTGACGTCAGCCAGTGCGGTTGAACATTTGCTAAAAGAGTTCAAAATTCCTCTCCAACAGTTTAAACAAGCAAAAGGGCGGAGAGCTGAAATACTGATTGGCGCCGATGTGTTCTGGAAATTGCAGACTGGACACATAAGGAAAATATCAAAAGGATTGATTTGCATTGAAACGTTATTAGGATTCATTATATCGGGTGTACGAGAAAATGGTAAACAAACCAGATCATTCGTGAATTTATGCCTGACAGAAGGGGAAACACTGAGTAATGTTGTAAACAATCCAGATTCTTTTGGTGATGATTTAAACACTCAATTAAAAAGATTTTGGGAATTAGAGTCATTAGGTATTAATTCCAACGGTAATGACAATAATCATACTTCAGCTGATGTTGAAACTTTAAAGGGATTTGAGCAAAATATTAAAGTCATAGTAAACGGAAAATATGAAGTTAAACTGCCATTCAAAGACAAAATAGACTTATCGGACAATTTTTCGCATTCCAAAAGAAGGTTATCAAAATTGTTAACTCGTTTGGACAATGAACCATCATTATATGAAGAGTACAAATTAGTTTTTGCAGATCAAATTAATTCTGATGTTATCGAACCTGTAAATGAGAACTTTGAACAGTCATCCAATCTTGTATATTACATGCCTCATCATCCTGTTATTAGACATGATAAAGAGACCACAAAATTTCGTATTGTTTTTGATGCGTCCGCGAAGGATAGAAATTGTTTATCTTTAAATGATAATTTGCTTGCAGGCCCAAACTTGAATCCGAATTTACTAATTCTTCTTTTGAAATTTAGAGAACATAAAATCGGTGTAATAGCCGACATAGAAAAGGCTTTCCTTCAAATTTCTCTTTCGGCTGAAGACAGGGACTGTCAAAGATTCTTATGGATCGATAATTTACAAAACAAAGATCTAAAATGTTTTCGTTATAAAACTGTAACATTTGGAGTGAAATCATCAACTTACCTTTTGGCTGCTACCATAAAGCATCATCTTAAAAATTATGAATTCTCTTATCCCACGGCTTTTAAGGCATTAAATGAATCATTGTATGTCGATGATTTTATATGTGACTCGAGAACTGTAAATGAAGCTCTAAGTTTATCGAAGGATGCTAAATTTATTTTAAGCTATGCTAAAATGAATCTTCGAAAATGGAAGAGTAATTCTAAAGAGCTTTGTAATATTTGGAATGAAACTAAGTTTGAAGAACTTCAAAAGGAACAGCTGATCCCTATTAAGGTTTTAGGTAAAATCTGGAATGTTGAAACTGATGATTTTAAATTAGATTTATCACCATTGTTAGAAGCTCTCAAAGAATCAAAAAATACTAAGAGAAGTGTGTTAAAATTGTCTTGCAAATTGTTTGATCCTATTGGGTTTATAACTGCTTTTACTATTCGTATAAAAATTTTGCTGCAAAAAATATGGGAGAGAGGTCAAGACTGGGATGAAGAATTACAAGAAGAATTGAGAAATAAATGAAACAAATGGTGCTTAGAAATCCCCATTCTAGAAAAATTATCGGTTCCAAGATGGTATTTCCTCAAAGAAGACGATGGCGATGTACCAGAATTTCAGGTGCACGTCTTCTGTGACGCGAGCGAAGTTGCGTATGGAGCAGTTTCATACCTTCGATTTAGAAACCAGGGAGGTAGCTTTGAGGTTACTTTCGTAGCTGCTAAATCTAGAGTAGCTCCAGTAAAGAAATTAAGCCTCCCTAGACTTGAATTGATGGCAACATTAATTGGAGCCAGATTGTTGCATTCCCTGAAGGAAGTATTTGACATTAGAAGTAATTATACTTTGTGGTCTGATTCCACAATAGCATTACATTGGGTTAAGGGAAATGCTAAGCAATGGAAACCCTTTGTATGTAATCGCGTTAGTGAAATTCAAGGCTTGACTGAACCATCAAACTGGAAACACTGCAGCGGAAAGGATAATCCGGCAGATATGCTCTCAAGAGGATGTTTAGCGGAAGACTTGCTGAATGGGGAAAAATGGTGGAAAGGCCCAAAAGGGCTAATCTTGCCAATGGAACAGTGGCCAAACAATGGAGATAAATTTATTTGTGAAGATAATTTTAAAAAAGAAAAACGATTAAAACAAGCAGCCATTTTTAACAGTATAACTGCAGAAGGAAAAGAAAATCCAGAAAAGATCCTGGATTTGAAGAAATATTGTTCTATTCAAAGGGTATATCGAATAACTGCTTGGGTGAAAAGGTTTACAGAAAACTCAAAATTCAAAGATAAGGAAATGCGAATGACTTCAGAATTAACCGCAGAAGAAATTTTGGATGCTGAGAGACTGTGGATTAGAAATATTCAAGCGGAATGTTTTCCTGTGGAATTTAAATGTTTGAAAGAAGGAAATCCCATTCCCAAGAACTCCAGTATTCGTGATTTGAATCCGTGTCTAGATAACACAGGAATAATGGTAGTCGGTGGGAGACTACAAAATTCTAAATTTGAATTCAGAGAAAGGCATCCATGGTTAATCCCTAGCAACAGTAGACTAACCGAATTGATAGTAATGTCAGCACATAATCAAGTAATGCATTTAGGAGTAGCAAGTACATTGTCTAAAGTTAGAGAGACCTTTTGGATACCACGAGGTAGACAAATAGTTAAAACTTTCATAAGCCGCTGTATGATATGCCGAAAATTTACTGCTAAAGCAGGTCAACAAATTACTGCTCCTCTACCATCTGACAGAGTAACTGAGTCTCCACCCTTTGCTGTGAGCGGTTTAGATTTCGCAGGTCCCCTTTACATTAAGGTGAAAAATTCTGCAGTGACTTCAAAGTGTTATATTCTACTGTGCACATGTGCAGTAACTCGAGCAGTGCATCTGGAACTAGTGCAAGACCTGAGTACTGAGTCATTTTTACTAGCCTTTCGACGATTCGTCGCTAGAAGAGGTCTTTGTAGTGTAGTATTCACTGACAATGCCCAAACATTCAAGCGAGCTGAGAAAGAACTTGGATTGTTGTGGAATACAATTAGCCATAATGACGTAAAGACATTCTACAGTTCTAAAAGAATAGAATGGAAATATATTGTTCCAAGAGCTGCCTGGTGGGGCGGCTTTTGGGAGCGAATGGTGAAAACAGTCAAATCATGTTTGCGAAAGGTCCTCGGAAAATCATGTTTGACGTCAGATGAGCTAGAAACCATTCTAGTTGAAATAGAATCAACATCATAATCAACTGTAGACCCATCAGCTACTTGTACAGTAAGCCTAATGAACCTTCATGTTTAACACCAGCCCATTTTTTGACTGGAGAATGTGCAACTTCCCTACCACCAAATATTCCTGTTATCCTAGATAAATCGTCATCCAGTGAGCACCTCAATAAGAAGTATTATAATAGACAAAGACTCCTGGATCATTTTTGGCGAAGGTGGAAAAGGGAGTACATGCTGGACTTAAGATCTCTTCATTCTCAGAAGCGTAAGAGCTGTACCTCAACCTTTAAAGAAAACGACTTGGTTTTAATCCATGATGAGCGTGTTCCAAGAACTGTCTGGAAAATTGGACGTGTAATAGAGACGATTCCTGGCAGAGACGGAAAAATAAGATCGTGTAACATCAAAACTTCTAATGGGACACTTAAACGTCCAATCCAACTCTTATATAATTTAGAAATAGCTGACTAAAAACTCTAATTGCATTTTTCTTTTAACAGCTATAAAATTATTACATCTTTTATTGTTATTATTTTTTTTAATTATTGAATTACATTGATATTTGATGTTTGCAAAATTTTTTTATTTAGTAACTTAAGAAATGTTATTTAGCATTATTATTCTCATTAATGGTAATTGGTATTTTTGTTTAGGAATGAACCTGTTGTTCATTGTGGGGGGAGTATGTAAAGATTTGTTTATAGAGGGCGCTGCGTCGCCCGATAGATTAGAAAAGGAATTGCTTAAAAATGTAATGGCATCTGTTTAGACGAAGTCTGAAATCCAAACTTCGCAGATTATTAAATGTTTTTTGTGTTTAAAATGTGCTTCATTTTGTGTGTCGAATTGATGATTTCTCACGGAGAATAAAGACCAGGACCTGATCAAAGAATACTCAAGGAATTTGAGTACCAGAATAATTTAACATCCGGGTTGAACAAAATATTATACCAATAAATTTCCAGTTGATAGCCAATAAATTGTAAATCTTTTTTTAACCTTAATAATAACCTAAATAATACCTTAAATTAATTTTATATTAGTTAACAATTAAAATAAATTTTTTAAAAGAAAAAGGCGTGCCGGAGAACGGCTAGGTTCGAACCACTAGCGTCAGAACAGAAGCCCACCGCGATAGCACCACGCTAAGGATCGTTGAAGACTTCGGCACAAAAAGCGGTAGAGGCCAGTAGCGGTAACAATGGAGATTGTTAGGATTAAGCCCCTAACTTTATTTCTACTGATCAGATATACATAATATATAGCCTATGTCCATCTCGAATACTGTACCTTTCAAACAGTGAAAGAATTTTTCAAATAGGTACAGTGGTTCTGAAGATTACCCTCCACGTACAAAATCGCTCTCTCTTTATATATAAGTACTAGCGGCCCGTCCCGACTTTGTCCGGGTTGAACAAAATATTATACCAATAAATTTCCAGTTGATAGCCAATAAATTGTAAATATTTTTTTACCTTAAAAATAACCTTAAATTAATATTACGTTAGTTAATAATTAAAGTTAATTTTTTTAAAGTAAAAGGCGTGATGGAGAACGGCTAGGTTCGAACCACTATCGTCAGAACAGAAGCCCACCGCGATAGCACCACGCTAAGGATCTTTGAAGACGTCGGTACAAAAAGCGGTAGAGAACAGTAGCAGTAACAATGGAGATTGTTAGGATTAAGCCCCTAACTTTATTTCTACTGATCAGATATACATAATATATAGCCTATGTCCATCTGGAATAATGTACCTTTCAAACAGTGAAAGAATTTTTCAAATAGGTGCAGTGGTTCTGGAGATTACCCTCCACGTACAAAACCGCTCTCTCTTTATATATAAGTATAGATAGATTAGTATATATTATCTTGAACATTTGCGTGTAAAAACACGAGTTTACTCGGTACCGGTCAACAATGCGTTAAGATATGATTTGGGTTATAGTCATCGTGCAAAATAACTAAGTTTTTAGATAGTTTTATGGTTTTTATAACGTTGTTCACATGGTATTTACAAGAATGTTGAATAATTTAGGTGATTTCTAAAACAGCATAATTTTCCCAGTGGGGAAAAATGCATCTACTCCTTCATAAATATAAATTCATCGTTATTCTTATGAAAGTTGGAACTACATGATTTGAGCGCAAACTTTTAATGCGTGTTTTGAAGTTATAGTAAAAAAGTTTTGTCTTGCTCATCGATATCAGTTTGAAAGTGCGTGACAGTGAGATATACTATTTCATTCGTATTGCTTAAATTTCCACCGCTTATATTAAGTAAACAGCTTTCATTCTCCATTTAACGTAAATATTCCCCAATAAACACCAATCAACATATTTTCATTGCTGTATGTTCGACCATTTATCAGTCACGGCACAAGCGTTTAATTCTACTCTAGAAATATTCCTATAGGCAAAAAAAGTTGTAAAAAGGGGTTTAGAAGTTAGATATTGTACATTTATTGTATAATTTTGATTTAATATATTTAGCATTTCATTCAAAACAGTTTGGATTTATTTTAATCGTTATGAAATTGCTTTTAATCACTGTGACAAGATATGCGTAGTAAGCATGAAGGAGAAGAGAAATTTTTTACTTATTACCCTTTTTTTTTATCATCTCTAAAGGCATAACATTTTGTCATTTCGAATGGAAAAGTTTTATTAAAATAAGCAGAATAAATTGAGCAGGACATTTCTCTACCAAAAAACCAAAAATTTCTTCATACCAAAAAAACAAAAAAATTTCATGTAGCCTCTTTTAACGAAACTACCACGGGTTATTAACGTAGGATTACTTATAGTTGCTTTCCTCTTTTGTATGTATATATGTATGTATGTTATGTGTGTGTATATATATATATATATATATATATATATATATATATATATATATATGTATGTGTATATATATATACATATATGCATGTCAAAATTTTGACGCATTTTGGTATTTTTCTGTTTAAATGTTTACTGCTTGCCCAAGCGATACAGACTGGGTTTGGCGGGCTGCCAAAATTGTAACTTGCGATGCAGGACATCTGAAATTTTACTTTCCGAAGTACCGTTATGGAGGAACGTAATCCTACGTTTAAAAAATTTGGTCTGCCTTGGTAAAGACCAAAGGGCAGATAAAAACAATGGAAATGCAGTATAAAAATTTTAAAATCATTGTTGTAAAGAACTGAAGACCAATTACATCCAAGAGTACAAGCTGGAATTAACATTTGAAGATGGCCAAGGTACACTAGAAACTGTCGTGCCATTGGTGCTAAAGTTTTCTTTAGTCCTTAGTATATTTACGCGCAAGATATGTATTTTTTTGCTGACAGGCTAATATGTTTAAAAGACATTTAAGTATACCAGGGATAATTTTCATGGACGTAACCCCTTTTGAGGAGCAATGCAACCTTAAAATACCGAGGACGTATCTAATATAATAGAACATCTCGGATGTATAAAAATCTCGGTCAGTTAGAGAAGTTTTGGTACGAAGTCGACATGATTTCAAACAGACCCTTGAGTTAGGAACTTGAGCAGTTACAATTCATTACTTTTATCAAACAATCGTGATGAAAGTTAAAACCTTATCAGAATCTACAAAAGAAAATTTAAATTGACAGTTTATAAGCTTAATTCTTAAATATCTTATAGACTTATAGCATCATCTAATATTTCATTCTGAATGCGGCCAGATAAGTCGGCCGAACGTTCTTGAGGGCAACCCAAGTCTGCGGGTTCGAGTCTCGTGTTGGCACAGTTTTTTTGTAAGCGTTCGAAATCGGCTTTAAACTGCAAGTCCTGATCCGTTTAATCCTCGTAAAACAAAGTATGGCTGTAACACTCAAAAGCCAACAACTCATAATTAGTTGTAACTAATGGTCAACAGACATTTCTGTTGTCTCACACTAAACAATTTAATCTTGTGTTAAACAAGTATTTTAAAATACGAGCACACAACATTAGTTTTGCTTTTTCGTTCTTTAGACCTTTTCTTCCAGTTCGTTTAATCAAAAGGAGTTTTAATGAAACTGGAACAGGTAACCAATGCATTTTTTAAATAGGAATGCAGCATTAATTCTAGTCATTTTTTCAATTCCTACTATTAGTTCACACTCTCCCTTTATATATCTTGTTCAAATTTTCAATCGTTAATAAAATACTTTTTATTCATCCACTCAAGTTCAAATACATTTTTTTAAACTTGTAGTGAATGACACTTGATGTTAATACAGTTTTTTCAAATATTAATTCATTAATTAAATTTAATTAATTTTAGTTTTATATGGGAGAAAAATATTTCTCGGCAATAATGGTGTTCACAGAATCGAGCCAATATGAGTGCAATTCCCCGCCAAAAAGTAACTAAAATAAAATTTTTCTTTGTTGACCTAAGTAGGAATTGACTTAATTTTTTTTTTATATTACTTGTTAAAGAGGAGCTTTATTTGAAAACAGAATAATAAAACCAAGAAAAGGTAACTTTGATAAGATATTTATTATCAACGCATGACATTACTTTTAGGTACGAAACTTGCTGCTTATGTACTACAACAAAAAGCATTATTTCCCACCTTTCTTCAGCAGTGGCGGAGCCTCCTCTGTAATTTATCTTTGCTTATTCTATTATCATTTCTACTGTGAAGAAGTTTGCTTTTCACATAAGAAACTTATTTTACATCAAAAACCTTCTTATTTAATGATATAATAAAAATTTGAACCATTTTAAGTAAACATTTTTTGATTAGCTGTTCTAGGGTGGAAGAGCTATGTCAAGAACTAATTCCAAAGAATTACGAAGTGTATAAAGCCCCTCGAAATAAAGGTAAAAATAAATAAATCCAATTTATATTTTTTGTACTCATTAACTATCAATCATTTCTTTAACTCAGCTTCTTTTTTGACATATTTCCTCGATTTATTGTACATTTTCACTTTCACCTCAATTATACTTTTCGATGTCGTCTTGGGAAATGCGTATGATTGTATAAATTAGGTGAGAAGAGCTTTCTTTTCGTATAACTGGTAATTTATAATTCTTACCACAATATAGAACACCATATTAAAGACTAAATTTTATCTATAGCAATACGTATTTAACGAATGAGAAAGTAATATAGAGAAGCACTATTTGTTTAAAATCAATGCCTCGAGGGAAAACACTTCAATACAGTTTTTTGCACAATCTGATTATGCTCAAATTTCCAGAATAGACACTACACAGAAAAAATTCATTATGTTATATTTATAGACATTCCCAACCGATATGGATTTTGGCATTGATATTTTAGTTTGTTCGTGTATAAATTCAAAGAGTAAAATTTTAACAATGTGATAAAGGAAAACTTTTCTAAGATACTGTCATTGATTCCCACGGCTACTGACGTAAAATTTTGTATGACATTAGGTAAAACATCACGCAAATTTATTGAGTTAGTGAACTAAATAGTTAAACTTCTGCTACAAAACTTGGGAAATTTTAAACCACAATTATTGACACAACCCTTCAGATAACACTTGGACATAGGTTAATAATTTCCTGCACTACGGACGTGTTCTTATTGTTTGACCTTACATTTTGATTGATCCTCATAAAATTTCTTGATGTGAAAAGTTGGCTGGATTTGGAGCTCCCAAAAGTACCAAAGATGGCCTAGTACCAAGATACTTACTATAAAAATTGGAGGGGAAAGGTAACCAGGGTCATCTTTTGGTACACTTGGGCTACCTAGGCCAGGCCCAAAAACACAGTTCTTATACTGTGCATATTTTACGAATTCTCGAATAAAGAAAAAATTGAATTTTTCCTTTTTTTTAACTTTTTAAACATCTTTCTTCCTTCAAAGATACACAAGTTTTTGTAGGTTTTTTTTTTTTTTTTTTTTTTTTTTGGGGGGGGGGGGAGATATTACATTTTTTTAAAACCAAAAACTTGTAAGTTTATTTCACTTTGACTGTTCTTCCTTATTCTTAGAAAACATAACTTTCAAGTACATCGTCGAAAAATGTCTTGAGTATTTCTTCTTATTCTCCTATATAGATAAGCCTTTAAGCGTATTCATAGGATTTCAAGTTCTGGACATTGGGGAAATAGATGAAGAAAATATGGTAACCTTTATGCGTATTTTATTTTTTACCATGTTTTTATTAACTTGCTTTCTTGTTTGTTTGTGTGTGTGTGTTTGCTCCTTACAAATCTTGCAATCGATTTTTAACTAACTTCCCGACTAGCTAGACATTTGAAACTTTTAGAATGGCTCAGAACACGATGACAATGCATATTTTTAATACTTTTAGCCATCTTTAAGCAGAATTAAATTAACTTTCAGTTATTTTCAGTTAATTTTGTTTTGTAGACTGGTGCAGCCATCCATCGGACAGGACGGGAACGAAAAGTTAAACGCAAGTTAACTTCCGATTAACTTAATTTTCTTTCAAGTTGATGGGCTAATTAATCAAAAAAAATTAAAAAGTATTTATTAATACGTAGAATTGTCAAGTTTATATGATTCAACAGAAAATTTAAAAACATGGTATATAAAAAGTTCTTTTAATCTTTCTAAAAGTTCTTTTTATCTGTAACTTGCGACCCGTCCCGACTTTGTCCGGGTTGAACAAAATATTATACCAATAAATATTCAGTTGATAGCCAATAAATTGTAAGTCTTTTTTTACCTTAAAAATAACCTTAATAATACCTTAAATTAATATTACATTAGTTAATAATTAAAGTTAATTTTTTAAAAGACACGTTAAGGACCGTTGAAGACTTCGGCACAAAAAGCGGTAGAGGACAGTATCGGTAACAATTGAGATTGTTAGGATTAAGCCCCTAAAATTATTTCTACTGATCAGATATACATAATATATAGCCTATGTCCATCTGGAATAATGTACCTTTCAAACAGTGAAAGAACTTTTCAAATAGGTTCCGTGGTTCTGGAGATTACCCTCCAAGTACAAAATCGTTCTCTCTTTATATATAAGTATAGATTATTCTCTGCATAAGTAATAATGAATGTAAATTTTGATGGTTAGTTTTATAAACATCGTGCTCTCTTATTTAAGAGCACGGTATTTATTTTGGTTATTTGGATTTCCAAATGGTCTTCATTCACATTAAATTTCATGAGTGAACAAAAAAAACAAATGTAACACGACTTAGATAGAGTTTCAACACCGAATATTTATGTTGCTGCTGCTATGTAAATGTAACTTTTAATGATTTTTTCAGTTTTGAAAAGCGGTTTTCAAAAATATCTTTATTATAATAAATGATATTTTCCGTTTGTTTCGTTAAGCAAAATATTTTGTTACCTAACCAAATGCTTATATAACAAAAATATGGCTAAATTAGTTTATATAAAATGTGGTGTATCTAAAATTGACAAAGAAAAATATTTTCCTGCATCATTGAGTTTTATGGTTAACATTTACATAAATCGTTTGTATTTACATAATAGCCCTCGTGACAGGTCTTTCTGAAATAGCTAGAATGTCGTTAGCCCTTAACATTTAAAAGTATTAGCCTTGATGCCACATATTACCATTTAACTACTTATATTCTAGAAATATGTTTACACCTCTCTCACAGAAATATTCAAGCATACTCTATGTTTTTAGTAATGAATCACGCAAAAGAACAGTCGACGTCCTTAACTTTCTGCTAGACTAAAAACCATATACCATTCACATGCATTTACACATAGTATGTTGCAATATTATGGGAGGGATTTATACTTTGTAAAACCACTCAGTGCTTCCAGTGAGGACGGGGCTGTTAGGCGTTGATCTGGGATTTAACGAATTAAGCAAAACATAAGGACAAAATCTGTAATACTCTACAAACCACGATTCGGAACCCCCAGAGGTACTACCAGAGACAACTCTTTTACATAACAACGAATAATTCTCAAGCAGCATAGCCACAAATTTTAAATAACCTATTAAGTGATAAGGCCAACACGTTCATTCCATAGATATCCTGCTAAGAGAGATGAGACGTAAATAAAACTACTGAATTGATAGGTGTCACTCAGTCTTTACGTGTCATTTAATTCTCTCTTTGAATTTCTCGGTCATAGTTTGACAATCTATACCTACTCCGTCTCTACGGAGAGTCCTGTCACTAAGTACAAATCATTTTTCCATGTTTTTATTAACTCGCTTTCTTGTTTGTTTGTGTGTTTGTCTAGTACAAATCTTGCAATCGATTTTTAACTAACTTTCCGACTAGCTAGACATTTGAAACTTTTAGAATAGCTCAGAAAACGATGACAATGCATTTTTTATATACTTTTAGCCATCTTTAAGCAGAATTGAATTAACTTTCAGTTATTTTCAGTTAATTTTGTTTTGTAGACTGGTGCTGCCATCTATCGGCCGGAACGGGAACGTAAAGTTAAACGCAAGTTAACTTCCTTTTCTTTCAAGTTGATGGGATAATTCATCAAAAAAATTTTTAAAGAGTATTTATTAATACATAGAATCGTCAAGTTTATATGATTCAACAGAAAATTTAAAAACATGGTATATAAAAAGTTCTTTTTATCTTGTAATTATTTATCTCATAGGATTACCACTTTCATCTTTTTTTGCTGTATGCGTGGAATGATACAAGGCTAAAGTTGGAAAACTATACTGGACTTGGTAGGCCTGCAATCTTGTATTCAGAGTGCAAGGATTACATCTGGACACCAGATGTTTACTTTGAAACGGCCAAGAGGATAGAGACATTTCAGCGTACCTCCCCGACTACCATTCTTAATATTTTTGAAGATGGATCGATTGTCATGTCAATTAGGTACACAGTTTATATAAATCATGTTACATTAGTATTGAAATACAAGTGGAGTATTGGATCTAAGTAAACTGTTTTGTTTTTATTCGCAACGTGATGTCCTTATTAAAAAATGTTTTCATTTCTTATTATCACCAGATGCGTTCTCCAGCACAATGCTTTTTTCTTGTGGTTCCGAAATTTTGAAAGGTCACCGACCCCTTCTGCAAAGTGGAAAAATTTTGGAGGATACCCTATTTTTACTAGTTATTAGCTAAAATATTAAATACATCTTTCTTATATTTGAAAAACAGATATTGTAAAACTAATGAACATTGTATGTTCTTAGTGTAGAAAATCCATTCCATTACCCAAGTATTATATACAAAAGTTGTTATAAATGAGTTTATAATACTTATTTTGGTAGTTGTGAAATTCTCGTCTCCCCAATGTTCGCAATGGCAGTTTCAGTAATTTACACGCTGATTCTCAAATTATATTTCACTCTCAGTCCATTATATTATTTATCTTTTTCTATACAGCTAGATGTCACTACTCAAAGTTTTATAAAAATCAAGTCAATACTAAGAATTTTTAATTATAACGCCGGAAAAATATTTCTAACTGACAGTCGAAAATCAGGGAGAGTGCTTTATTTAAAAACAATTCTTCGTGGAGATTCCACAAATTCTTTTCCTTCCAGAAACTTTTTATTCCTTTTACCTTTCATAAAGTACGACGATGAAGCTTTATCCCCATATGATGTCATTGATATCACTGATAAATATTGACAGTTTTAGTCTATTCCTATTAATTTTAGTCCTATTAAGGTTTTATCTTACTGGACCAGCGGTCGGGAAACGTTTGACACGGAAGAGCCAAACCTGTCCCACAAAATAATTTTAAAATTACTCGAGAGCTGTAAATATTTTTACAAATAAGAAAAAATTAAAGTAATATTATAACAAGTCATGAAATTAATTATAACTTTCTTAAAGGAAAAAATAATCACACAAAAAAATTACTCTCGACGGTTTTAAAAAGTGTGAGCAATGAGCTTACACTCCCTTAGAAAGTTTCTGTATATGCGGTTTGCAACAAGTCGTTTTTAACTGAAGATGTGATTCCAAGTTGTCATTAGTTATTTGGCTCCTAAATTTACATTTAATGAAATTCATATTAGAAAACGATTGCTTACATAAATACTTAGATCCAAAGTATTGAAAACCCCATACTGAAACCATCAAATGCAATTTTTTTCAACTCATGATATGTATATCCGGAAGACTATTCCAAGTATTGAAAATGATTGAATCTCCCTTCTGTGGGTGTTTTATAGCAGTCTGCTTAGGATGTGAAATTAGACTGCATTTTTTTTCTTTTTCCAGACTTCTATTCAATATCAAGACGTACAATTTTCTAGTTCCATAAGTCTTTGCTTGTCAGGTCCAAGCAATTGCATTTCAAAATTAGCCGTGTCAATATCAACCGCGGAAAAATTTAATTCCTTCACGTTGGCATTAAGAGGATTTGTAACAGATGTTAGAATCGCTTTATCATTTCTGAATTCCAGAAAAAAGATACTTTGAAAAGAAGACTATTAAGCGAATAAAATCCTTTAAAAATTTTATTAATGAAACTGTGATAGTTTTATTTTCAATTTCAATTTTACTTCCTAGCCACATGTACGTAACCAAAGAGCCGCATGTTGCTCGTGGGCCGTAGTTTGCCGACCCCTGTTCTAGACAGTGACCTCCATCTTCAAAACCCAGCTGTGTGATCCTAAAAAGCAGTGACATATTAAAAAATGAAAATTATAGAATAATGAATTTGCATATTTTTTCTGCTGTGTATGAGATAAATGAAGAAGTTGTTTTAATAAAATGTACTTTTTTTACAGATATTCATTCAAATCTGTATGTTTCATGGAATATGATGATTATCCATTCGACACACAACAATGCTACTTCCTGGTGTCTCTGAGTAATTATTAGATTTACGACGTACTCCGCTTTATTATTATTATTATTATTATTATTATTATTATTTGGTAGGAAGGGTCTCATAATTCGAATTTAAAAAAAAAAACATTTAAAATAAAATTTTCTCCTAAATCATTCTACTGATTTATAGAAGCAAATCTGTTTATAACATTTTTTATTCAAGAAAGAAGTATATCATTATACAGAGAATGGTATTTCCAGGGACCGACTCCTTTGAACAAAAAAATAAAAGATGTTTTCCAAAAGCCTGACTTCTATCTACGAGTCTATCCCCATATAATCAGCTAAAATTACTAATACCTTTTGGTACTACTAATTGCTTTTTATTACTAATGGCTTTTTATTTCTTTTTAAGCTTTACTAGCCCCAGTATATATGTATTAATGCTAACATTTTACAGTTTGTTTCTTTTTTAAGGAAATCTTTTTTTATTTATAAATTATATTTGCTCTTAGTATAAAATGTTTGATTCTCACCAAATTACAGAAACTAAGTTCCAAAATTCACGCGAAACCAATTAGTTTCTTTTTGATTTTTTTTTATTTTTTTTTCTTTCCTACATTTACTATCAATTCATCAGCAGATTTGTGCTTAAAAAAATCCTTTCGTCTAGATTTAGCAAACTATATGTCCTGACTGTTAACCATGACGATTTAAAGTATATTTTTTCCGTAATTTAAACCAAAATTCCTAGAAGATTGCGTGGACGTATATTGTGTTATTTGACATGCACAACTTACAGTACTAGTCACAGCTCTAGATTAGAGAGTTCTTTTCACTGACCTACAAAATGAGACATTCGTTCCAAAGGGGGGCAAAGGGGGTCCATAATCCCACCTTCTCCTCTATTTTTTTCCGTAATTTAAACCAAAATTCCTAGAAGATTACGTGGACGTATATTGTGTTATTTGACATGCTCAACTTACAGTACTAGCCACAGCTCTAGATTAGAGAGTTCTTTTCACTGACCTACAAAATGAGACATTCTCCCTCCACCTACAAAATAGGTAGGTTAGTTGGTTTCATGGTCAACGATAATGCGATCAACGTTTGCTACCCGAAGGTAATTAAACAGGGAAGTACAGTTGAAAACAGATTCCGAACGGCAACAAATATCCAGGCAAACAGCAGGACTCGAATCCACAGCTCTGGACCGAATGCCAGTACCCTGGTCATTCAGCAATCGCCCGGCTACCTATAAATTAGGATATGACAGTATGATACCCAAAACTAGTTTTGTTACATATGGGATCATCTCGCTACAACTGGCTGTGATGCATGACAGTTATTACAGGTTTGATTCAAACACATTTATTCAATCGAGTATGTTGATAAATATTTCTTACTGAAAATAACACCTATGAAAGTAATTTCCCTCCAAAGATAAATCTATGTAACTCCATGATTTAACTATTGACATAAAGAGTTCTTTATTTCTATCATTTTGTTGGCGATTACGAAAAATTATATTCCAGAATTTTCAAAAACCCTGGAAAATGAGCATAATTTTTGAAGATTTCCTGAATTTAATTTCCTATTTAATATCATTTTACCATAGCTATACTCATTTACTTCAGGAATTAAACCGTGTAATAGTTTTTAACAGATACAGAGGATAATTTACATAAGTCACGAGTAAATATTTCATGTATTATTCATTCATATCTGAACAGAAGTTTCTACAGTGAGGTTTTAAACTTATTATGGTGAATATCGATCTTGTCTAAACTTTCGTATGGAGTGCTGAAGAAGTCAGGGCAAAATACTATTGAAAAGGAAGTTATTCCACCTAAAATGTAGATGAGAGAAAAGTGACAGAGATAATAAAAGGTATTTTTGAGCTTCAAAGGTATAATTTGTCAGATATAACAAAACGTGTCATAATAAAATTTACCGATTTTCTGACTCAAAAATATGCTTGCAATACTTTTTTCTTTTGGTTATCCAATAGCAAAGGAAAAAAAGTTTTTCTGAACAAGGATATTTGTTTCCTTTACATATTTATATGTGTTTCCAATATTAACGCAAGCTTACTTTTAATATGCATGTTTTAAGCTTCAAAAATAGTGCTTGACATGCAATAAAGCACACTGGGTGTTCAAAATTTCAGCATTTCCAAGAGTATAGAAATGTCAAATTGCATCTAAATTTAAACTAAAAAAAGAGGAAACTAATACAGATTGGAGAATTTAATTTTGAATTATTTAAAAGTCATTACGAGACAATCATAAATTTACTTTCTTCGGAAACAAACCTTTAAAGAAAAATTCGTTGTTAATGTCTACAAACGATTAGTTTGAATGAGTAAATTTTTAAAAAAAACTTCAATTAGCTCTGAATACAAAATAGAAATTACTTTCCTAATATAAGTCTTCGAAAAATTAATCTAATCAAAATAACAAAAAAGAATCTTTAAATTGGGATCTACTATAAAGGAAAACATCTTTTTCGCGGAAGGATATCAGATTAATATGAACGCAATTTAGTAGTCCAAACCAATGTCTGCAGTGAATTATGAATGAGGGAAAAATTGAATAGGAGTTACGAGTTATCTGAGTGTTGAGAAACACAACAATTCTTTGTAACGCCTGGAATCCTTACATAACTATATTTAATTGTTATGGAATCATAATCGATTATTAATATCAACGACAATTAATTATTATCAAGGATAGTTAATATCTGTTATCAATATCAAGGGTCTTGATAATCAGGTTTATTTTAGTTATTAATGCGTTTGAACTAATGTGTAGAAAATGTTTATCCCATTTATTATGCATACCCATAGAAATATCTTATGGACAAGAAAATGACAAAATAGGAATTATGTATCAAAAGTTAAGTCCAATAAGTTAGGAAATAGTCCTATTTTATTTAACACTGCTTATAAAACACAAAAAACTTTTGTGTTTGAAAAATTTTGCGATTTGGCAGCTACGAAATGGAGGAAGACGCTAAAACAAACTACTATTATGACCTGTTCACACTGAATCCAGAACGTTACGCAGTGTCAGCGTTAAAAATTTTAACAGTAAAATAAACATTAAGCCCTCTTCAGATAAGTAAAATAAAAAATATAATAAGAGTTAAAAGAATAAAATTCAAATATTTAGAATAATTAGTAAAAATGAGCGTCCACCGGAATCAAACCGGGGACTATCGCATACGAGCAGCGCGCTCAAGCACAGCGCCAATCATGGAACAGCAAGTTGAAGGAATAAGTTGCTAATAGCGAGATACATAGGGGTGATTCTCGGGCAATGCAACAGCTTCCATCCATTTACTGTAGAAGGGGAATCACTGCGGAGGGGAATCACTGTTTCAGCTTCAAAATTCAATTAAAAATCGAAATTTTAAGATAGAGACTTCAAATGAGGTTTATATGAATGAGAAAGCTTTCATCTTCCAGATGATGTAAATATTTTCTTTGTAAGATAAAAACTCGAGGAGCATCTATATTACATCCACATATGTGATAATACTTCTCGAAAAAGTGGGTTTAATATTTTGATGAAAATATTAATCTGTTTTAAATTATTTTTAAACAAATGAGGTCTTGTTTGAAGGAGAAATGTCTGTAGTCTTAGATTGTAAAAAGATCAAAATTCTACGATTAATTTTTGGCGAGTTGTCGTAATCTGAACATGAAAAAGTCAATATTTTTCCAAAAAACATAAAATAAAAAAAACTTAAAGTCCGACGAAGATGAGACATGTCTTACTTTCTTCCCCGCATTTTTCTGCATCTATTGGTATCGGTCTCGACCCCATACCCCCAGCGGTTTCGGAGGAGATAGCGTGACAAGCTTTTGACAGCGGCGGCGCCAGTTACTTTTTTTTAGAATAGAGAGATTCAATCAAATATGCACATCAATGGCTAATTTTCATGAAAAAAATTTTCCTCTTACAGTGCACTCCCATGATTCTATCGCTCGCTTAAAATGGCTGGATGATAAAGATTGCCCCATTAGAGACCCACCAATACAGATGATGAGAGAAATAGAGCTTCTGAAATTTTACCTACTAGATCCTGTCTGGAGTTCACACACCAAAATTGGGAAAGATGGTAAGAGAAAATGTTCCTCTCGATGAACGAACTCAGAATTCTCAAATAAATTATAGAGGGCGAATTGCATATTACTATTACAGTAATACCCCGAAGTTACGCGATAGGTAGGACCGGCGGAAGATCGCGTATGTTGAATTCGCGTAAGTCGGGGTACAACTTTGCATATAAATACATATAAATTTTGTCTAATTGGGACCAAGAAATTACACAAATACCAGCTTAAAGGAAATATATTGTATTAAAATTAAAATATTGTATAACATATTAATCTATACTTATATATAAAGAGAGAGAGCGATTTTGTACGTGGAGGGTAATCTTCAGAACCACTGAACCTATTTGAAAAATTCTTTCACTGTTTGAAAGGTATATTATTCCAGATGGACATAGGCTATATATTATGTATATCTGATCAGTAGAAATGAAGTTAGGGGCTTAATCCTAACAATCTCCATTGTTTCCGCTACTGTCTTCTACCGCTTTTTGTTCCGAAGATTTCGACGATCCTTATCGTGGTGCTATCGCGGTGGGCTTCTGCTCTGACGCTAGCGGTTCGAACCTAGCCGTTCTCCGGCACGCCTTTTTCTTTTAAAAATTTATTTTAATTATTAACTAACATAAAATTAATTTAAGGTATTATTTAGGTTATTATTAAGGTAAAAAAAGATTTACAATTTATTGGCTATCAACTGGAAATTTATTGGTATAATATTTTGTTCAACCCGGACAAAGTCGGGACGGGCCGCTAGTATTATATACATATGTACAAGATATTTAAAAAATGTATGTTGATGGTTTTAAAAAAATCAAAAAAATTAGTCTGCCGTATTGACGCCTTTTTTTTTCACGAAGAATTTCTTCATAGCTTACTAACAATTTTTTTTATTCCCTGCTTTGTCGTGATCACGTGATCTTTATTAGAGTCTATATTCTCTAAAATCTGTAACCCTTTCTCAATTGCGATGAGACCTGCTGTCAAGTTTATAATTGTCATTAGGCTTACTTGTGGTATTGGGTCTGAAGTCTCGGATTCGTCAGTGATGCTTTGGTCGCGCATCTCTATGAGATCATCGACTGTCGACATCGACATCGATCAGCTCCTCAAGATGCGAACCCAAAAGCTCGTTGACATCATCTCCATCGACTTCCAAATCTAGTTGCCCGGCAAGATCGTCAACGTTTTCTAACGCACGAGCAATATGATCAGTTTCAGACGTTGCTTCCGTCTCGTTTTGAAAAAATATCGGACAAAATTTCTTCCAGACACCGTTTAAAATTTGGGGGGAAATTTCATTCCAAGATTTAAAAAGGTGAAAAGGGTAAAATTAAAAACCGCGTAACTCCGAATTCGCGTAAGTCGGAGTATTACTGTAAGTTTCATCAACCTGCCCCGTTGAATTTTCTGGACTCTAATGCAAACGATGTTTCCTGTATCCTTTTATACGTCCTTCGGTCAAAGTAATTGCTGTGCAAGTCAATATAGCCAATATTGCTGTCACTTGCAACCAGATGTAGGCCCGGTCATTTATCGTACGGCTTGATCATGTGATAAAGCTTGTTTACGACAAATCTTGTTTAAGACAGTTCTCTTTGTTGAGAGTTAAACAGATTAGAATATATCAACACTGTTAAAACTTGCAAAAACTTTTGTGTGATTCCGTATGTTTTCCTGTTATTCTCATCCGTTATGATATTGTGAGGTCAAACTTCACTAAGCGCTGGCTTTTCTAGAGAGGTATTTTTATGATAGAAACGTATATTAGCTTTTGTCATAAGTTTTTTCTCATTTATATGGTATGTGTTAAAAGAGTTAAGTAATCACGGCCACGGTAAACTTAAACAGTGCATGACTTTATATCCAAGTTTAGAAAAACTTGGAAATGATGCAATGCATAGACTGGCATGTCAGAAAAAGAAATTATAACTCCCAAATTTTTTACATTAAAACTATTGATCAGTAACTTATATTTTCCTTTCACATAATGTTGTAAAATAAGAAAATAGCCTGTACTCAATACAATATTGAAATTATTTATAAAATCCCATCATTATTAATTAACGATAATTTTACAACTTCTAATTCCTACAGAAAAGGAAAGTTACTTTTTAGATCATAAGAATGTTAAATTGAAGGAATTTTCTTTAAAAAATTTCGCGAGAATTATAAAGCTGCAAAATATTTCTTTTTTTCGCATGGTCTAAAATATTTCTCTCCAAAATCTTTACTTGTCTCGAGCTGTAACCAAATGTTAAAACTGGGGAACTTTTTTTTTATACATCACAAGTCGTTCATGTATAGACGGGATATATGCCGCACGCATTTCGGCAATAGAATTTCCCAAGCCATGATTTACACAGTAACTATATCTGATCAAGGTTTATAGTACTTTACACAATACTGTAAACCTTGATTAGAGATATTTATTTTGAAACTGAAATATTATAACTTCTCAATAGAGGATAAATATTATACTTCTCAATAGAGGATTCTCAAAACTTACAATTTTAATACTGACGAATTAAAACATTTCACTCAAAGATTTAAGCTCCTTGAACAATATAAATAGAAATTGCAATTTGGGGTGAAGAGAGGGGGTATATATATATATAGAGAGATATATATTTTTTTGTCATATCATAGATGGAAATATTCACATCTGCAAAATAATTCTATTACTTGTAAAATTTTAAAGCCTATATGAACAATCATGATTACTTAAAGATGATTACTTAATAACAACAGGTGTACCGCAGCACTTTAGGGTAACGTGAAATTGGCCATGGGTGCCGAGAGATATTTTGGGGAGAGCAAAAACAGTTAGTAGGACCCTCTTAAAATAAATATTAAGTTCTTTTAAATTTATTAATATCATTATTATTAATAAATATCAATGCTATTATTAACGATTATTAATGTTTGATATTATTAATTAATATCAAACATTTGTTCTCTAAGTACCAGTCGCAAGTCTCACATTGATAAAACAAAACTGTTCTTAGGGATTCCATTGTAGTTCTCTAGTGTAATACTTAACTGAATCCCATGGCTATTTTTGAAACTGTATTAATATATTTTATTCTTGCGTTTGTTTTATTTACATTTTTCAATAAATTAATAAAATCAGCAATGAAGTAAGTATTTATTTGAACTTAAATTTGACATTTTCCTGGTATAAATTCCTCTTAATAGTTTAAAAAATTGAAAAAACTAAAATTCTAACAAGGGTGCCCAGGAATTTCTAATCTCATTTCCAAGAGTGCCACAAATGTAAAAAGGTTGGGCATTCCTGACTTGGAGGCATTCAACCATCACAATATAAAAAGAGTAACAGTTGCATGACAACTATTCAGTCAAGTTTAAAAAAAAAAAAAGGCAGGTAGTCACTTCTAACGAAACTACCGTGGGTTATTAACGTAGGATTACTTATCGGTGCTTACCTCTTTTGTATGTATGTATGCAGTGGCGCCCCCAGGATTTTTTCTTGGGGGGGGGGGGGAAGGCGAGATGAACGGATAAAAAAATATATAACGCAGAATCAATATTCATAATGCAATTTCTATTTCTTTTTGGGGGGCAGGGCCCCTTGCCCCCCCCCCCTGGGTGCGCCACTGTATGTATGTATGCATGTGTTATGCATATATGTATCCATATATATGTACGTATGTGTGTGTGTGTATGTATGTATTATATATATATATATATATGCCAAAATTTTGACGCATTTTGGAACTGTTTAATTGTTTACTGCTTGCCCAAGCGATATATACAGACTGGGTTTGACGCGCTGCCACAATTATAATTCGCGACGATGGACGGTTTTACCGTCTGGAATTTTGCTTTTCGGAGGACCGTTATGGAGGAATGTAATCCTACGTTAAAAAAAGTGGTCTTATGAATTTAAACATCCAACAAGAGCGTCGTGTCAATACCCGAGAATAACAATGTTGAAAAAACCTCAATTTTCTCAATTTTAAAATGTACTATTCCGTTCATATTTATAACTTCTAGTATATTTAACATGCGTAAGAAAATAAAAAAAATCCCTATAATATGCATACATTATTCAAGCTTACGGGTGAAATTTTTCCTCCAAACTGTTTTCTTCTTCCAGCAAATTACACAAGCTTACAGGCAGAATTCACGCTAACGCGAAGGTTGACAGGCTGCATCATAAGTACGTTTGCTCCGTCCGTTATTATAGTTATTATGAGTTGGGTCACTTTCTGGATAAAGATGGACGCTATACCAGCGAAAGTTGCTCTCAGTATAACCTCTCTACTCACCCTCTGTACTCAAGTAAGAATTAAATCTGACAACTTTTTTTTTAACTGACACGTACGAGTGTATATAAAAATTGTGTATTTAGAATTATTTTTCATGAACATATTTTTCCTTTCAAAATTCATTTCCTTTGTATCTGACTTTGGGATTCATGTCTAACCTCAGCCTGGCATAAAGAATTTTAAAGCACTTTGTGATTTCTATTTTCCTACTGCATATAACAATGATCTTGTGATGAATCTTTCCCTATTACATTGCACTGGCACTTATCCATGATAGTAGATGCACTGCAAAAGTGAAATTCTGCTTCGGGTTAAAAAAGCTACCCGTTTCAGAACGTAATGTTTCTGGGTAGCGGGTTTACTTGTTTTCCGTATCCTTTCCCCCCTTTTGTATCTTATACATCAGGGGTGTCAAACTCAAAGGCTACCTTGGGCCAAACAAACAAGGTTTAACTATAGGTGGGCCGCAAAAAAATATCAATATTAATAGAAACGTAGGTTTATTTACCTAATTACAGTATATTCAACATAAATATATGCATTTTGTTTAATAATAGCAAAAAAAGAGTATCATTAAAAAACATTTAGCGAATTCTTCCTATCTTATTATAATTCTACGTCGGTTATTTTATTATATATTATTGTGTGGCAATATATTGGCCGGGCCGCAAAAATGTTCGCCGCGGGCCGCGAGTTTGACACCCCTGTTATACATAGTTTTTTATCCTTTTAGTTATACTTCCATTTCTGTAATATGACCAAAATAGCCTTTCCTTTTTACAGTGTGGAATGAGCGCAAACTCTCACTTAATGGTAACAGCAAATATGTATAGTATTTTTCTGATAAATTGGAAAATACATATTTTTGAATCATGCTTTTGGCGTATCAAAGGGGGAGTTTAAATAAAGATCTCATAGTCTAATGTTTCAAAATTAAAAATTTAATTGTTTTTGAAAAATTTAAATTCAAATAAATATCTTTGTAAAATGCGAGCATTGCATTTGAAGATCTGTTTTCAAATGAAGGACACGGAATTTAAAATCGTGCAATAGTTATTTTGTGATTAGTAATATAGAGGGAAAAAATTTATTATTTATCCATTACGATATATAAAATCATTTTTTTAATTATTATATTTACTTTAGAAGGCATTTATATGTATCAGAAATGATAACCTTTTTTTTCTGGCGTAGGCAGAGCAATCCAAGTCGCAGCTTCCTCCAATTAGCTACATGACAGCTATGGATATTTGGTTGTTCATGTGCATAACCTCTGTGTTTTCCACACTTATCGTCACTGCCGTGTCATACAATATCTTTTCAAAGAAGTGTAACGATTGCACATCGTTTAAAAAGGTAATAGATTGCACATTACTAAACGTATTTTTTTTAAACCTCATACTGATTACCTCTTGGAAGAATGCTTATAATTTTGTGTAAACAAAATATTCCTCAATTGACGTCAAAGCAAAATTTTACAACTTACCTACTAACTGTGATTGTGCCTGATGACGGACGACATGATTGAATGTCTGCAACTAAGTTCCTAATATTTTTGCTTTATCGCGTACTGGTGGAGCTTATATTTGACAATCATTAAAGTCAAGAAATTGATATGACATTTTCCCAGGAAGTTGAACATCAGTTTCTTGAAATCCAATGAAAAAACTTTCTTTTTCCAACGGGACAGACGCTTTGAGAACACCGGAAAACATTCGCCCATTCATACCGCGATTTTGGAGTCTACTGTATAATAGGAGCTCGATATAGGGGAATCAACACTACTCCCTATAAGGGGGCAGCACAGGGGCATCCATGCCGTATTTGGAATTCGAGCCCGAGCCCTCTTTGAGGAAACTCACAGTGTTAACTATGTAATGCAAGAGGCTAAAATAAGCATTTGGTTAGTATGTTTGGTCTGTCAATTGAGACAATCTCAATTAATGCTCTGTGGTGTACATACAGGCGAATGTCTAGCGACAAGTGCCTCCGCGTTCAAAAAGAAAAACAACTTAAGGCTCTGTAGTAATAATGCAATGTAGCAATTAATCTGTAACTCTTTGCCACACTATCGTGGATTTCAAGAAGATGTTACTGCAAATTTACGTTCCTCCAGAAGTTTCATAAATTAACCTGATGAAAAGTTTGCTTGGTCTTCTCTCCACTTCACAATTTGCTGTGCAGAAAATTCACTGTTTATTGTGCAGCAAAGTATCACCACTTAATTTTGGCGGAGAGTAATTTACAATGTTTTCATATATTTTTAATCATCGCATCATACTTTTAAAGTGATTTGATACAAAAGTTAATTCAGTAGAAGGTTATTTTCAAGAATTTTAAAGCATTCTGTATTTAGCAACCAATCGGGGGAAAAAACAATTTTAATCAGATGTTCCTATTGTGTATTTATCCCCCCCCCCCGGAATTAGCATGATTTCCGTTAATGAAACGGAAATCATGCTAATTCCGCGTAGAAGTTGGGGCTAACATTGTCTTGCCTTAAGCAGAAATCACCTCGTACTGTAAGATCTCTCAAAGTCCCGATCTCCTTTTACTTACAAGCCCAAAAATCAAATTTATGGTCCTGTTGATCGATTTTTCTCCTAAAACTCCTTCGTGTCTTCTCTAGCTACTTAAAGCAGCGCATTAATTGACTTCGCAGATCTTCAAACGCCACGTTATGTTATGGAGAATTTTCCTGTCGATACTTTAATAAAGCTTTGCTTTATTAATACTTTAATACTTCTTACTTTAATATACTTTAAAGTAAGTCGATACTTTAATAAAGCTTTGCTTTATTTATATGCAACTTCTCCAAATTTTAATATACGTGTAGAAGTTGGGACTAACATTGTCTTGTCTTAAGCAGAAATCACCTCGTACTGTAAGATCTCTCAAAGTCTCGATCTCATTTTACTTACAAGCCCAAAAATCAAATTTATGGTCCTGTTGATCGATTTTTCTCCTAAAACTCGTTCGTGTCTTCTCTAGCTACTTAAAGCAGCGCATTAATTGACTTCGCAGATCTTCAAACGCCACGTTATACTATGGAGAATTTTCCTGTCGATACTTTTACACTAGCTGATGCATATTTTTAAATTAAGTATTTTGCATCTAATAATAGATCTTAAAATATAACACTTGCGTTTTTTTTAATTTAACTTTAAGAATAAATTATTTTAATTTTCTAGTGAAAGACGTCAGTACTTTAATATCCTGTAGGGAAAAAGTAATTACTAATTCCAAAAATTTTAAAACTATGCGTTATTTACTCAAATTTCTACCTTAAAGTGCAAAAAGCAGAATTCAAATATGCGCATTTCCTAATGTATGGTTAGAAAGGTACTGAGAGGTAAATTCTGGATAGCTTAACAAAGAGATTGAAAATCTGCGAGGTCAACTGATGCGCCACTTTAAGGCTGCTGTATACTAACCCAATTAGATTCGATCACCTCAATGTCAGCCTATGGAGAAAATGTGTCTCCTGTTTACAGCTCCATAAATGCTGATAATCCAATAAAAATGGTATTTTCAAATAGCCTGAACTTTTCTGTACCTTATGATTCATTTTATAAATTTCGTCCACAAAAGGAATTTATGAGCGTTCAGAAAACACTATGCCCGATTTTTTCCCCCGAATAATTTAAATTTTAAAATATTTAAATTTTTTTTAAAAACGAAAAATGTCCCTAGGGGTAAAATTTCTTTATTACGGAGTACAATAAAAAAAATAAACTTTAAATCCAAGTCGGTAATCCTTGGACACATTTTCTCCATAGGTTAACATTGAGGTGAGCGAATCCAGTAGGGTTAGTACACAGCAGCCTTAAGTAAGTGCCTTAGCCACTCGTCGTCGCATGACTGAGGACATAGAACTTAAAATCTCTTGGGTATACACTACCTTAAAACTTAAGTCCCGCATTTTGATACTTATTAGCGTTGATTACACGGCCCAACAACTACTGCATTTTTCCCGAAAAGTTCATGAAATGTATCAACGTTTATTTGTGTAAATTTTTTGTCGAGTCTTGTATTGACGGAGGGGGGAAGAGTCAGACTACTCTGGCAAATCATCTCGAATATAGCTGTTTTCAATATACTTCTTTATTTAAAGATATGTAATATTATACATAACATTTACTAACTACATAGCTTGGAAGGTATTCAGATACCTTACAAGGTATTTGTGTACATTAATATGTGTTCACTGGCATTTTATTTTTCAGATTGATAAAGCACTCTCTAAAGGTAACAAGGGGACAAGTAGATTTGACAAGAAAATCTCTCCGTGGATACTGAATAATGATAAAAGACGCCTGCAGTTCATATATGCAGACACTCCTTATTCTGCTCCGGAAACGAACGGTTTGAAAGAGAAAATGTGTAAAGTATGCTTTTCAAATCAAAGGTTCAGCCAACGTATTGACGATACCAGCAAATTAGCATTTCCAGGCTCTTTTTTGTTTGCAGCGATATGTTACAACAGTTACTATTTATATCTATACAACAATAATTTTTAATAGTTTTAAAGTAACATTTTCATTAACGTCTATCCCTTATTTATTGAAGAAAAGGCTTAAAATTGTCTAGTGTGAGTTCGAAGCAATATGATAGACAAAGTAAGCAAGACAGAATACATCCAGTGCAGTACGATTTTGAAATACTTTCGAAATATTTTAACTATCAATACGTGATCACTGACAAGTTTATTCTCTGATACGGTGTCTCTTGATAAAATATTCGATGATATAATTTCCAGACAGCGAAAATCTCAATTCATTGTAAGAATTCGAGTTCAAATAGCATATTTATCAGAGCGGTAGGATAATCTGACGTTTTTTTCTCGGATAAGTTATCTTATAAATATCTCATAACTATTGTAAAAAGTAAACAAAAAAGTGTGCCAAAGTCTAACATATCTTACCTTTGAATATTATTGAAGTTAAGGTAATATCTCGAGCTTGAGAATGTGATTTTCTTTCCTAAAGCATAACCTTATAGTTATGACATTTACGATCATGCTTTTAAGAAAACAGCTGGGAAATATAAGTACATTCAAATAGCAGCAATAGAATCATGTAAAGTTTATTCTAACCAAATCAAATGTCCTGTTTCTTTTATTCTTGTTTACGAGTACAAATATAGTCTATTGTGTGTTTCTAAGGTTTTACCACTAAAGTCTACTGTTGATATAGGTAGGCAATACCAGGTCGTAACTACTGCTTGTGCATATGCAAATATAGTAGCACTCCAAATGCAGTTAGCTATGGTAGACCAAAGTAACAAGACCGAATATAAAGAGACCACAGTAATTCAAATAAATACCAAAAGTTACAGATATGAGTTCGGCATGAGATTTTCGACTCATGCCGAGCCCATAAAAAGTACCTTTGACCTGTTCCGCTAATAATTTAAAATACATTAGAGTTGACCCGGCCAAAAATTTGCTAAGTAAAAAATTTAGGGATATTTTAATCCATATAATTGTTCAGGATGGTTAATTGTTTGAGATTTAAGGTCATCTTTTGCTGCTCGAGGTCTAATTAGATCGGGACCTATAATTCATAGCTGATTCCGATCGGCGACAAATATTCATGTCAACAACGGAACTTGAACCTACAGGCTCTGGCACCAAATGCCAGCACACTAGTCATTCGGCCATTGTATTTTAATTTGTGCTATTGTAATATACACTAATTTATTTTAGTATGTAAATAATGCAGAGGTTCCATTTTTTTATATGTACCAAAGATTCATTTACTGAATGCAGCCATAATGTAATAAAATATTTATATAATAAAAGGCAGATTTTATTTTTTCTGTATTCACAAGTGTACATGCAATTATCCTACCGTTCGACAAAACACAAATCCTACTGATTCAAAAGAAATTTGTCTGCACATTTTGATCCACAAAACTCATTCATTAATCTTTGGTAGAAGCGTTACAAGAAATTATTAAAATGCATGTCAGCTACCCGATATAAACAATAAAACTGAACAATTTACACTTTTATACAAGGATCAAACTAAAATTTTTGAGATACGGCTAAATGGTACAAGTTAAACTTAGCAACTCTTAGGAGTGTGCAAAGTACTAGTTCCTTCCAAGATCAATCACTTTTGTAGGCAAATTTTCCAAGGATTAAATGCCTCAAGCCATCCATTTCTTGGAATAGATGAAAAATGCTTTTATAGCCTCATCAATCTCATCTTCGGAATGAAAATTGCGCCCAAGTTTGCTTGTTTTTTTATTAAAGATTAAAAAAATAGTCAAGTCACACATAGCAAGATCAGGAGAATAAGGTGGATGTTTTATCACTTTGATATTTTTTTGGTCAAGAAATTCGACTATAATTCTTGCCGTATGAGATGATGCATTGTCATAAAGCATGAGTCCCCATCATTCACCTCTTGAAGAATATCCGGAAGACAGTGATGTACCAGTTAGTTACGACTGTCTTCTGTCACTCTAGCTTTATGGCTTTGACCAGCCCTGAACTTCTGAAAAATACGGCATACATAACTTTTTTCATTGATCGTTATCTTTTCACTATTGTTGGTTTGGGGTGTAGCGAACTGAGGTTCGTAGTTGCAACCAGTAGATGAACTAAACACACTAGGTATACATCAATCGTTACTTAAACAAAACAAATGCAATTTATTGAGATAATTGATGATGATGAGATATGTACACTGCACAGATGCAAGATGAAACTTCGGTAATCTTAAGAAATATCACACTCGAATCGGCGTGGGTTCGGAGTAAGAACAAAGAAGTCCGGTAGGCTAGCAGAAACTGACTCTGCTTCAATGATGATGGAACAGCACTTCGTCCTGATGGGAAAAGGGGCTCCCCAACAATATCAACGGTGGTGACCACTGCACGCACCCGGTAGCGATGAAAATCAGAATATAAGGAGAAGGGACTCCTCACTGGAAATTTCGGTAGCAAAGGCTACTTCCACGAAGACTGGTCTCCGAACAAAATTAGCGGAGTATGTTTACTCCTACAGGAACTTAATCGTCGCTGCAAACAGTCACAAGGGACTCTGTACCTCTAAGGGCGGCCACCCGGCTGCTCTCACACTGGATCCGCCACGGGTCAGGAACAAAAAGACGCAAGCCACAGCCAAGGGGTCCATTCTCTTTTATAGGAGAGCCTCCACCGGATATTGCATCACTCTCCGGAAAGTTCGAACGATCTAGAACAAGTGAGCAACGGAAATGGGTTTCCCGGGGTGATAATGAAATATTTTCCCGGGTCTAAGCGGCCGCCTTTTTAGTTTGTCCTCAAAGCCACTTCAAAGATCCTCAAAGAGCCGGCCTCGGTCAATGAGAAGGAGGTACCGCACGGGTCTTTTTGTGCAGGCACGCGGCGCCTCCAGGATGCTGCTTAACAACTGATAGTTCACGAATGAAAAGCACCTGGAGTCTCCTGTCATTCATAATTGTGATGTCAACCGGTTGTCAACTCACCCGGTTTGTAACGACAGACTTAATCAAGAAAAATGACCGAGGCCTCCTAACGTTCTGTGGAACAAGTCTATCGGATGGATCAAAGGAAAATGCCGTCAGCATTTTGCCACCTGAGTAGTCTGGTTTCTTTGATGACTCTCAGGCCGAGATAGAAGAATTTCTTTTATTAACGGAGAGGTTGAAATGCAATACTCTACAGGGGCCATCTTCAAAGACCCATACTTTAATTTCTTGACGTGTTGGAACGTCAAAAAAGGTATGTACGTCTCATCACCAGTTATGATTTAAGAAATAATGCGGTACCCATCATCACTTAGTAATTTTAGGGTTTCTTTACTTATTCTGACCATCGAGCTGAAATAAGGGTACAGAGAGCATTGGCAACCCTTGGCCAAGCAATACATGAAGTCACGTGACTTCGGGACTCCCCTACGCGCAGCAATTCCCGCGCATCTTTCCTTCCATAGGTTTTACATTGTACGCTTGGTGGGAATACATTCGAAACATACGTTTGCTTTTGATTTTAAGCTAAAAATGATAAATTCCTGCTGTGCCTATGGATGCAACGCAAAATACGTCAAAGGTGGAGACACTACGTTTCACAGGTAAGTCTTTTGCTTTGATTTTAATATATATTTTTGGTAAAACAAGTAATAATTTGACATATGTAGTCATGACGTTTTGCAATAAAAATGGATTTTCTGCCCTTGTAAATAATGTATCGTGTTGAAATATTTTTTTAAGTATATTATTTTACATAGGTATACGTACATTAAAAAATTTTGCCTCTCAAAAGGGTTAAAATTGCATTAAGAATAAAATGAACTTCAGCAATTAGCAATGTGTGTACTTTCTACCTTGGCGATAAATATTTACGCCAAGGAACAAAATACATGCTTGTTTACCGCCATGCACATATTCTTTTATCTAGTACATGTTGTTTTTTGTTTTACCATATAACTTTATGAGATTATTTATAACATTTAGAAAATTTATTTATTTCTATATTTATAATTGCCATTATATCCCGCTGAGAAATATTCTTCCATAGTTATCAAAATAAATGTTAAATATTAATAATATACGTCCGTAAAAAGGGGTTTTGGGGAAAATTGTAGTAGATTCATTTATTTTCTTACACTATCTTTTTAATTTTTGTATATATAAATTAAAAAATACATATTCGTGAAAATTATTTAAAAAATTGAATAATTAGGACAGAATATATTTATAAGAAATCTGTATAAAAAACAGAGCTGTTACCCTATTAGGTACTAAAAATATAATTTTGCGTTTATGAAAAATTAAATTAACCTATATACATTTTATACTCCTTAAATTAACCTATAATAAGTGTAATAGAAATGTAGTAAAACGTAATTAATTCAAGTAACGCAAATTAAAACTTTGTTAAAAACACATAATTGTAGAATTTTTCTACATTTATGCTGTTTTTAAACAAAGTTTTAATTTCCTTTATCTACTTTTAACACTAGTTTGTTGTGTTTTTTTATATGTCATTTACTTAGTTTTCATGTGATTAACAGATTTATTACAATATTAGCTAATCCCTATCTCATTTATTAGTTTTCCGAAAAATGAAGAAAGAAGAAAGTTGTGGGAAACACAGCTGAAACGAGAAAATTTCAAAGTAACAAATGTTTCGAAATTATGTTCTAAGCATTTTAAGCCGGAGTGTTTCGATAGAGTTAAATTTGGAGGATTAATTGAATAGGAATCAATTAAAAACGTATTGAAACGAAAATTAATATCGAATGACTTAAGAAATATTGAGTACTTTAAAGTCACTAGCGCGTGAAAAGAAATATTTTATAACGCCTATTGATGCGATAACAAGCCAAATCTGGGATAGCTCAATCGAAGTCACGTGATACATCCCTTACTTGCTTTTTTCGGCTGCTTTGGATAGCATGCGCTGTCTACTTATATTACAGGTCTATGATTCTGACATGCTCTGCTTTTTCGTGTTCTGTTAAATTATGAAGGACCCAACGACAAACTAATTTTTTCATATGAAGTTCTTCATGAAGTTCTTCCGAGGAAGAGACATTACGAATAAACTAAATCTTTGGTTGCGTCCATTTTGATATCTTTGTAAAATTTACAGGAAGATCCTTTATGTATAACATTATTATAAGTATTCTTCCTCATATAACTTCCTCAAACTGCAGTCTAATATCTGCCTTTTATTCAGAAGTTTCGTGGTATGTGCGTTTTTGTGTAAATAACTATAGGAGGACAATAATACTGTAAGCTGGAAGATAGCAACCTCAACACAAATGTTCTTGTTCTGCGGTACAATCAGCTGCACGTATGATGACGTATTATCTTTACCCTAAAGTACTTACATTGATTTTGTGTGCCTACAACACATACGCACTTTCCGATTATAGAAAAATGAAGGGTAATAACATGATAAAAAAATACCGTTTTTCTCGTCGTATGTTGTTTAGTGAGCATAACAGTAAAGAAGCTTGTTATTGGTGTAAAGCATTTTCACCGAAGCTATAGAAATATAAACAAACACACACACAATGAAATTTTTATCAAATGAGTCTGAAATTACAATCACTGTCATTATAAAAATATGAATTTTAAATGGTCGCTTACCTTTATAGAATAAATCAATCTTCAGGGACACTTTCATTACCACTGTGTTTGCGCTCCATAAAATAATTAAAGTTTAAATAATAAAAAAAACATATGCTTAGGAATGTTTCATTACAAGATAACCATATTTTCATTGCTACTCATACCTATTAATTCTTCCCAATTATTTTTTAACGTAAAAAATAAATTTACAAATCATGCCGACACATTATTCCCAATTAGAAAAAAATAACTGATGCCATATTTCTAAATTGATTTCTGCTATTTAGAATAGTAATCATGTTCAATAAATGCGGCACGTTTGTTTCCAATACACCAATCAGTAATTGACATAAAATTGCGATTCACAGTATTATATCACTTTGTAACTAAATGATGCTTCACAAATTTCTCAAGTGACCCAAGTCTCGAGCACTAATATCAACCTGCGACCAATATGCGATACGTGACGTCATGTCGGGGGAAAATGCAGTGGATCCATAATACTTTACAAGTGGCCATAAATTTTTTAACATATACATGATGCTAAAGTAACTAACTAGAAATATCATGGCATATTCGACAACATAAATGGTATTCAACTACTTATGCTCTTGAATTTTATCTTCATCTTCTGAAGCATAGTCACTTTTAACGTGTATCAGACGTCTGCAGATATAGTCATCACCAGTTCCAGTTCCATCAGTGTCAAAACCAAAGATAGGATCTGGGGTAACCCCACTTCCCCACGAGCCTAAAAATCGTAAGATAAAAAGTAATCCCGGGATGAATTTCCCTCACACCCATAAAGGAAAATATGTCCTTCAAAAAACGAAACCCCCACCCCCACCACCACCACGCGCACACAGAGTTATTACATGATCCATCGAAGGCTTTCAAAATTCAGTAAACGCAGAAAACATTGGGTACACCGAAACCTTTTATCAATCTTAATGAAAAATATCTTTAAAGACTAGATTTAGCTATAACCCAGGCGAAGCACAGCACAAGTATGTCAATATTTCTTCGAAATACAGTTCATTAAATCAATTATACATTAAAATATCGGATCCGGATGGACAAAAGATTGCGTATTCATCTTTGCATTCTTCAAGCTTTTTGTTTACCAAACAGATACCTAAAACAGAATTCGTCATATACACGAAAGGGTATATAAATACTTTTAGCACGTTGCTTTACTTGCCTATTTTGTGATATCAATCATTGTTTGTTTTTTAATATTCGTCACGACCACAAAAGCTTGCGTGAAGCTCTTTCACTCTATGTCATTAATTTTCAACCTATTTATTTCACGGCACACTTAAATTATGGTGATTAAAAAAGGGATACTGTTTTATTATTTATTTATAAACACAAACAAACCGCTTTGTCACGGCTTAAATACAGCATACGCTTTGTAGCCAACGACAAACACTGCTAGTCATCGCAACCATTGACCTTCTTTCACCAAAGAGAACCCAATATGATAGGTGGGGAGGACTAGATTGGTTAAGGGCACTACAGTCATTTTTTGCTACACCAGGGCTAAATAGACCGGAGCCTACTGTTTAAAGCCGATTCAAAACGGCTACAACCATCCATGCCAACAGTGAGACTCGAACCCACAGACTCTGGTACCGAATGCCAGCGCCCTAGAAATTCGGCCATCGTCCGGCCTATCGTTGCTATAAAGTATAAAGCTGGGAAAAAATCAATTAATGGGATTTTAACTTTGATAATTTTCACTTAACGTGCTACAGACTTTCTATCGAAAATAATTTAATTAATGATTATTTAATTAATGTTTCGCGGCATATCTAAGATTCTCTCAAGACACACAAGTTGAAAATCACTGCTCTAGGTGAAATTCTACAAAGCAAGTCACAAAAGTCTACGTACTTTTAGCGATTTGCCAAAATTTGAATTCTTTAAAAGAAAAAACAAAAGGAATGTCTGGAAATTCAAAATCTGCCTATAAATCTTTCAAAAGAGGGAAAACCCTAATGTCCAAGGATGTTTTAAAAAAAATTGATCAAATCATTAGTAGTTAGTCGATTCATAGTTCCGAATGTTATCAAGCAGACATTCGGAACTATGAATCTTCAAGATATAAACTTTCGAAAACTCGATCAGAGAACCTTCAAATAATACACCAATATAAATAAAGGCCAATATATAATCAAATAAAGGTTATTGTTTAGCAGTAGTTATTCATACCAAAATCGTGTCATGAAAACTCTAGAATTTCTCAAACATACGAGAGAGCGAGGAAAAAAAAATCGTTCATATTATCTGAAAATCAGTTGAAGAATCTGTAGACAGAATGTTTATCACAGTTGAAAGGACACTATATACTGTCATAAAATTATTGATGGCAGTACCAAAGAGAGTCACAGTAACTTATGTAGCAGAGATGATGAATCGTTCGCAGAGTTCTATCACTAGAAAATTATTCTGAAGATGAGAGCAATCGGAGAAAGAAGTGTTCATAAAATAAAAATTGTTCGTAACACTGTGGCCGTAAATTATTGTAGGTCTGTACTGAAGGAAAGAGTTCATCTACGGAAACTTAATGAAGTGGACAGTTCTACACAGCACTAAATTATAGAAGGCGCACTTACAAAGTCAGGATGAAGAAAGCTCTCAGCTCGTGAAGATGAAGTTTACGTCGATGGCCGGAGAATCCAAATTTAGATACTATTAAAAGTACCAACAAAGGAACTGTGAAACTCAGGATACATCGTGGTTAGGATCTCTTCACTAATTCATCAGAGTAACAGAAGTGGTAGTACAAAAAAAAAATAATCGTTGTGTGTTCAATAACATCCGTTCGGACATTGCTGCTCAAACATCTTGCTGGTTTAATTCAAGAATAAAATAATTCATACTATCTTTTTTTTAAAAAAAAGTTTATTTTTTTTAACATGTAATTTTTTTAACAAGTAATTTTATGCATACATTACCACATGCGTCCTTAAATTTAATTACTGATAAAGTCTGTTAATTTTGTCTGAGTTTTTTGTTTGAAAAAGCGTTTTCTCTCATAATACTTCACTCATCTTTGAAATGCACCAAAAACCCCTTCAGGCGTATTTTCTTCAAACTGTAATCTGCGTCGGAATGTGTTAAAAGAAAGTTAATGTGTTAAAAGAAAGAATAAGTTTGAAATGTTCAGAAATATTTTGAGAAATATGGAGAAAAAAACATGGGATCACAAGAAAAAGTACAGTGATTTCCGCTTATAAGAATCACGTTTGTTATTACTGTTTTTGATTCTTATAAGCGGTTGATTCTTATAACCGAAACTTCCCTTTGGACAGGCACACATACACAAATATATACTTGTACATATATATAAACACACAGGCACATATATGCATAATTTACCATTAATTACTCTTTAATTTACGTTATTTATCATTTATTAAAATTATTTTTTATAATTTTAAAAATACTCAATTTATAAACAAATACTATAACTCGATTTCTAGACCTATAAGTAACAACACATGATTATAAAATCAACAAGAGGCAGCTTCTCTTTGACTACACTTTGGAAGAGCATCATATCTAATTAACAAGTTGTTTTTCAGAACAACTAAGAGTTTTCCTTGTTCTATCATATTTGAATTCGACTATCAAAAAGTTCTAACACTAACTGGCAATTTTGTTAGAAAACTAAAGTGAATACTAGCGACGTATGCTTATTACAGTCTCAGACGAAGATTCACTTTATAGCTTACGTTTCACGGTTTGATTCTGAATCAAACCGTGAAACGTTTGATTCAGCATCTGGTTCATCTGATTCAGCAAAATGGATCCGTTTACGTTTCACGGTTTGAAGTGCTGAATCCACTGTCCCGTTTGCGTAAGTGATGGTGGACACTTCGCGGAAGATTTATGTGTTTCAGGGTCCAGAAATTCGCAACCAGGAAGTAAGTGGTGGGAAAAAAGGAGTGCCTGTCTGGAGAAAAGTGAAATCGGACCCGGGCGGGTTAGATGCCCCTGGGTAAAGCTAATAAGACAGTGTTTAGCAAAAACGTATAGGGAGAAACTCTTATGTTATGTCTAAAGGAATGTATTTTACGACTGTTTTCCACCCCAAAGTTTTATCAATCTTTCTTTTCAAAAACTTAAGAAAGAATTTCGTACCTTTTGAGAGTTCAAGTGGCATTTTTTGGAAAAATGAAAGGAAGGCGAAAATTGCAAACTGATTCTTATAACCGGTGGATTGATTCTTTAAAGCAGAAATTTTAACATAGAAATAATACATTTGTTTTTGTTTTTGCGATATTGATTCTTATAAACGGTTGATTCTTATAACCACTGATCACTATAAGCGGTTGTTACTGTACGTTAAATAGAGAATGCATTTCGCTATTTGGAGGTTATTTTACGAAGAAATTCGCAAAATGTCCTTGGTTCCAAGGAAAAGTTCGCAAAATAGAGGTTTGTTACATAGAGGTCCGACTGTATATATATATATATATATATATATATATATATATCTGTGTGTGTGTGTGTGTGTGTGTGCACGTGCAGGGGAAAATGATCTAAATGAGAAGACTAAAAAATAAATTTAAACAATATTCTTTATGTAATACCTTATTAATCGATTAGAGATGGTTTTTCTTATACACATAGGTTACATCAATGTAGTTTGATAGAGAAATTAATAACTTGTGATACGGAATATAGAAAAGACCTGTTTTTTTATATGTTAAGTTATTAGAAATAGAACTACAATTTATAGCTTTGTTTATGGAGTAATAAAACCAAACAAATACTAAGAATAGAAAACGGTAGAATATTGCTCGTTATTACGATTTTATCTCTTAAATATATAGTGTAAAATTACACTGGTATATTAATTTATTTCTGAATAAAAGGAACATTTATATTACTTTTGAAGTATACAGAATATTCAAGAAAAATCGTTAGCTAATTATACTATATATATATATATATATAGAGAGAGAGAGAGAGAGCGAAGGAGAAAGAGAGAGAGTAAGAGTAAGTAACCTCTTTAATATAAAGTAAAGAATTAAACCGAGACATTTACTTTTTTTCTGAGCAAAGCGGGCCATGAAGAATTACTTTTGAATTTTCATATATAATAAAAAAAAAATTCTACATATCTAAGAAGTTAAGTATATTTTGTTATTAATGAAAATCGTTCATTTTTCTTTAACATGGGGTTAAATGAAGAACACGACGAGAAAACCATGACGGACTAAAAAATGCCTACATTTAAAATGTGTCGATGATATTTAGCTTCAAATGAAAATGATACATGCAGAATCATACGCATTTGGATGCAAGCAATGCATGACATGGGGGGAAAAATTACGTCACGCAAAACGCGAATTCAGTTTGTAACCTGCTTTTATAATACTAAAACATCTATTTTCTTTTTCAAAGTGGGTTTTTAATTCCTATGATAAGCTATGGGGAATTTTTTATTCAGTATTTTTATAATAACAAATTAGCTGATGCATATTTTTGAAATCTTCTCTTTGTATTTCAGAAAGAAAATTTCAATGATACAGTACAAGTTTTCAAATTTTTTTTTCAATTTGCTTTCTTTAAAAATACATTTAGTTTTTATTTTAAAACAATACACATTAATTATTATTAAATAATTATTTTAAATGTATTAAATGCATTAATAATTTTATTTCTGTATGCGGAGTGGTTGACATCCCACAATGCCGGTAAATTTCTGTAATCTATACTAATAAAGGGACAAGGAGAAGTCGGATCACGTGACCGTAACTCATCCGGGCGGGCACCGATCCTCGAAAAAAAATGGCCGACAAATATACAGGAAAATCGGTGTATTTTTTTTCTCATGAAAGTACATAAATGTTACATATTTGGAAAGAACTTCGGAAACTGATAATTTTTTCTGCGTACACTTATTCTGTTAATTCAATAGTTTTAGAGATATTTTCATTCTAAAATCACTCACTGCTGAGAAACCAAATCATCTTTTGCAGTGGTGCTGCCATCTGTCGGCAGCGACGGGAATGAAAATTGAAAGGAATTGATTTGATTTATTCACTTTGATTTAATACATTTGTGGGCTTTTTTTTTCTTTTGTGGGGCCCGAAGTACATAAATATGTTACACGGATGGCTTGAGCGCAGCTAGGCGAAGCCCGAGCTTAGCCGGGCTTCGCCCGGCTAGTCATCAATAAAATTTAAAATTTCTTCCGAAGACTGCGACATTCTGAACACTGGCTTGAAAACTGTCTTGGATAATAGAAAAACTCATGGAATTCAGCATGAAAATCCACTCGGGTTGGATACAATTGCGATATCGCATGCTCTATCGCGGCGCATGCGCTGTCCTGGAATTTGCAGGTGGTGAAGCATCGCTCTGAGCATGCCTCACATTTCTCTCTCCGTGCGACATGTCGAAAGCGGAATCGAACCCGAAAGCGCAAAAGTGTGGACATAGCTTTAGTAATAGTTCCAGAGAGAGCTAGGGAATCTGGTAATGCTACAGGACATCATTGGCGGCTCCAGGGAGGGGGGGGGGGGGGAGTAGGGGCAATTGCTCCTCCCAAAAAAGCCCGGCGTATTTCTTTTTCATAGCCTAAAATTATATAATCGAAGACCTAATACTAAATGAGTTTAAATTTAAAATGAGACGATGTTTATTTATTTTATATATATATATTATATAGTGGAATCTCGATCGATCGTTTTCGGATCCATCGTTTTTCCGTATGTGTCGTTCATTTTATCCAGTCCCAACGATCATATTGCTTTGTTATGTTTCCGCATCTATCGTTTTCCCGCATTTATCGTTCATTTCAATCGGTCCCTTGAAAAAGGATAGATCGAGATTCCACTGTATATATATATATATATAAAACCCTAAGAGCCAACGTTGCCCCCCCCCCCCTCCGAAAAAAAAAACTCTGGACTGGAGCCGCCCCTGTAGGACATAAAAAAATTACATAAAAAGTTATGAAAAAAGTTACTATAAGTCGAAGTTCTAAAAACGAAAGTGCTTTGAAACACTGAGCTTATCGTTATAGGTGACAAACTACTGTATAATACCCATCGCAAATCATTGAACTTGTATGTGAGATGAGAGGAGAGTTGCTGAAATAGTAAAAAAACGCTCTGGTGCCTAATGACTTGGGAATGAATTTGGGGCTGGTTGGGTGAGCAATTGAAACATGAACACTTTTAAAAAAGTTAAACACCCTAAAAATTTTCCTAGCGTTTCACTTAAATTTTGTCATTTCTCAGACTTTCCTAGGTTTCGTCTCACATTCAGATACCCCCTTCAACCTCTCCAAAAACAATTACAGTGAAACTTCCCTACCCGGTCACCCCTATTGAACAGCCATTTTTTTTAGAATCCATTACTGGCCCCCATAAAGAAGCCCACCTCTATTCGATGGCCACCCTCAAAATGGCCATTTTTTTTGGAACCATTACTGGCCCCCATAAAGAAGTCCATCTCTATTCAACAGCCACCCCTCAAAATGGACAGTTGTTTTTCAGAAACATTATGGCCCCCATATTGAAATCCAACTCTATTCGACGGCCACACTCAAAATGGCCATTTTTTTTCGGAACCATTACTAGCCCCCATAAATAAGTCCATATCTATTCAACGACCACCCCTCAAAATGGCCACTTTTTTCAGAACCATTACTGGCCCCCATAAAGAAGTCCAACTCTATTTGATGGCCACCCCTCAAAATGGCCATTTTTTTTCGGAACCATTATTGGCCCCCATAAAGAAGCCCATATTTATTCAACGGCCACCCCTCAAAAAGGCCCCTTTTTTTCGGAACCATTACTGACTGCCATAGAGAAGTTGCACTGTCATGTTATATCAGCTAAAAATTACTGAATAGGCGTGTGTGAATCAAAGATTTGATATCATAACATTTCACCAGTAAAAAAAAGAACTACAAAAAGAAATTTTTTGGCACACTTTTATTATTATATGATAAATATAACTATCAGTCTCAAGTGTTTTATTCTATGTAAATCAATATTTACTAAAAGATATATCACAGAATCATCATATATTAACATTTTAAGACACTCACATGAACATTGTGTAGAGCAAAAATAGTCCTTTGACACTATTATAAAAAACACATTTTGAGATCTAATAAGAGTAAAAAAGTGGGACATAAAATATAAAATAATGAATATAAAATTAAGTATGTGATCTCAGTCTTTGGTAGAAATCTACAAATATTCGATATCTATGGTGTATTCTAGTGTAAAGTTTGTATAAAAATAAAATTTCCTTATAAATCATTCAAAAATATTAGGAGTTAATCTTTTAATTAAAAAATCATACTATAACATTATACAAATCATAACCAGAGCTGGAAGATATCTATCCAAAGAACAAATCCTTTCATTCCCATTTAAATCCCTCCAAACTGGAGACAAATATTAAGGGTCAAATTATTTGTATCTATACCGGAACAACAAAAAATAAATGAGAGAGATCTCAAGGATAAAGTTCCTTTGTGGATTTAATCCAAGGATTGAAATTTTTTCTTATCCTTCTAAATTTATCCAGCTCAGTGCAAAAAAAAAAAAATCATTCCTTGAAATTTCACTCTGATTTTAAAAAATAATTCATTACAGAAATACATATATATGTGTATGTGTGTGTAATTTCTGTAAAAAAGTTTTTTGAAAATTCCAAATTTTAAATATTTTAACCCTATTGGAAAAGCCTAATTTTCTCTAAAAATTTGCCAAAGAAAAGGTGCAAAATCTTTTGTAAGAAGTATTTTTTTGTTCCAGTTCGGGACAGTTTTTTTTTAATGGAAGCAAATTTATTGCTCAGGTCAGATATAATATCTGGGACAATCAAATCCCAAAATAATGCTTTCAAGTGGATAAATAAATACAAAAAATCCATGAAAACCCATTTTAACAGAACTTTTCATTTTGGTTTATATTTAATTGAAGCCCTGCTCATAACTGTAAATATTTTAAAACAGTGCAATGATTTATTAGCAATATACAATTCTTCTAGTTTAATTAACATTTTTTAAATCATCGCATTTTTAATGGCAAATTTCAACATCAACAATTGATAATATTTCATGCCAACAAGATCGATATCAACACAATGTTAAAAACAGTTTTAACATCTTATTTCTTAAAACTAATTCTATAAACTATGAAATCACCAAAATTTTAAAAATGCAAGTATGATATAATATCAAACTAAACTCAAATTGTATTAATATTTGTACTAGAAGAGTGCAGTAAAAACTTCACAAATATAAACATCAAATAATTAAATAGAAATTTTGCTGATTTTTGCTCTTTAGCTGTAGTTCTACTGTCTATTCACCTAGTATTCATTAAAAGATTCTATCAAAAAATAGAGATTCCCCTAAAAGTTGAAACTAAAATATGCTCATTACAGTTAAAATGACAAATGTGTGTTATAATTTATATATATATATATATATATATATATATATATATATGAGGCAGTGAAAGGCAAAGTGGTGCAAGTCCAAAGCGTTTTACTGCAAAAATTACAAAAAATTCCACTATAAATTGAAAAAATTATAATTCATAATAACCATTATAATATTCCAAATAATAATTATTTGCAATTCCCCTATAAATTGAACATGGGGATTACTTTTTTGCCCTCAAATTAAAAAAAGTTGAAAATGTGACTTACACCACTTTGCCTTTCACCACCTCATATATATCGTTGGCCTAATCAACAAACCACGTAACTCCAAAAAATATGATTTTGGAATTTTCATGCGAGTACATTGGTTTATGATCCCTGTACAACTCTGTCAAACTTCATAACTTCAAAAAATTTAAATCATCTAAATAAAGTGAAAACAACACATACAACATAACTCCTTAACTTAACTGCTACTAACCTTGTAACTCCACTTTAATTATGAAGATGTTTAATTACATAACAATGTGGCTTATATATATATATGAGAACACTTTAACATTTATTTTTAAGAATAAATGATAAAAATTTATCTTTTCACTGTCGAATAAATCAGTTTTTTGTTCGGCCTGAAAAAAGTGAGAAATGGGAGTTACATGGTTTGTTAATTAGGGCAATGATATATAAAGTACAATATACTAAAACGTAAAACAGATGACACTCTACTACATTTTAACAAATACAGAGATATGTATGGTGGAGATACTTAACTAGTTCACTGTACAGAGACAGATATGCAGTGTTTCTGATAACTTCCACATTGGACAAAACTTTACATACATTACCACATTTGATATCACATTAAGTCAAAATACTTGAAGAAATATTGTTTTTACAAAACATTAGTACAAAACAATGTTAAAAGCCCACAAAAAGTATATTTAAACATTTTCCAAATTAATACAAATTTAATACAATAGCACAAATAATAATTCATCACAAACTAACAATAATAATAAAAAAAATTATTAAAGCAAGAAAAAAAATGTGATTTTTTTTTCCCTTCTTAGAACCTCTTTAGATTCTTACACAATACGTAGAATGAAAATCTATCCTTTTTATACAGGTTTTGTAAAATTAGCAACACAAATAGTAAAACAATCATGAAAAAAAAATTCAAAGAAAATAAATATTCTGAAATTAACAAAAAATATTCTTAGCTATAATATAGCTGCAAATATATTAGAAGCTATAAATACAAAATATATAGCTGTATTTCTACTTTTACACATGTCCATTATATGTCTTTAAATTAAAACAGTAGTATAAAATATACGTTGCATACACATTAAATGTGATGAGGCTGATGAGCAACAGCTCAATACCTTTCAGGCGATTCCTCAGACTGCCCAGATCCATTTCTTGGATAGTTTTCAGTATCACCAATACTCTCAGTACTGTCTGCTAATGCACTCACTAAAGCTTTAGTATCTGAATTAATTAAGCCCTCTTGTTCAGCTTTGTCTCTTGTCTGTTTTCGACTCATGTTTAGCACACCATTCTAAAAAAAGGGGGGGAGAGAGAGAAACATATTACACACTAATTGTAGGTACTGTTTCAATAAAACTGACATATTTTTATAACTTCATATTAAGGGGAAAAGTATTTTTATAACAATATTTAGAAATCTTGATTTTAGATATTTCAACTAAAAATAAATGTTTAAATACAAAAAGATTATTTTTCAAATTTGTTTGTTACAATCAATAAATACAATCTTTTTAAAAAAAAAAAATTAATTAATTAATTTCATTGTCTGAGACATCACCTGCTTAAAATAATCTGAAAAATATTTACAAAAAAAATTTCAATATTTGAAAAATTACATGGTCTTTATTAATGTTGTGCATCTGGCAACTGGATGTATGCAGATTGGCCGGATATAACTCAATCAAATGCACAGTCTTGTGTATCTGGCAACACATTCGATTGGTCACGCCACATCCGGCTGCCACATACACAACAATTAATACATCTATTTTCAAAGATGAGATATTTCAGAAATAAGTACACCTAATTCTGTTTTTACACTATAGATACATTCTGGAAGAATGCGTGTAAAAAAATTTCGTGTAAAAAAAGACATTATCTATGGAAAAAAAGAAGATTGGTTCTGGATCTAAAAAATCAGTAAAAACAATTTTTAAAAACCATATGAAAATATTCGTTTTAAGCTTATTATTTTATTCCAACAAAATACACATGTAATAATATATAATGAAAATGAAAAAAATTCATCATGAACAAAAAAAGAAGTTTCACACAAATTTTTTTTATTCATTTTCATTTTCTGACAGTAAACAGTGCATACGTTTGCGTATGGTTGGAATATCATTGCTGGAATATCACTGCTATCACTAGAAATGTTGTGGACATCATCATCTTCCTCTATTAATGAAATTATTTCTGTGATCTCTCAAAATCAGCACGAGTCTCCTCTGGTGCTGATGATTCACCAGTTTTACGAAGGAATTCAGTTATTAAGGGGACTCACAACTGTTGTGTTTATGTTTTGGTTAGGCCGTTATATAATTCTCTGTACGGGGCTGTCAACAACTTCACGTTGAAACTTCCCAGCACATTCCGCATTAGGGTCATGTTTGACAAAATGATTACCTAATTTTTTGGCTAGTTCCAGATTTTCTTTTATTAAATCTGCATTTAGAACAGAATCATTTTCTTTCAATTTCTCCATTTTTGACAGAATAAAAAAGAAAATGTTTTTGCAGACTGAATTCTTGAATTAAAACAGAACTGGATACACTATCGCCAAAAATAATACGCCACAAATAAAATTTTGCTTTCTTAGAATTTAGACAAAAAAAATTAGAGAAATTGGATTGGACCACTCATGTTAAATCAAACTGACTAGCATAAAAAGAGAATGAAGTGTCAAATCAAATTCATGTAAAAAAGGTTTGTGCAAAAAACAGAATTAGGTGTACTTACTATACTAATAAATGTAAAAATATATGACAGTCCATCTGAACTTAAATAACTTAATGAATAGTTTTGAAACTTTTAAAGTTATTTGAAACAGAAGTATTTTTAAGACGCATTCTACTTACAGTTAAAAAATACTTATATATTCAGTTTGGCAGTCCTTATACAACTATCATGAAATTTAGCAGGACTAAAATAATATCTTAATTTATACATTTTATAGTATTCAACAACACTTTACATTTAATTTGGTACCAAAAAAATTTATTTGTATCCAAAATCAGTCATGGATGGCCTTAAGAAACTACAGATAAAAAATATTATAACCATGTCTACGAAAGGCAAAACAGATCTTAAATTCCCACATATAGAACTACTAATCATTCTTAACTAATCCTCTGTAGGTCCTGGTGTCCCCCTCTTATGTAGCAAAAGAAGTTTGTAGTGCTACCATTAACCATAAAACAACCTAACTAATCCACAATTTGTAATAATTATTTCTTAATCTCAAATCTCTTTATTTTGATCTCATTCACACACCCAAATTTGTCTTTTGAACTCTTAGGAAGTCTTCAATAAAAGAATCTCGTACTCAGCAACCAGTTTTAACAAACAGTTTGCTTAAAATATATGATCATTTAAATTATACTTTATATTATTAGTCAGTGTTCGATTTCTAGAAATAGAGGTGCCGGGACTGTTGGTTGGTTGGTTGTATGGGGTTTAATGGTGAAAGGTCCAGAGAAGACATGCTGTGCCAAACACATGGTAAAACCCGAAAAATATTACTTAAGTCAGCATTACAAGACCATATCCCGGTGTAAACATGATAAAAATATTATTTACAAAAGTAAATGAAGTATAAAAATGACATAAAGGATAATATGTAAAGGGTAAAGATAAAGGTGACAAAATGATAATAAAAAAGTGATGAAATTAATCAATGGTTTGAACGGTGACAGTGATATATATAATTGTTAAAACTCTGGCATATTAAGAAATAATAAGTCCAAAGACATATGAGCGATAAAACACTTATTATGGAAGGACTAACTAAGGAATGATAAAACAAAGAGAATAGGATAAATTAAAGATAACAGTGCGATAAAAACAGTGAATAGGATAACAAGCACACACAACGAACAACAGTGGTAAAATAGGTAGCAAGAACAAGGAAAGGAAAAACAGCGATGTGTAGAGAAGTGGTAAAATCAGTCCAAATTATCATGTGATAAAACCAGTCATATATAGCTGGTGACAAAAGCGGCGATATATAGCAGGTAATAAAATAGTCATACAAACAGTTGTTAAAAACAGTCATATAAAAATGAACACTGGAGCGATAAAGCAGTGATGTGAAATGGAATCCATAAAAACAGTGATAAAAATGTTTAAAGATACACACGAGGGTGAAAAATGGTGTAATGGATTAAACCAACGAAAAAGAGCCAGTCTATTTAAACAACCAGAAAAAATGCAGGATGATGTTTTTCAAAATAAACAAAGTGCGCAAATAATACATAATAAACAAATAAATAAATAAATAAAACGTTAAAAATAAACAAAGTGCAGTTTAAAATAAAACAGATAAAAGTCATTGTGGTTGACAAAGAAATTTGAAGCTAAAAAAACGGAATAGAAAAAAAAGCTGGAAAGTTTGTTTTTTCAAACCGAAAAGGGAAGGAAGTTAAGTGACATCTGCTCTTGCACCACCACGAGGAGGACTCACCCGACAAAAGGGAGGAGTCAGAGGCTCCTCAAAGACATCATCATAGTCCGAGTCCCTGGACACATCAAAATTTACAATATTGTCCGCAAGCCTGCGGACATACTGGTTCCCTTTTAAAATATAATTCTGGTCTTTAGCCTTCCTAGAAACTTCAAAGCTCTTTCTAGGAATAGCAACTTTCTTCCTATTTTGGTTAGGCGGTATTGGAGTATCTGCACTTATGTGGTATGAGCATGACTGTTTAGATTCGACAACATTTTGCTGAGCGGAAGGAGGTGACTGAAGAGATAGTTTTGTTGCTGATTGAACATTCTTTCGGATACTTTTTGGGGGTGAAGTAGATGATTCCCTTGATACTTTGATAGGACTTTGAACTGTTTTATGGGTGGTTTTGGGGGGTGAAGAAGCTGTCTGTGAAATGTCTTTTTTCTTTTGGTTGTTTTGGGTTGCCGTTCTGACTGGCATGAAAGATACAGGTTCTGTTTGAGTTTCTGATGATTTTTTTGGATTGGGTGTGGCTGCCATGGCATATGACAGGCCTTGGGTTGGTGTCCTGCTGTCGATTATATGCCTTGCCTCTGAGTATGAAATATTACGCGTTACTTTAATTGTTTGGATCTCCTTCTCATTTCTCCATTTCAAACAAGATCTGGAGAACGAGGGATGATCCTCTTTACAGTTGATGCAATTGGGTGACTCATTGCAGGAATCGTTCTCATGGCCAGAACATCCGCATCTAGCATATGTGATGGTGCCTCGGCATGAGTCTTTCCCATGACCGAACCTCTGGCACTTAAAACACCGAAGAGGGTTCAGCACATACAGTCGAACTCGACATTTTAGATAGGCAGCTGTTATATAAGATGGCAAAGATGGGGTATCGAACGTTAGAATTACATGCTTAGTAGGTAGAATTTTACCCTCCCGTTGAATTGTGATGCGTCGAACCGATATGACTCCCTGGCCTTTCAAATTTTCAAGTATTTCTTCATCTGGACATGTAAACAAGTCAGATTCCAAAATAACGCCACGAGAAGTATTTACCGTTCTGTGTGGTATAACAGAGATCTTAAAAGGACCTATACTAGTGCATGATATCATACTTTTCCCTTGTGCAGCAGAAGTGGCTTCAATTAGCAAATCTCCTGAGTGCAGTTTTTTGATGGAGGAGACATTTCCAATGGTTTACTCAATCGATTTATTTATAAGGAATGGAGATACTGTGGCAAATGAACATTCGAGATTCTTGATAATAAAAAACTTAGCCTGACCAACATTCGATACAATTTGTTGCTCCCTCGAAGGGAGAGAAGATTTTATTTCGAGTGGTGATTTATCCCTCACCATGGGATTAAAAAAAAAAGTATCCATAAAAAAGGGGCTTACAATTCAGATCCCGGCCGCACCACCCACCATGGAGCCCAACAAGGGGATGCAGATTACTGCACCAGTGCTAGCCAGGTCTATACGCGCACGAAACGACCCTGAAGCAGACTCCACCCTTAGCGAGATGCCCAGTAGTAGAAACGATTGCTTGGTTCCTAGCCGAAAACAAAGTCAGCAACCAGCCGATTGATACAATAGGGAACCACTATGTACCTCCCATTTACCTGAAGCAGGGGCCAAAGCAGTGTATTGGGATACCAAAACTGTCCCTCAACTGCCAGGATTCCCTTTTCCAGGGCCACGGGTCTCCACACACGGCAAACACGTGGGTGATATACACGTCATTAGAAGCTAGAAGCAACAGAGAGGCAACAGCTTCTGATGAGGTGCCCTCGCCTCCGAAGAGGAACCACACCGAGGGAGGAAAAAAAGAGAAAAGTAAAGGAAGAGAGGAGAGGAAAAGGAAAGGAGAGATAGTTCGCTGGGGTACCTCGGGATTGCGACACCCGTGTTTACCTAAAGGTAAACCCCCTGAGGGGGTGCCGGGACTGTAACCTTAATTTTATATATATATATAAAATAGGCCAGGTCCACTCACTAACAACAGAGTAATTATGTGATTAAATAAATGTTTTTAACTATCGTAATTTTTTTTCCTAAAGAGAGGTACTAGAACGCCGTTCTGGCAGGTTCTGCCTCAAATTGAGCCCTGCTATTAGTCTCCCCCCTTTTAACCTATAACAGCAATCAATCAACATAAACAAGAGAAATGAAACATGTAATAAGCATACCCTTCTAGTGTCTGTAATATTGAGAATAACAGATGTAGCAACACAAGCTAGAGCATTCCCAAGGAGATAAATCATCACATATTTCCAACGAGTTAGAGTAACTTCAACAGGCATGCTGTTAAAGAAAAAAGTACAGTTATTAAAAGTATTTTAACATGACAGTGTTTTTATGCTACCATGATTAAAATTACTTTTGAATTTTCACCAATACTACACAGAGGTTATTACAAAATTTAATATGAAATATTCAACATATCCACATTTTTCTTATCCCTTCCACAAAGAATTTAAGGAATACAGTTAAAAATTAAACAAGAAATTTACATTTTATAGTACTCAGAACTGGAGATTAAAACTACTTTCTTAACCTCTTTTGCAAACACAATATGAATTTCAAAATAACTTAAAATTAATGAATCAATCATAATTAATCTGTCAATTATAGAAGGTTTTAAAAGGTAAAAACAACCATGCTAGGAATTTTGATCCAAACTTCTACAATCAACCATGCCAAGAGATATAGATTAATATTTGCAAATTTAGGTCATCTTTAACTACATTGTCCTTATTTTTTCCCTTTCTAGTTAATTTTCTTGACCTCTTTTACAAACACAATAGCAATTTCTAAATCACTTAAAATTAATGAATCAATCATAATTAATCTGTCAATTATGGAAGGTTTTAAAGATAAAAACAACCATGCTAGGAATTTTGATCAAAATTTCTACAATCAACCATTCCAAGAGATATAGATTAATATTTGCAAATTTAGGTCATCTATAACTACATTGTCCTTATTTTTTCATTTCTAGTTAATTTTTTCATCTTATTTTGACTACTTTAAAATTATGTAACTATGTAAATGCATAATGAAGAACTGCAATGCCTGTCAAATAGCTACCAAATACATATGTACGATCAAGTTAAAGATTTGAAAAGAAAAAAAGGGTAGCCCTATGTGATTAGTGAAAACTAACCAAATTTTGATGCAAGTTAAAATAATTATTTTCTATTTATTAGGATACAGAAATTGTCACATTAATATCAAATACATTTTATGGCCCTAAAAAAATTAAATAAAATTATATCAAGAAAAGAAAACTATGTATCAGGAATCAATTTTCAAGCAAATTCATAAGTTCAAATAATTTAATCTGTTGCACTGCAAAGCTTTTTTAATTGCAAATTAAAAAATCCCCTCTTTATATCAAAGATTAAATATTTTATATTCAGCAAAAATGATGATAAATATGTTTACACCATTATCTTTTTCATAACTAATATTAGAAACGGAAACAAGTTAATTGATGATTAGTTTGTGATACTCTGTTAGGGAAATATCCTAATACTAAAATTGAAATGAATAGCTTCTTTTTCCTGTGGCTACTATAAACAAAATTTTAAAACCTGTCTGATTTCAATCCAATACAGAAAAATTTACAAGTAAAATGCAACATGTATAACCTATTTTTCTTTTTTATCTTAAATATTCTCTCACTAAAGCAAAGATGATAATTTATTTGACAAATAATAATAAAAATAATAGAAATGCTCTGCAACAATTTACCAAAATATACAAATGTTCATCTACACACATTTAAAATATAATAATTTGCATAGCACTTGCACTAATGCTTTTTATAAAATAAGTATAAAATACTAACTTTATCTTAGACTCTAAGGTTTATTCTTCAATTAAAAATACAAGATTAAACTTTTAAAGAAGTAACAGCAATTCAAACACTTATCTTATAATAAAAAATTAGAGACCAACTAATGAGCAAGTAAAAAAGGAAAAGAATCAAACAATCTACATTTGGTTTGATTTATTATGTTTGTAATAACTCACTATACACTAAAAACATGTATTTTGGACATCATTTATTCTTTCATTATACCAAGGTACCAAAAACTTTGTTATCTCACACACAGTTATGTGATTTAAAGGTACCATAGAAATATGCCAAAATTTGAAAAGTTTACAGAAACAAGACTTAGTGATACATACTCATCTCTAGTTCCTAAAATTTGTCCGACGATCAGATTGGAAAATCCTATTCCAATCATCTGCACAGAAGTTGCAATACCCATCGCAGTTCCAACTGTAGCTTGAGACACAACAAGAGGAATTGAAGGCCACATGCATGCCTGTAAAAGTTTTGGGGATTTTTTAAAACTCATGTGTATCTACAAATTTCATTTCTAAACTACAGCAAAACATGCGTGCACACATATACTTATTGATATACATCTCCCATTATACATCCTTCAAATTATATTGGACTACAGAAATATAAAATTAGAAAATAATCTAAATAAATCTGATATGATGTTAAAAATTTAAAATTGTTTGTCAGTTTAATATAGATCAGGAGTCGGCAACATGGTGCCTGCAGGCATCAGGGTGCCCACGAAACAATTTTAAAGTGCTGCCGTTGAAATATCTAAATTTTAGATCTTTGAAAAACAAACACTTGTAGTTATAATGAACAATTTTGGTGAAAAAAAGAGTAAAAATCATAAAACTGTAAAAATCAAAAACTGAGCAGCCTGCTCTCCCCTCGCTGTGAGTCAGCTTCTTTTTCTTGCTCTGAAATTGAACTCTCTTTGCATGATGACATATGTTTGTGAATCTTTGTTTTCCAATATGAAACACTTAAAATCAAAGTACCGATTAAGCCTCATTAATACTCATTTGGACAAATGCCCAAAAACTGGGAATTTAACTTATGTGTCACATTACAGAGAGTTGGCCACAGATTTGCAATGTTCAATATCACATTAAATATCAATTTTAAGATTTTTTTGTTTAAATTCAAATTTGAATTTATGTGTTAAAAATTTATGTTGCATTAATATTTTCATGTTTAAATATTAACCCCCCCCCCCCTCTTCTTCAACTATTGGTGCCCGCCGAACTCCGACATTTCTGAAATATGCCCTCCTAGTATTAAAGGTTGCTGACCCCTGATATAGATAAAAGCATTCCATGTATAGAAGAACTGTCTGATAATGTTAATCAAGTTCTGTACCCAAATACAAAAGTACAATAAGTCAAAGATGAGGAATGCGAGGCCATCCCAAGATCTACACATAAAGAAGTTCCTGAATGGCAATCACAACTCAAACTTCTTTTTCTCTCTTTTAAATAAATGAAAATACTGATAATCTTGCTAGCATTGATCCAATGGAGACAAATATTTACTAAAACGTTGGGTAAAAGTAAACTAATATTAGTAGTAATTTTGGAACTTTGTAGTAAATTTAGACCAGCTAGAATTTTTTTTTTCCTTATTATTAATGCTATTTCCAGTTGCTAACACTTGACTTTGCTAACTTTTCCTGTGATCTGCATGAATTCATAAAATCAAGAATTTACAGTGATAACTTTCATTAAAAATTCATAGTTTTTATTTCTTTTCACATGGTTAGAAATTAAGAGAAATTTGTAAAAACCAGAGGCAAAACTTCAAAATATTTATCAGTGTCATATTTTTTAAACTAATAAAAGATATATATATTTGATGATAAATGGCAAATGATTCAGAAATAATTAGATAAAAATCCAAACACAAAAAAATTAATTCTACAATTTTCCAACTAAACCATAAGAATACTATCAAACATTCTCAGACAACTAAAGGGTTTAAAAAAAAAAAAAAAAAAAAAAAAAAAAAAAAAAATCTTTCACATTCATAACCATTTTTATGTATTAACTAAATTTTATAAATAATTTATAGCACTTACAGCAGCTACTGAATACGTAACTCCAAGCCACAAAGTTGATACTAATGGATGAACATCTGAAAATGCCAAGAGTCCAAACACAGGAATAGTTAGCACAGCACAAACAATAGCCAAGATTCCTCTTTTACCAAAAACATCCTATATTAAATAAATTTAAATATAAGAATATTCAAAACACAGGCTTTTAAAAAAGTAAAAATTCACAAAACAATAAAAGGGAGCACTTTTTGAAGCTTGAAACAGAGAAATTAAATTATTAAAATGGCAAATATTTAAATATAAAAGGGAGCACTTTTTGAAGCTTGAAACAGAGAAATTAAATTATTAAAATGGCAAATATTTCTTGAAAATACCCTGTTATAAATTAAAACACATTTTTATTATTTTAATTCATTTTCACTAAAACAAAGTTCTGTATCATTACACATATGAGCAATTAATAAGAACACAAAGTTTACAACAGGAACATAAATCTTCTTTATATCCACAATAAAAAATAAAAATTTATTTTTCATTGTGAATATTTAGAAGCTGAATGTTTCTGTTTAACATTTTCAATGAGTTTCTTGTAACTCACATAGGTAATACTAATGTACTAATATGGATTCTCAAAATGTTTCATAATTTTAATTTATCAAATATACCTGATATGTAATAACAGATAAATGCACCTAAACACCAGATTAAAGGTATAAAATTAAATTTTGAAAGATTGTATTGATAATGGTGTTAGTAACTTTTCTTCTTTATTTTCTTTATTATTTTTATTTTGGTGATGTCAAATACTTTAAAACTAATGTCTAGCACTGCATTTCAGAGATAATCACATGTCACTTAAACAGATTGAACATTTGCTTTGATGATAATAATAATACATACATAAAAATATGAATTTATCAATTATCTGAACAAGTTTTGATGCTTGTACTTTACTGGAATCAAGCTTACTTTTCCATCTGGTAATTCAGCCAGTCTAAGTCGATTTAATTTCTTTTCTGTCAACATGGTTTGGGGCTACTTTAGCTCATATTCAGAAGTTATCAATCTGAACAACTTAAAGATTAAAAAGTTTCCAATCAACCAACAGATCTATTTCTAACAGCAGTTTTATTAATTATTTAGGACATTTTAATTTAAGAAAATTACTATGTTTTGCAGAAAAGCTGGGATCAAGACTAAACTAACCACCAAGATTATTAGCCAAGCCTAAGCTACAGCATCTGCTTAGGCTTGCAATGTATCAATATCTGCACTATCAATATCTGCTAACAATATCTGCACGTTATACTATGCACTGAATTTTCCCCTTAATCAGATCCCTAGTGCATTTGTATATATAAATCCATTAAACAAATATTTATGTATACAAACACAAACTAGTATATCTAAATATGTCCAAAAAAAGTTATTCAGTATTAGCAGAAAAATGTAATCTAGTAAATAAGTTATTTTACACACAAATTTAGCATTTGTTTCTGACAAAAATTCTATTTCTTCATGCAATTTATTACATATTTTAACCTATAATATTTAGGATATGTAAATAAAATTATAGCTTTAACACATGCTCAATATTCATTTTTGTGAATGAAAATTTTTACTTACTATTAATCCACCCAAGAATGGTGATAAAACAAGAGACACATCATACACAGAACCAGCAATATATGCAGCAGTATTCTCATCATAATCATATTTATCTTTGATGAATTTGCTGTAAGAAATAAGTTCATTTCATTGAGAAGCAAGGAAAAACAATAAATTCTGATAATTTTTTAGTAAGAAAAAATTCGATCTTTTCACACCAATCTCAAACTTTATATAATAATAAAAAAATAAATAAATAAAATTCCTTTATCTACTCAACAGTCAAAGAAAAAAAATGATACATTAAAGAAAAGTTTCTTAGGCCCCATAAATAATAGTTGTAACAGATGACACTTTAACATAAAACTTTTATATTCATGTGAGCAACAAAAATGAAGTCAGCACAAAAACAAGCGATATATATTTGATAAAAACTATTATCATTTACACATTTTATATACATAGTTATCAAGTACAAAACTTAAAGCACAAACTGATTAATTTGAAGCTACAATTATAAACCAAAATTTTAAATGATCATTTCATTACTTCAGCTTTTAACTTCTTTTTTTGCCCCTCACCTTTTTTATGCACATTCCATACTAATAAAAAACTAAATATTCATATTTATCATCTAAATTACTTAGGTACAATAAAATATAATCCTCCATTAGCAAGAAAAGAAATCAGCAATTTTATAACTACATACCTGGCATCAGCTACAAATGGGAATACACCATTGTAAAAGAACATAATAGTTAGCACCATAAGCCAATAAGATGCAGAGAATTGCCTAACATCTGACACTTTCTAGAAATACAAATAAAGAGTAATTAGAAGTTGGTTGCTTATTTTTTTCAACATAATTTGAATTATTATTATAGACTAATGCAACATTTGGTAATAGTAAAAGTTGATAAAAATAAACATTTTCCCTGCACATAAATATTTTTGGAATATAAAAAGAATAGTTCAGAAATATAAGATACCATAATATTTAGAACAGAAAAAAATATATTCTAGCATATATTGTCAAAATGACATAGACAATGCCCTCTGTTCAATCAATGCTATCATTATTCTGTAATTTTTTCCAGAAATTTTATTTCTTATGCTGAATTTTAAATCATTACATGCCAATTATTTTTTATGCTACTAGTTCTTTCAACTTATTAGTACATATCTAAGCTTATTTCCCCTGTTATATTAAGATTTAAAACTGGTTAATGATTGTGGATCAAGATGAAAAATTCCAAATAATAAGAAATGACTTTTTTTAATCAAATCTATAAGGGTTCATGGCTGAAGGGATAGTACCATTAGATATTGCATTATTTTAAAAAATAGAATAACATTGTCAAGGTCTGATTTTGCAATCATTATTTTGTTTGCCCCCCTTTTTTTCCCTAGACTAATTTTCTCTCTTATAAAGCTTGTGATACCCTGATCATAGCTGATTATCTATACAGTGGTACCTCAACTTACGTTTTTTGAGATACGAGCATTCTCTCGGTAGATTTTTTGCTTCGAGTTACGAGCAAGCTTCTGAAATCCCACCGCTAGTTTGAGCAGCGAATGCCATGATACGTGCTCATCAAATGAGAACCCAAGAAACATATAATATTTACAACCTTTATGTACAATTATTATGCAATTGTATAGTATTATTCTGAGACTACTATCCAGTCTTAAACCGAGAGATTGGATTCTGAGAAAACGTTCTTCTGATTCTCAGAAAGAAGAATCTGGACATTACAGCCACAGTGAACAATGCAACAATCGCCCAGTTTCCATGTCTCACTCGTTCACTTTAAGAGAGTAGCGAATAATAAAAGCGAAAGTGAGGAAAGCGGGTTGAAAAGATGAAAAATCAACGAATAAGATTTAATTATTCAGTTCAGCCTTTCTCCTCCTCTTCCATCAGCATCTTCAAGTGTGATCTCCGAGGTAAATATTGTACATTACAGTTAATAAAACAAATTTATTGCAGTACATTTTATTGTATTGCATTTTTATACAATGTTCGTCGTTTATAAGCACGTTTTTCTTATTTAAAAACATGTAAAAAATTGCGGCGTTTTGGGGGAGCCCGGAACGAAGTAATGACATTTCCATTCATTTCAATGGGGAAAACTGATTCGAGTTACAAGCTAAGTCATGGAACGAATTAAACTCGTAAGTCGAGGTACCACTGTATATATAAAACAGTTCCATAACTGAGTGACTGACTGACTAACAGACAGATAACACACAGACAAACCATTGGACATAAAGGGCTGAAGTTTTGCACGGTGATTCTACTTATAATGTAGGGGTGCACTAAGAAAGATTTTTGAAAAATTATGCTTTTAGATTTTTTTTTTAATTAAATTTTTAAGCTGTTTTTGTAACGTTCTTTAAAGTTTGCATTTAAAATAATAATCTGAGGGTTATAAAATTTATATCACGATAAAGATCATAAAAATTCCTTTAAAATGAAATCTTTTTCGAATCTTTACCTCCATTTTCTGATTTTTAGTGAATTTTCAAAGATTAATTTTTAGAATTCAATTTATTAAATGCTGATCACATGGTTTCTTTTCCTTTTGTGATACTTTAAACTAATTTTGCGTCATGTACATAACAATGAAATAAATTGACAAAAAAAATTAAAATACGGTAAAAGATAAAATTTAACCATTAGACTAAGTTTAAGAATTTAATTCAAATTAGCATGTTTTATTGATATTAGACATACAAATTAATTGCATACATTGACCATTGTATTTAATTTGAATATTTTCTGCTACATTGTTTTGTCTATAAAAATATCCGTTATGATTTTTTATAAATTTTTTTTGGTAATAATTGCATGCATTAACCATTGTATTTAATTTGAATATACTCTGTAGCGAAGCATGGGTATTCAGCTAGTTAACTATAATTTTATAATGCTTTGTATAACAAACTTTATATAAAGAATTATAAAATAAACTTTAAATAATTTTTGAAGAAAACTAAACAAAACTGACAAAACTGATAAAGAGTTATATAGAGAGTGATAAAAAGATAAAGAGCATGAAGATTTTATTGATAAAATCCTAAAATTTATCAAATACTTTAAAGGCAAATATTTGAAATTCTTCACAAATTTTCTCATTTTATGCAGCATGATGGATAATTATAGTTGAAACTATTAAAATAATCTGGATAATTTTTTTACTATATTTTCCACCAAAACTTTCATAGGACAACTTTAATTCATTTTAACTTTGATTAACAATATGTCTTAAGCAGTTAAAATCAGTCTAAATATTACAATGCTGCATATTTTACTGAGAGGTATTCAGATTAAGTAAACACAAAGATTTATTACTTACAACATTCTTTGATGCAGAATGAATTCTGTCTAACATACCAAGCCTTCTAAAGCCATGTACATCTAATAATCCTACAATGATGGCAGAAATAAAACCAAGACCACACAATCCAGCACCTGCAAAATGTATATGAAATATTTCTCAAAAATTTCAGAAATAAAATACTATTGATTTTTTTTTTATTTACAAATAATATATAAGAGGAAAAAAGTCAAAATTAAGGGATTAAATAGAAGAGTTGCAAAAAAAATTTTAAAATATCATGCAAATCATTTTCAGAAAAATTAAAGAGTTAATAGGCTTTTAAAAAGATATTAAACAAAAAATTTTGGGATTTTACATGAAAGTTAAAAAGAAAGAGTGAACACAAGATTACATAAGACCAAAATTATTTAATACTTATCTTTAAAGTGTTAAATAATATTTATGATCTAACCCAATCAAACTCAAAAAATTTATAAGAAAATAGAATGTCGGTGAAAAATAATAATTAGGGGCATATGCCCTATACCAAGATTTTGCATCTTATAAAACAGAACTTGATTGATGATTTGATATGATTGAATTTTTCTATGCTTTTCTAAAAATTTAGTGCCATATATTTTTAAAAAGTTTACATGACCACAGTCTGCAATAATAGCTTCTTATTAATCTATCTAAGTCTTCATTTACTTAGAAATATTTATCTGAAATTTATAGAAACCTTTATATGAAACTGTACCTGGTACATTCATCATTTGAATAATTCATACATTTCTGTGATGATGAGATTTTAATTTTAATTTTACAATTTTTTTTAATTATTTTATTTATTTATTTTTGGAATTTTTATTTTTATTTTAGTTTTTTGCAAATAGTAAAAGTGGATCTTTATAAATCACTTTCAGAAATAAATATGAACAATATACTTTTCAGGCTTTTGAAGTTGGGACGGAAATTTAAAGTACATAAGATGACAAGCCGGTCGGTTTAGGGACCCGCTCCCTTCAGCAATCATTGTCAGTGAATGGAAACACTAAAAAACAACGAATCAAGGTATCTAAATTTTGAGGCTACGTATCCCACGTCCTGCAAACAGTCGCAGCCAGAAGAAAAATTCTTCCAGAAGAAAAAATGCAAGTAGTATAAAGATTTTGATTTATATTCTGATTATAGATGCATGCAATAAAAGTTAGATAATGTACACTTACCAATCCACAAGGTATTCTGTAATCCAACTGCATTAGATAAATGTCCAGTCAGGAAGAAATTTAAGACACTTCCTAATCTCGAAAATGCCAGTGTAATTCCAAATGCTAAGGCTAACTCTTTGCCATTAAACCAAAATGAAGTAATTCTGTTTTGTACAACTGCAAGAATGACATTAAAAACACACCACTTTAACATTATATTTTTAAAAAATTAAATACAAAGATCATGCACAAATAGGCAAAATAAAATTTAGGATGACAAATATTCAAATGTTATATTTCAAGGTCTCCAAGTGAAACATAACAAAGGGACTTATACAATAATAAATAATGTTCAACAGAACAACTAAATTTTACTTATCAAGCCCATCAAAACTGCTGCTCTTATTTAATTTTTGAAAATATAATAGAATTAGTGTAATGTCATGAACAAACAAGAAACCATGATAGCAGTGTTTAAATAATTACCATTAGAAAAAAATTTATTGAGATTTACAGTTAGTTCAACTTAGATATACATATGTATGTATGTGTTTGTATGTGTGTGTATATATATACATGCAAGAATGATAGAAGGAATTATAAAGAAAAGATGATTAAGTTTTCACCATCACGTTAAAGCAGAAAATTTTATTAATTACAGTAAAAATAAGTGCCTAATTCAGTGAAATGATGTATTTCCATAGTTTCATTCTCTAATTATAGAGGTTCAACTCTCATGCAAACTCACAAAGAGTTGCATGATTTAGAGGTTACATACTCACACACTCACTCACCCACTCACTCTTTCTTTCTCTCTCTCTCTCTTGCATGCACAAACAAACACACACATAAAAAAAAAAACTGGACAATCTAATTTGTACTGACAGTTTCTTCAAGAAACATTTGTAGTTTTCATAAGTTTCATCAATAAATTTCAATCAACATTACATAAAAAATTTACATTCACTTGAAATTAACAAGAAAATGAAGTACATTATTTATTTATTTAATCTTATGTATTTTAACATGCAATACACAACAATGCAATAGAATTAAACACCTGAATTATTAATTTTAGCATTAATTTGAACTTACTGGTGAGAGATCCATTTCCAGCTCCAAATACAAGTCTACCAAGTAACATTAAAGGTAGGAGATACTGTGTTCCTCTGTAAAATGCACCAAGTGCAAATATAGAAGAGCCAATAACACAAAGAGAAGAAAATAAAAAGGCCCCAACTGTAATTAAAAATAGTCATCTTACAATTTATTATAATATATTAAGCATGTTTCTGCTTTTTGAAATGAAATGAAATATTCAATATACATGCAAGTTAAATGAATTACCTCTACAAAATAATAATTCCAATTAGAAACTTTTTAAGAATAAAAAATTAAAAAGTGCAAACATCATATGAAAGTGAATTAACTGCAATTTTATATTGTTATATAACTATGAAAAGTTTAGATGAGTTTTTCACATGACGAGCTTTTATATGAAATATATATATCTGTGATCAGCATTTTTTTACTTGAAAATATTTATAACCCCATTGATAACTAACTCTCTTTCATTCCCCCCCCCCTTTACTACAACATTGAGAACAATGAAAAATTTTGAATTTTTTCTCCTTTTATTTTCTATAGTCATCTATAATGAGATCATAGGACTTCGAAAATAATGTAAGGAAGATTATAATCACCTGAAAATTTGCAATGGTAATACAACAATTAGGTATGTTCTGGCAAACAGACTCATTAAAATAATAAAACTGCATTAAAGAATATTTATCATAGAGAAGAGAATAATTTTACATTCAAATGCTATAAACTTTTAAAACAAGTCCTATAAAGTAATGAATACATTTATAAGGTTTTAGACTAACTTAGAAGCCAAACATTACATCCAGAGATCTGAAATAACTATAATTTTTATCCAATGATAATAATTTTAAATCTTGCAATAAAAATCTTACAATGATAAAATTTTAGAAAACCAAAAGCTAATGACTTCAACCAGCACAACATTATTTCTTTATTAATTATTTAATTCCCTAATAATAAAACAGAAAGAATAAAGCTCCTAAACCTAGACGATAGGAAAATTTAATCAGGACAAAAATTAGTCTGAAAAACCAAAAATCCTGAAGAGAATAAAACTTAAGGACAAAATAGAAACATTTTTATTCCATATACCTCTTTCTGGATATTTAATTTGTGTAATTTTCATCTTTAAAATGATTACTGGTTTCTATCCAGGAACAGAAAAATTCACTACTTCATTTTGAATTAAATAGCTATTGACCTCACAATAGCAAAGAACAGTACTCAGTAAGACCAATTTATCAGCAATTATATAAAATGCAAATGGAAAAATTTGGATTTAAAATTAAAATAGAATGACTTCAAATTTAAACTAATACACTACAAAACTGCAAAATTATTTAATCAATAATATACATCTACAGAAATGAATATTTCTCTTTCTTTACAGAAATCATAGAACTTAACTAATGCACACATTCTGGGTCAAAACATTAATGGTCCTAATTAGGTGCTAAAATATCCTTCTGCCACATGCCTGAAAAATAGAAAGGTTCGAAGAGACATCTGAATCTTAATATGGTAATGCTATGTTCCATGCTAACTCCAGATACTCAAAGGACTATTTAAATGTCAGAGCTTTCAGACTACTGTATTCCCATAAATATTCCTATTAATTAATTGAGATAAGTATAAGGTGGTAAGGATAGTAAGTAAAATCCACAAACAAAAATCTCAAACAATTATTTCACACTCCTAATAATATAAGCAACATAGCAACACTGAATGCAAATCAAGCGATAAGATTAAAATGTCCTATGAAAAGGCTATTTATTCCATATTAGTTTTAAACTCTACATCCAGGTTAAGTTTATCACTCAAGAAACAAAAGATGACCACAACACTTAACAAACCAACTAGCCTGCTTGATAACCAATCATGAAAGTGCTTTATCTGAAACTCTATTACTCTACATAGCAAAGAAGGCTAACTCTAGACATGTAAAAAAAGTTTGTTGGATAGAGCTCTCATTTACAATTCTGGATGAGCATCAATAAGGTCTTTGGTTAAAAGTTATCTCATGACCTGTAGTTAGTATGACAACTACAGGCACCAGTACATTATTACTGCCGACTCCCTTCAGCTCTATTTCATTTTTGAAAAACACCAATAAATTAGCATAGGCAATTATTGTAACACATCTATGCTTGTACGTAAAATTACCAATCTTATACATTTCAATCTTAACATCATTTAAATTTATACTTAACAAGCTGCTTTTGGTTGTCAAGATATATGCTTTTGCTTCATATACCTTTCTCATATGTACCTTTATAAATATATCATTTGGAAATAAGAAACTAATCATTGAAGTAATTAACATTTTTAGTTTAGAGAAGAAAAAATGAACAAGTTTATTAACTAAATAATTTCTTTAAAAATCTAACTATTCTAGTATTTTTCTACATATTTATTAAATAAATATTCTAAATTAAATACAAACACATACATACTTTGATTACCATACTTGTCAATAAAAAAGCCAGCCCCAATGACTACAAAAGCATTCCTAAAAAGAAAATCAAAATATTGTAATTCAAAAATTTAATGGGTAGTTAAATTTCATTCAAACAAAATGAAGGATAATAAACAAAACTTTGGCAGATTAACAGCAGATATATTATTGTAAGAACTAATTAAATCCCTCAGATCTATATGATACACTGAATAATGAAGAATATAAATGAAACAGCTTTTGTACTTATATCAAACTTGAATTTTTAAAAATGCATAAATAATTACTTATTATGATCAGTCAAAAACATAACTAATCCAAACCACTGTTTGAATACAGTATAAAATAAAAGGAACTTAATATGAAAAATATTACTTACGTCCAAGAATATATTGCATATAACAGATTGTACTGAGTAGGTGACATGCCAAGACAATCATGACAACATGAAGCATTTGCAGTTTCACTACAATTAAAATCCTGGAGAGAAAAAAAAGTTAATATAACAATGTAATGAATACTTAAAAAAAAAAACTAAAAATAGAACTTAGTAAGTTTCAAAAAGAAAACAATTCAGTAGCACCTCCTTGTTAGAAAAAGTTACATAGCAAGTACTTGGTTGTATATGAAATAATTACATCCTCTATATTCAAACTTGGGGTATTTACATAGAATATAGGTCTAGGAATTCAACTAAAGTAGAATTTCAAACTTTTAGCAAATAAAACTAATATAAATGTTCTTAGAAGGAATAATACATTACATGTTATTTATGAACATTGTAGTATATTAATAATACAGAATGTTAAATATTTTATAAGAATAAATTAAAATAATTTAATATTTTTTTTTAATTTATGTACCTTGAGGATATATCAATGTAACCTTTGATGGAGTTTATATACAGTTTTAATGACTAGTGTGCTAACTGAAATATGTTGCCTTATGACACAAAAAAAAAAAAAAAATATATATATATATATATATATATATATATATATATATATATATATATATATATTACATACTTTTAATGAATGACAAAGAGTAACATACCTTTTGCATTTCATTTTGTAGTACACTTGGCATATCAAAACAGTAATAAGAACCAAATGTCAACATACAGTTGAAGAAAAGTACCAAGAACCGATAAAATGCTGAAAAATAATAGAAATACCTATTTATACAAGGTTATCATTTTAAACACCCAACCAACAGTTTGAGCAGGATTTAATTATGTATAGAGTTAAGAAATGTAACAAAATATAAAAAATAAAAGATATAGGTGAGGTGGATCAAGATGAACTTCAGTTAATACAAGTACTTTTTCTAATATATGTTTTTAATAACTGTTAAGATTGCTTTTTAATTAAAAAATATATAATACAATTAAGATTATTCTTCCTGTGTAACCCAAGTATACTAAGACATACACAAATATATAAGAACAAAAACTGAAATAAAGGAATTTTGACCACTTTCTAAATATCTGTAAACTATATATCCCATGAAAACTTAGCTTTACTTCATATGTTACCCAGACTTAATACAGATATTTCAATGGCACTAAATGACATGAAGCCCTCCTTGTACAGTTTTTTATTCCTTTTTCAACTTAAATTTTATTATTAAACACAATATGATTCTGATGCAAGTAAAAATGTAAACTTAAATGCAATTTTAAAAGACAACTTTTCTATAAATATAAATACACTAGTAGTTCTTAGAAGCATATTCTGGATTTCCTTATCCCATTTTGTTCTGCCAGTGTTTGAGGTAAAAAAAAGGGCTAAGTAGCCGTAGTTTCTGCAATGTATTTCACTGTATATGTCAGGAAACCTTATTTATTTATACAACACTTTTACACAGCTCATTTTTCTAACAGATTTCAGTTAGCTTCTCTCAATATCATGATCAGCTAATTTATCCTTATTTGATTACCCTATAAATGATTTTCTGACATTTTTATAAAAGTTCAAGTATGAAAATACACCTTGAAAGCAATTTATCACAAAATTTAAACCCAATATTCTAATTTTTAAAAAAAGCCTTGAAATCAGAAATAAAACAAATATAGATAACCTGATTGGTATTTCAAACTTATTGATGCTATTTTGGATAGATACTAGAAAATTACTCTAGCATTTATAAGTCACAAACTTCCTATCATTCACAAAATACTCTGGGAATATGCTAGCAATTTAATATTAGGGTGAAGGGGGATAAATGAGAACGCAATTTTATATAGTTCCACTTTGAATCTAAGCAAGTTTTTAACAAGTGGTAGTATTTGTATGAAAATTTACATACATACTTTTAGTTTTGTTCTTCATTTATAGTTTTTTGTTTTGTTTTTTAAATCTATTCACAATTTTTTTTGCCATAAATATTTAAAGTTTTCGTGTTTTGCATAATCACTTGCCCCCTCACTTGGGGCAAGTAAGAATTCGGGTCCCAATAAATCATAGTTGCTTATAGAAAAATAAGTAGGGCAAGGGAAAGAATAGATATTTCATGCTGAACAAAAGGCTCTTTTTTTTCTTTCTTTTTTTTTCATTCTTTCATTGTGGAGGTATTTGATGTTCAAGTTAGCAGTGTCACCAACATCTGAATATTAACAAAATAAGTATATTTGTATTATTTGTTTTAGAGTAACAAATGTTTGCTAAAAGTTCAAAAAAAGTTAATTTTTTTTTTCCTTTGCCTAGGCCCTACTGAATATTGAAGGACCAAAGAGACACGGAAAAAATTAGTTTACTGGCCTTCCAGGCCTCAGCTCTTCCCTGAACACTAATAAGTCCTCATCTGGTACAAAAGGCAACTCAGAAATAGTGACAACAGAATTAGAAATTCAATATATTCACATCAGTTTGTAATGTCTAATCTACTCACATTCACTAACAGTTAGTCTAAACAAGTTAGTTTATTACAATTGACTTCTTTAAACCTACAACAAAAAAACTAGTTTCAGTTGCATAATTTAGTATTTTTGAATGTTAAGGAATTAAAAACTATCATCAGCTGTTAAAGAAACATAACAAAAGGTAGTTGGTTATGAAGTTTCTCCAGCTAAAAAACATATGTTAGGAAGAAAAAACTATTTATATGGCTGTTAAAACACAAAGGTAGGTTTTTTTTCAGTATGCCTCAACCTTCATGTTCTCATTTGCCCCAACACAAAATTTTTATGGGACAGTCAAAACCCTGCAGTACTGGAGTAATATTGGAAAAAAAAAATGGTTTTCATATATTTTATCTGTATTCTTTGTTTCTTAATGAATAAGTGGGTATTTTCAAAATAACTGTGTTGTGGTTAATTAGTTATGAATTTCTTTTGCCTAGTACTCGAACTTGGGTACCTTAGTTAAAATGCAAGGGTTTGATAGGTATAAAAATTTTATAATTTACAATTTTTTTTCTAAAAATAAAAACTAAACATAATAGTAGAGCAAGAACTTTCCTACAAAGTACACTTGATTTTTTTTTTAAGTTAATTTTTTGGGGGGTTTTAAGCCCGCATTCTCATCCCACTTTACCCTCATAATTTTCACAGAAGTCTAATGAAGTGAAACTAAATCGATAAAAAGGACACAGCTTTGATTTTTATTCAGCATTTCATTATAACTACTGCTAGATACGTAAATAAATACCAATACTTACGTTTTTCGACGTCAATGTTTATACACATCTTTATTTTCTGGGCTTATACAATAAAATCGTAAGAAATCTTAATAAATGGGCTTAACAATACTATTCATTCATACATCTACTATACTCAGAACCTTTCCTTCTGCTCAATATTTTTTTAAAACCCTGATATTTCTTTATAAACGTGATTAGATAAAGACGAGGGAAAAAGCACGATATTTAAATAAAATAAATCCTTGAAAACTAAAGTTCACCATTGGCAAAACTGGGGGATGGACTCATAAGCGAATGACAGTTTGCTCTCTGTACTTAATTTTGATCGCTCGATAACGAATAAAAAGAATGTGTCTAATAGTTCAAACACTCATCTGACAGGGGGATGTTGACACGATGAATCATACGCTAAGCAAAACATTAGGAACCGATAGCGAAAAGATAAGAATGTATAATCGATTCTCGTAAAATTACTGAACCATGGACCTACATATCTAAAGAAGAAACGCACAACTCACGCACTAAACCAGGGGTTTCCAAACTTATTTGGCCTACCGCCCCCTTTTCAGAAAAAAAATTACTCCCTCTCCCCTGGAAATTTCCCTTCTTAAGCGAACAAACAGAGATGCAGTGAAAATTTTGCGTTCATTTGTGTATCTACAGGGTGATTATAATTAAAGTTTAAGTTTCAAAACGCTATAAAAAAAAGATCCACTGATGAGAATGACGTCAAATTTGAACGGCATGTTATTGAAGAAGGCGGAAAGCGAATGGCAGAAGAAAAATTTAGTTTCAAATTTTAGCAACAGATGGTGCTGTAAGCGGCAGAATCACGACGAGAAATGAGAAATGATTCGTAAAACAACGGCTAAGATGTAAGTTACACATTAAAACACATTGATAAATTAGAATTGTTGAGTAATTTTATTTGCATGACTGTACATATCACATCGAAAAGGACAAATCGGTTTCAAGAATTTTGCGGCGACATACCGCATAAGAACCATTCATCAAAGAAGTTCGGAAATGTCGGGAGATTGGCGCAAAACATGTTCAATATGGTGTCCACCGTTGTGTGCAAGAAGTGTTCCACAGCATATTCCACAACGGATAGCAGTGTCTCCGGGGTGATGTTCAGAATGTGTTACGAAATGCGTGCCTTTAATTCCGCTAAATTTGTAATTGGAGCACGGAACACAACATCTTTGAGATAACCCCACAGCCAGAAGTCACACGGAGTAAGATCAGGTGATCGGGACGGCCAGGCTGTAGGGAAATGACGGCTGATAATTCGAGCATTTCCGAAATGGCGCCTTAGCAGCTGCTTCACGGGATGTGCAATGTGCGGAGGAGCGCCATCTTGCATAAAAATGATTTCATCCACACATCCACGCTGTTGCAGAGCTGGAATGACGTGGTTGTGCAAAAGAGAAGCATAGCGCTGACCAGTGACGGTAACAGGACCGGAAGCACCCGTCTTCTCGAAAAAATATGGCTGTAGGATGAATGATGCCGTAAAGCCGCACCACACCGTGACCTTTTCAGGATAAAGTGGTACGGGGTGCGTTGCCAGTGGATTTTCTGTTGCCCATATTCGACAATTCTGGGTATTGACGTACCCTGTCAGATGGAAATGGGCTTCATGTGTCCACAAAATTTTCCACGGCCATTCATTATCCATTTCCATGCGACCAAGAAATTCTAACGCAAACGTCTCCCTTGCTGGCAGGTCAGACGGAAGCAACTCCTGCACATGGCCAATTTTGTACGGATAGCATTGCAGGATGTTTCGTACAATTTTCAGCACCGTGCTCGTAGGCCTGTCCAATGTTCGGGCAATTCCTCGTGCACTGCACGGTTGCACACCACCGGCCGACCCCTCCTGTAATGCTGTGGCCACTTCTTCAACTACCGTCGAATGCACTCGTTTTCTCCCTCTACCAGATTGCACATCAAACGAACCTGTCGTTTCGAATTTTTGCATCATTTTCTTCAGACCCTCGGCATTCATTGGACCAACGCCTTCTTTTATACCCTTCAGTGTCCTGAACTTTTGCAGAGCTACTCTTGCACAATCATCGTTCTTGTAATACAGCTTTACCAGCAGAGCGCGGTCCTGCAGTGAGACACCCATGGCGAACGTCTGAGACGCGAAATGAGGAACAGCCGTGTACCTGGCAGTTTTATAACACTGAAATGTGTCGTGCGCATGACAGGTATTTTAATTTGCATCTTCTGCCGCTTACAGCGCCATCTGTTGCTAACTTTTGAAACTAAATTTTTTCTTCTGCCATACGCTTTCCGCCTTCTTCAATAACATGCCGTTCAAATTTGACGTCGTTCTCATCAGTGGTTCTTTTTTTATAGCGTTTTGAAACTTAAACTTTAATTATAATCACCCTGTATATTTCTACCTATGTCCTAGAACGTAGAAAAGAAAGATATTGTTCTAAAGTAGACATCTTGAAGCTTGAAATAATAAAATAATAACATTTGTATTGCACACAGAACATTTAGGTAACGAAGTCTAATATTAAAGTAAAAATTATGAACAATAAAAATAATTCCTTCCCTGTGCCCAGTGTCAGCGAAATGCTTCAGAATTTTCTCATTTCTTTCTTTATGCTTTCACCACCCCTTTATTTTTATTTAACGCCCCCAATTTGCATCCAAGCTACTACCGCTCTTTGGATCACTCCAACGTCCCCGGGGACGGCATCGCCCACTTTATGAAACCTTGCACTAGACAAGCGATTCCCAACTGGTGTGCCGCGGCATTTAACCCCGCATTTACACAGCCGCGAAAGCGGAGAGTCGAATCGCGGGTGAGAGTGAAAAACGAATGTGTAAACGGTGCCCTCGCTGATAACCCCGCTATTCTCCTCCCCAATCGTGGCGTTCGCTTCGGGAACGGTTTTTCTGGCCCGAGTCAAAGGGACTAATGGTGACGGAGGGGGGTCAAAGGGGTGAATGACGTCAGGAAGTTGCGACGGGAAGTCTTGTTGACAGCAAGAGGCGCGAATGTGAGAACAGTCATTCGCATCGTTGGAGGAGCGTGACTAATGTCTCACGAATGTCATCTCTTTGGGACGAGGGGTAGCATGAGCACGGGTGTGTAAATGTGGCATTAGGGTGCTGTGAGATCGCCAGGGGTGCACCGAGATTCTGAAGCCTATTGATATGTATGACATTCACAAGATTGGCGTTGTCGCTTTACCATGAAAATATAATCACACCTATTTTTGTTCTCATTCCTCTTAGAATTTTCACCTTACGCTGTGTTTTCAAGAATTTGACATTGAAGCGTTTGAATTTGACAAAGCTGTCAAATTCAGACGAATGTATTCTAACGGAAATATCCTTTGTTGACAGTTTGAAAAACACAAAAATTTTGCTTAGTAATCCAGGAAGTCCTCCCTCGGGTGATAAAAGGGAAGATCTAAAGGCATATCGAGTGATATTTCAGAGCGAAAAAATGCGCCAGAAGACAGATGGGGCAAAAACATAAGAATGCTCTTTTCCAACTAAATTCTCTGTATTTTGAATTTATGGTTTATATGCACTCAACATTCATCAGTATATTTACTTTTAATGTGTATTTCCTCAAATTTTATAATTTTTTTCGCAACTGGTAGTAAGGATATGTAGGATTGAAATCCAAGTATAATCCTATAGCAGTGGTTTTCAAACTGTCTTCAACGGAACCCTGGGGTTCCACAAAATGTCCTAAAGGATTCCATAAAGATACATAAAATATTCATCAAAATGATAAAATAATAAAAACAAAAAATAAAGCATTTTGAATTGACCGAACGAGTCCGCGACGTCCGTAGCTATACACAGGCTCATCGATAACCCTGTTGATTTGGTCCTGGTACAGGAGGTTAGAAATCGCCATGCGAGGTACCTTAAAATCCAAAATTATAATTTAATACACACGCCACGTGTTGACAGCAGTAATAATAGTACCCTACCTTATGGAGGTACAGCAATCTATATCAAGAGAAACATTAAATTTGATCATATCCCCAGTCTTAATCTGAATATTCTTGAAAACACCATAGTCAAAATTTATCCTACCCCCAATAATCCTATCTACATTGCTAGCATCTATCTCAGGAATATAATTTTTCGGCCAGTTTTGATATTCAAAATTTATTCTCCCTAGGTGATAAAGTTATTTTGGCTGGGGATTTTAATGCACACCACCCACGCTGGAATTGCGCGTACAATAGAAATTTCATCTGTAGGTATGGAAGGGAAATTAATGAATACTGTAATGATAATAGTATAGATGTAGCTTTCCCACCCACCCCTAACCGTTTCGGCCACTCTGGTTCTCAGTCAGTCATTGACTTTGCTCTTTTAAATAATATTAATTTTCCTTATGACATTACCACAATAGACGCTCTTTCCTCTGAGCATATACCAATCATTTTAAATTTACAAACTAATACTTCCCTCCCTTCTTTACTAACCCCCACTTCATAAATTGGATTGACTATACTAATAATGTTTTTAACTCACCCCCTCCTTTCAATAGTATTAACTGTAAAGAGGATATAGATAAAGCTGTTACCTCCATCACTGACAATATCAATAATGCGCTTAGCTCTGCCAAGACTCACATTCCCCCAAATAACTATAATAAACTCCCACTGTACATTAAAACGGAAATTAGAAATAGAAATCAAATTAGGAAAATTTGGCAGCGTACGGGCGATCCGTCAGTGCGCGGTGATTTTCATAGACTTAATAGTAAAATTAAAAATGATATCAAAAGTTATAAAAATAAAAAATGGACTGTGTTTATTGAGTCACTTGCTCCCTCGGACAATAGTATTTGGAATTACCTAAAATACATTAAAAAATCGGCTACCCCACTCCCCCCTTTTAACTCCCCTTCTGGCATTCTGACGAGTGACTCGGACAAAATTGAGGCCTTGGCAGATAACTACGAAAATCAGTTCTCCCCCCCCCCATAATGTCTTTTGCCCATACACTATTGATAAAGTTGACGACATTCTCAGATAGTTTTACAACAATAGGCTGTCTTATATCAATAACGAACCTCTTGAACCCCCCCACTCCTGCTGAAATTCAAAATGCTGTCATCTCGCTTCCTAATAATAAAGCACCTGGAATTGATAACATAACTAATACTGCTGTAAAAAAACTTACCTATAAATTACGTTAACATTTTATGTGAACTCACCAATAAAATTTTCGAATTTAAGTACTTTCCAATAGCATGGAAAACTTCGATAATTATACCGATTAGGAAACCTAGCGAGGATCCCTCCATTCCAAAAATTATCGTCCCATTAGTTTACTCTCCTCTCTTAGCAAGCTGGTTGAACATATACTGTGTAAAAGAATTAACAAGTTCTTGGATGATAACAATGTCATTATTAACGCACAATTTGGCTTTATAGCCCAACATTCCACTACGCATCAGCTACTCCGAGTAACGGAATACATCCATGATGGATTCCAGAATCGGATGCAGACTGGCGCAATTCTCGTCGACATAGAAAAAGCGTTCGACCGCGTATGGCATAGCGCACTAATTTATAAACTAATTAAACTTAAGATGCCATCTGCAATTATTCACCTAATTCGCTCTTATCTGCTTAACAGAACCTTTAAAGTTCGCCACACACAATCAATTTCCTCACTTCGTAACATTAATGCTGGAGTTCCTCAGGGCTCCAAGTTAGGACCTGTTTTATTTAATATATTTATTAATGATATCCCACATTCTCCACACACTACACTAGCCATGTTTGCGGACGACACGGCAATCTAAGTGTTATATTTTATTGGAGTTATTTTCCGTAATTAGTTTCTTGACCCATAATTAACTTCAGCTTTAATTTTGCTTTTATTTGATTATTTCTTTTTCTCATAATTAACTTTCACTTTTAAGTTTTGCTTTGAATAATGCCAGTGATCGTATAAATAAAAAATACCGACATAATTAAATTCTTTTCTCATAACTAACCCCCACTTTAAGCTTTACTTAGAATAAAGCGCGACTTGTTGGCCCACCAATAAAAGACAAACTCAAACATTCTCTACACACTAGTTTAGAGGCAAAACACATCATTTATTTAAAATTATCATAAAACAAACATCTTTTCAATTTTACATATCCTTCTAACATATCTGCTTTGACAGCCATAATTTCCCATACCGGGGAATTTATTAACATTAGCCGAAAATATCTTTTATACAGGTATACATTCATACATTTCATTAATTAAATGAATTTCATCTCAGTAATACCTTTCAGGTGGCTGGTGAATTAACTCCTACACATTTAAGAAAAGAATCTTTAGCTCACTTAAATTTAACGCTGACGATAAAAAAGATTCTTTTTTATCGTCACCTGAAAGGTACCTGAAACCTTCACCAGCTACGTGAAAGGTATTACTGTGATGAAATTTATTCAATTAATGAAATGTATGAGTGTATTGATTACCTGTATAAAAAATATTTTCGGCTAATGTTAATTAATTCGGCTAATGTTAAAAAAGCACAATTTGGCAGATGAGGCAAGAAAGGACATGGAAGAGCAGTGGCTCATGGCCCTGTTAATCAAAAACCTGCTGGTGCCAATCAGAAGGGCGGTTATCGCGAGAAACCCGGAAAACTTAGCTGAGCTCATCGAGATAGAGCAAAGGGAGGAGAAGGCGAGTAAGGAGGTAGGAAACATGAGGGAGTTGGAGCCTCCAGCGGTAGTGTACGCCGTTAGGCAGGAAAGAGAGGCCTTTAACAGTGAAAGCCCCAATAAAATATAACATTAGCGAAGCATCTCAATACTAAATATATGCACAAGCAACTCCAAAGGCATGTTGACATTCTTGAACGTTGGTTCGAACGGTGGAGAATTAAACTAAATCCTGCTAAAACGAAAGCCATATTTTTTAGCTATAGCAGGATTCCACATCCGCCGGTCACAGTATGTGGCCATCTGGTACACTTTGAGAGAGAGGGGAAATACCTTGGAGTTTACTTGGACAGCAGGCTAACCTGGAGAAAAAATATAGAATACATTATTAGAAAGTTCTTTGTGGCACGTGGGGATATCGCACACCTCTTGTATTAGAACCAAATGAGTATTGATAATAAACTTTTATTGTATACTAGACGGGCTTCGCCCGGCTAGGCTCGGGCTTCGCCTAGCTACGCTCAAGCCATCCGTCCACCAGATGAAGTTTCAATAAAGTGTGGAAAATTTTCATATTGGAACACAAAATTGCGTGTATTATTTTTGCATTTTAAAATTTTCTCTTAGATTTTAGGTCATTTTGAAGATAACTGTCATATGTATCATGTGTGAGAGGGAAATTAAAATATCATGTGTGAGGGATATTGTGCAGAGTGATAGGTGTTTTAGGTAAATTTCATTAAAAATTAATTCAAATTGACCAATTTATAAAAAAGTATGTTATTTACAGGTAAGTTTTTGTCTCTTTTTTAATTTTTAAGTGCTATTTTCCCATAAAAGATGAAAAAAACCTTAATTATTTTCTTTTTTTCTAAATTGACTCCGAACGTAGACAGTCACCTTAATTCCTACTTGAGAATGATAATGAAAAATGAGGAAAGAATAATTTTCTCTTAGATTGTAGGTAATTTAGAAGATAACTGTCATATGTATCATGTGTGAGAGGGTAATTAAAATATCATGTGTGAGGGCTTTAAGATTTTGTGCAGAGTGATAGGTGTTTTAGGTAAATTTCCTTAAAAATTACTTCAAATTGACCAATTTATAAAAAAGTATGCTATTTACAGGTAAGTTTTTGTCTCTTTTTTTTAAATTTTTAAGTGCTACTTTACCATAAAAGATGAAAAAAGGTTTAATTTTTTTTTTTTTTAATTGACTCTTGAAATATTTAAAGTAATAAATTCTGTTTGAACAATTAATTTGTGAACAACTGTTTTTATAAGGAAAGAAATGACGAATCGGGGAAAATGTTCATATTGAAACATAATTCTGTCTGAACAATTAAAAAAATAAGTAAATCGAAAAGTAAAGAACATAATTATATTTCACTGGCTTTCAAAAATATCCAATAATAAAACAATTTCCTTAGCAAATACAAAATAAACAAATATTTCACTGGTGTTCAAAAATATCTAATAACAACACAATTTCCTTAGCAAATACAAAATAAACAAAAAGTGAACAATAATTGGTGTATAATAAATAGTTTTTTATTTAGAGCTAATTTTATAAGGAAAGGAATCACGAATCGGGGAAAATTTTCATATTGAAATATAAAATTGCATGTATTATTTTTGCATTTTAAAATTTTCTCTTAGATTGTAGGTAATTTAGAAGATAACTGTCATATGTATCATGTGTGAGAGGGAAATTAAAATATCATGTATGAGGGCTTTAAGATTTTGTACAGAGAGATAGGTGTTTTAGGTAAATTTCATTAAAAATTACTTCAAATTGACCAATTTATAAAAAAGAATGCTATTTACAGGTAAGTTTTTGTCTCTTTTTTAATTTTTAAGTGTTATTTTACCATAACAGATGAAAAAAACCTTTAATTATTTTTTTTTTAATTGACTCCGAACGTAGACAGTCACCATAATTCCTACTTCAGAATGATAATAAAAAATGGTGAAGGAATAAACTGTAACCCCTCTCCCCCCATTGAAATATTTAAAGTAATAAATTCTATTTGAATAATTAATTTCTGAACAATTGGAAAATTAACTCAACGCAAAATAGAAAAGTAAATAAAACATAATTATATTTCACTGGCCTTCAAAAATATCCAATAATAACACAATTTGCTTAGCAAATACAAAATAAACAAAAAAAGAACAATAATTGGTGTATAATAAATAGTTTTTTATTTGCGGCTGTTTTTATAAGGAAAGGAATGACGAATCGGAGAAAATTTTAATATTAGAACATAAAATTGTGTGTATTATTTTTGCATTTTAAAATTTTCTCTTCGATTGTAGGCCATTTTGAAGATAACTGTCATAGGTATCATGTGTGAGAAGGAAATTAAAATATTAGCATTAGGTTTTGTGGAGAGTGATAGGCGTTTTAGCAAAATTGCAGATTAATATTCTACGTTCGGAGTCAATTTTAAAAAAAAAATATATTTTAAAGATTTTTTTTGTTTCTTATGGTAAAATAGCACTACTTTATTTGAATATTCTTTCTTTTTACGCTTCTGTCTACAACTCTTTGCAATATTTCTGAGATATAATTGTATTTTTTTATTTTGGGCTGATTTTTTAAGGAAAGGAATGACGAATCGGGGAATATTTCCATTAGAACATAAAATTGCGTATATTATTTTTGCATTTTAAAATTTTCCCGTAGATTGTAGGCCATTTTGAAGATAACTCTCATATGTATCATGTGTGAGAAGGAAATTAAAATATTAGCATTAGGATATCGTGGAGAGTAATAAGCGTTTCAGCTATATTTCAGATTAATATTCTACGTTCGGAGTCAATTTTTTAAAAAAAATTATGTTTTAAAGATTTTTTTTGTCTTTTATGGTAAAATAGCACTACTTTATTTGAATATTCTTTCTTTTTATGCTTCTGTCTACAACTCTTTGCAATATTTGTGTGATGTAATTGTATTTTTTTTATTTTAGACTGTTTTTATAAGGAAAGGAATAACGAATCGTGGAAAATTTTCATATTAGAACATAAAATTGCGTGTATTATTTTTGTATTTTAAAATTTTCTCTTAGATTGTAGGCCATTTTCAAGATAACTGTCATATGTATCATGTGTGAGAAGGAAATTAAAATATTAGCATTAGGATTTTGTGAAGAGTGATAGGCGTTTTAGCTAAATTTCAGATTAATATTCTTCGTTCGGAGTCAATTTAAAAAAAAAAAAAAAAATTTAAAGATTTTGTTGGTCTTTTATGGTAAAATACCACTTAAAAATGAAAAAAAAAAAACTTACCTGTAAATAGCATACTTTTTTTATAAATTGGTCAATTTGAAGTAATTTTTATTGAAATTTAGCTAAAATGGCTATACCTCTGCACGAAATTATATTGCTACTATTTTAATTTCCTTCTCACACATGATACATATGACAGTTATCTTTGCCTGCGGCTTGTCCACTTATTATAGTAGATTCTATAAAGTTATTCATCTACGGTTATCGTGATATCTCACATAATGTATATAATTTGATAAAATTTTCAAGAAATGTTTTAGAAGATGAATGTTTTTCAGGAAATGCTATTGTTAATGAAATGAGGCACAATAATTGGTGTATAATAAATAGTTTTTTTTATTTGGGGCTGTTTTTATAAGGAAAGGAATGACGAATCGGAGAAAATTTTCATTTTGAAACATAAAATGACGAATCAGGGAATATTTTCATTAGAACATAAAATTGCGTGTATTATTTTTTCATTTTAAAATTTTCTCGTAGATTGTAGGCCATTTTGAAGACAACTGTCATATGTATCATTTGTGAGAAGGAAATTAAAATATTAGCATTAGGATATTGTGGAGAGTAATAAGCGTTTCAGCTAAATTTCAGATTAATATTCTACGTTCGGAGTCAATTTTTTTAAAAAAAATTATTTTTTAAAGATTTTTTTTTGTCTTTTATGGTGAAATAGCACTACTTTATTTGAATATTCTTTCTTTTTATGCTTGTCTACAACTCTTTGCAATATTTGTGTGATGTAATTGTATTTTTTGTATTTTGGGCTGATTTTTTAAGGAAAGGAATGACAAATCGGGGAATATTTTCATTAGAACATAAAATTGCGTGTATTATTTTTGCATTTTAAAATTTTCTCTTAGATTGTAGGACATTTTGAAGATAACTGTCATATGTATCCTGTGTGAAAATGAAATTAAAATATTAGTATTAGGATTTTGTAGAGAGTGATAGGCATTTTAGCAAAATTTCAGATTAATATTCTATTGTTAATGAAATGAGGCACAATAATTGGTGTATAATAAATAGTTTTTTTTATTTGGGGCTGTTTTTATAAGGAAAGGAATGACAAATCGGGGAAAATTTTTATACTGAAACATAAAATTGTGTGTATTATTTTTGCATTTTAAAATTTTCTTTTAAGATTGTAGGTCATTTTGAATATAACTGTCATATGTATCATGTGTGAGAAGGAAATTAAAATAGTAGCATTAAGATTTTTATGGAGAGTTATAGGCATTTTAGCTAAATTTCAATAAAAATTACTTCAAATTGACCAATTTATAAAAAAAGTATACTATTTACAGGTAAGTTTTTGTTCCTTTTTTTAATTTTTAAGTGCTATTTTACTATAAAACACCAAAAAAACCTTTAAATAATTATTGTTAATTAGTAGTTGTTTGGTTTTATTTAAAGTTAATTTTCTTATATTACTCATTTTGTTTTCTTTTCGTTAATCCTTTTTTACTTGTTTAAAATTTTCAGGAAATGTTTTAGATGCTATTGTTAATGAAATGAGGCTCAATAATTGGTGTATAATAAATAGTTTTTTATTTGGGGCTGTTTTTATAGGGAAATGAATGACGAATCGGGGAAAATTTTCATATTGGAACATAAAATTGCGTGTATTATTTTTCCATTTTAAAATAACTGTCATTTGTATCATGTGTGAGAAGGAAATTAAAATAGTAGCATTAAGATTTTTATGCAGAGTTATCGGCATTTTAGCTAAATTTCAATAAAAATTACTTTGTAAAATACCTAATAACGACATTTCAGAAAGTAAATAATCGCAAGAGGGGTTTCAACGGTAAAGAGTTTCAACGATTATTCGTATACTGAAAATTAACCAAGTAAAAAAGGATGGTAAAAATGAAAAGTATACAAAAGTAGCAATATAAGAAAATTAGCTTTAAATAAGACCAAACAACTACTAATTAACATTATTCCATGCGTTTATTTACGTTGTAACATTTAGGTGCGCATGCGCAGTTCTTATGAATGATGGATTCCAACGCCTTCAGATGAAATATTATTTAAAAACTGTATTTATATATAAGCATTTTAAAGCTTCCAAACTTATATTAGAATTATCTCCAGGCTTCAAAACATAAGGATACGAAGTTTCAACCAGATTTGTCAAGAAATATAGAAACGAAAAAAATACCAAATGTAATCATTTCACACCTAAATCAGTAAATCCACCAAAAATCAGTATATATCTATTTAGTTTCAATAAAGTATTTTTTATTATTAAACAATTTGAATATTTTGTTTTTCAAATAAAAAGACACGGCGACACATTTCAGCGATTCATTTTTTAGTGAGAATCACGTTGTGAACGAATCACCCTTTGTTTACATCGTCAAAGAGCGATGACGCGCGATGACGGTTCATTAGAATCCAAATATCTCTAAAACTATTGAATTAACAGAATAAGTGTACGCAGAAAAAATTATCAGTTTCCGAAGCTCTTTCCAAATATGTAACATTTATGTACTTTCATGAGAAAAAAAATACACCGATTTTCCTGTATATTTGTCGGCCATTTTTTTTTCGAGGAGTGGCCCACCCGGATGAGTTACGGATGAGTCCGACTTCTCCCTGTCCTTTTATTAGTATAGAAGAAGACCGTGCTTCACCCAATTCTGATGTATGCTGTTCCGGTTTGGGGCTCAGCAGCTGACACTCATATCCAGAGACTGCAAACTATACAAAACAAGACTCTTCGTGGTATCAGGAAAGCGTCGTGGTACCTACGTAACGCTCTTATTCATAGGGATTTGGCTATCGAACTAATTCGGCATCATATTAAAGATCTGGCTACGAACTTTTACAATAGGATATACTCAATTAATAACGAAGAACTTGCTAACCTGCCTGATTATGATCCTAGGGAGTGCTTTAGGCGCCCAAAGGCTACTTTGGTTATGAACCCCGGCCTTGTTCCTGTTCGGTAATTCCTTTCCTTATAAAAATTCAAAATTACAATAGCCGGCTACTTCTGGTTTCTGACCTGTCTTTCTTTTTCGATCGTTCCTCTTTCTACCATGCGATTCCCCCTCGGACCAGCTGTTTGCTGGAGAAGGGGATTGATAACCTATTCCCGAAATTCCAATCCTGCTTGCTTTCCTCTTTGATTTCGCTACTCGCGCCTTACGGACTTCGGACCTACCGCCCTTTCGTGTAATTTTCACTAACTTGTTTTTTATCCCAATCATATTCCGAATTTCCCGTCTTCTAGTTTTTGAATTTTTTTTATTATTATTATTACTATTATTATTTATTTATATAATCTCTTGTTTCACCCCTTGTTTAATTTCTCCATTATCATTTAAGTTAGCCATGCCACATTGGTTACTCGTACTCGTTCTAGTTAATTAGTTGATTTTTCAACTAATTAATTTATTCTTTCTCCCTCAATCATTGTCAACACTATTTGTAAACTTGAGAACGGTTAATCTTATGTCACATACTAACCTTGATACTGAGGGTAAGGAGCTCTTGCTCCCTGGTGACTCTATAGTGTTTTATGTCAATGTCAATGTCAGTGCTATACACAGGCTGCTACACTGATGCGTCACTAGTAGTGGGAGTGTGGGTGTTTGGGAGCTCGTTTGGGTGCACACTGCTCGAGTGCAAACTATCATTTATGTGCGAGTTCATTCGACAACCGGTCTCATAAGAATGCGAGCATTTGTGCTTGCAATGAACATTTCAACCTGCTTACCATAATTAAAGTGTGTGTAAATTGAACTTTTATAATTTGGCTGTTATTTGTTCTGCAAGTCTGTGTTAATTATTTTTACTTGTTATAAAAATGTTCGAGGTAATCCTTTTGTAATTCTTTCTAATTTAAAATTATAAAATTTATATAATTTTAATAAACCCATAGCAGATGGATTTCTGGTTAAAAACTGGACAATTAAATGGAAATGACAACAATACAGCCACAACCACAACAATAAATGGCAAAAGTGCTCAGGGCCCGACTTTGACACAATGGGGCCCTGGGCAAAGCAGACTTTGGGGGCCCCCTTCAAGGACAGATCCAGAGGGGGGCACGTCCCCCCTCCTCAGGACCAGATTTCCACATGAACATGTGGGACACTCGCCCAGGCCTCCCTTAAATCGGGACCAGAAATTCAAAAAAAATTTCGACCGACAAGTCAAAAATTTGAAGAAATTAATGAATATTAATAAGAAGTGTTAATTAATTAATTTACTTTTTAATGTAATAACTTCAGACTGTGATTTATTTTGAATTTCAAAAGAAAATTTCATGAATTTATTTATTAACAACTCCCCCCTCCCACCCCCCCAAAAAATTCAACTAGAAACGCTTATGGACGTAAGCATGTTTTCACTATAGTGGGTGCACTGTGCTCCACCCAGGATTTTTTTCTGTATCCGCCTCTGCACTCCTTTACTATATTAACCAAAAAACAAATTCTCAAAACTATGTACAACTTTATACTAAATTAGGGGGCCCCATAAATTTGGGGGCCCTGGGCAAGTGCCCCACTTGCCCATGCGGAAATCTGGGCCTGAAAGTGCTTCTAATTTATCTTCTGAAACCGAAGAACATTTACCTGATAAGAAGAAATATAAATAATCAGAAGACAGTACGAAAAAGCGGAAATATGGTGGAAACTATTTAGCATTTGGGTTTACTTGGACAGGAACTAAAGATGAACCGAATGGATTATGTTTTGAATGCGAAACAGTTGTTAGTAACAGTAGTTTAAATCCAGCCAAACTAAAAAGATATTTGGAATTGAATCATCCATATCTACGTAATAAAACTATTGAATACTTTCAACGTAAACATGAAGATCTAATAAGCAAAAAGAACGCGTGTTCTAAATACATGTTTTCCGATAACGAAGCATTTCTTGAGGCTTCTTTTCGAATTAATTATCGAATCGCTGGGGAGGGCGAAGCATATACTATTGCTGAAAAAGGGTTACAACTGATTGAACATATAGATGTAATTTCTTGCAAATTTGGAGATAATTTCATTAAAGACATTAATATCATACCACTTTCTATACTACAGTGGCAAGACGAATAAAAGAAATGGCACTGTAACATATTCCCGTGATTTGGTGTCAAAGCCGACACTCGAGGTAGCGACACACAGGTTATGTAAAATGATTAGACAGCTAATTAATTAGAACTTCGTTACACTAAAATGACAATTTATTTGAAGTACTCTGGATTAATTATCACACGATTAGGTCGCGTTCTTGAAGCATATAATACACACAGGTAATTGTAATTGGAGTCTGCGAACACACGTTGAGGATAGCCCTCTCTGATGACTGGATGCACTGTCGCTGCATGTCGTCGGTCGGCCCTTCAGGGAATTAGGCTCGAACGCAGAAGTAGCACTGTTCGTAGGAAACGGATTCCGCTCGTCGGAATCGGCTGGATTGAGGCAGTACTCGAATTCCACTCGTAATTCGGTAGATCTGTCACAGAGTAGTGGACGGCTCGCCCCACAAACTCTCACTAAAGAAGCTAGCTGCTTCAAAAAACTAAGGAAGATCAATCTCTGATCTCTCCACGACCCTTCTCAGAGAGAGAAAGAGTCTCAACACTTCAGAGGTCTGAACCTCAGAATCAGAATCGGGATCAGCCTAGAATCTGGATCAGAATCAGAATCCAGAATCCGTCTCTCCTCAAAATCTCGGGCGTCGCCTTTTAAAACCTTTTCCCCTGTCGCAATCTTCAATATCCCCGCTCTTTGAATCTGGGCTTTGATAGGCCCTTTCTTTTATCCCGTGTGCAAAGCGATGTCTACTTTCATATCGAAATCGCACTGGAGGATCATTACTGCTTCTCGTCAAGAGGCGGATCCCCTTTTGTATTTTAACGTTCAGTAGTCCAGACATCGTGGCGACTAGCTATTGTCTGTCGTTCCTCCCTTGCGCGTCGAACGGCTGATTCCTTTGTAAGCCACCCTTCGCTTCGGGGGGGGGGGGGGGGTAATATTGCATCCTCGAAGTTCACCGGCGGGTTTGCTCGGTTTCCCAGCCGCGGTAAATAATTTTTCTGGGTCTTAAGGAGGGAAAATGTCACAGCACAATACTGTGAACATGAACTTTTGTGTCAATTAAAATCTTCCTCGCATCCTTTTACATTGCAATTAGATGAATCTACAGATGTTGCTGGCTTAGCTATTTTGATTGTACGTTTTTAATTCTTCAATCCAAGAAGATATGCTTTTTTGTAAACCACTTGTAGGAAGAACTACTGGAGAAAAAAATTTTAAACTTATTAATTCATACATGCAAGACCATGAACTAAGCTGAGATTTATGTTCACATATTTGCACTGATGGTGCAAAATCTTTATTAGGCCGAGAAAAAGGAGCTATATCATGAATTATTGCAATAGCTCCGCATATCGACCATTCTCATTGTCGTCTTCATCGACATCAGTTAGTAGCAAAACGAATGTCAAAAACATTAAAGAACATTTTGGATAAAGCGGTACAGATAATTAATTTTAAAAAAATAATTAAATTCAAGATTATTTAGTTTATTATGAAGAACTACCTAGCACACATAAAACCTTGTTGTTACATGTGGAAGTGCTATGGTTATCGTATGGTAAAATCTTAAATCAATTTTTCGAATTAAAAGATGAAATTAGAATTCTTTAAATGATCGTAAACATAAATATGCTCAAAATTTAAATGATGAAATATGGTTACAGCTATTGTCATATTTGGGAGATGTATTTACAACTTTGAATGAATTTAATAAATCTCTTCAAGAACTTAAAGTTAATATTATTAAAGTTAACGACAAAATCAGTGCTTTAATTTTAAAATTAGATTTGTGGAAATCTTATCTGAAAAATAGTAATAAGCAATGTTTTAAAAAGCTAAGTGATTTTCTAATCGAAAATGGAATAAATTTGAATAAAGATGTTAAAGACATAATTGAGGAGCATATTTTACAATTAAAAACCACTATCAGGGATTACTCTCCTCAACAAGAATCCCATGACTTGATTAAAAATCCATTTCAAAATTTCAATCAAAATCAAAATTTATTACTGACAGTGCAGGAACAACTGATTGAACTATCAACAGATTCTATGTTAAAATGCAGAAACGAACGAGAAGATCTTGATTTTTTGTTTAAAAATTTACACGGAATATCCTCAAATATCTGCAAAAACTATAAAAGCCCTAATGCCCTTCGTTACAATATATTTGTGCGAAAAGTCGCTTTCACCATATGTCGGAATAAAAAAAATACAGAAATAAATTGGATGCTGAACATGAAATACGTTTACAAATAACGACCAATAGAACCCGACTTTAAAGTTTTTTGCAAAATAAAACAAGCTCATCCCAGTCATTAAAATTGAAAATTTTATTTGTGCGTGCATACTAACTTTAATTTGTAATACTTTTTTAACTTTTATTATTATACAATAAAAGAATATTAAAACTTTTTCTTTGTATGTACTACCTAGATTGTGAATATTCTATTTTTTATGATCCTGGGTTCCGCGAAATAATTTTATACTCATTAGGGTTCCTTAAATTAACAAAGTTTGAAGACCACTGTCCTATAGTTACCAATTGCTACGTTTGTGGTGACATGGCCTAGTGAAGGGTTTTTCTCATTTTGTATAAATATCTAATATTCTAAGAAGTTTGCATTTTTACAAAGCAGGTACTTTATCCAGAAGACAGTCGTCCATCCTTACAGAGATTCTGATGTTCTAAGAAGTTAATAAAGTGATTTTCAGTAAATTTAAACCCCTATCAAAAGTTTTATTTATATACTAAACGTGTTTAAAAATATCTGTTGAACTAAGCACACGAGGAATACTGTATGAACTAAACACAGTACTATGAATGGTTTAGACCAGGAGTATCCAACCGCGAACCCACGGCCCACATGCGGCCCAAAGCAAGTATTAGTGCGGCTCAGAAAGTTGTAAGATTAACACTAGAACCGTGGCACTTTCGGTATACCTAGAACCGCGGAACGGGTTAATTTGACCTAAGATGACAAAATACATAAAAATTAACAAAAAAATTTAATTTAGTTAAGTAAAACATAACAGTTTCATATGATAATTAATATTTCCCAGCATTTATATTAAATATATATCTAAATCAGCGGAAATCAACTAAAATTTTGAAATATGGTGTTATTCAAACTTTAACTTCCTCAAGTATAATAACGTCTCTCTTAAACAAAAAAAATATTAGTTACTAATTTTACTGATTTATTTTATCGAATTTACTGTATGCACTCTGTGCAGAACTTAGTTACAAGTTTTGTGGATTTACTACAAATGGGGGGATTTACATTTTGAACAAATATCCCGTGCTTTATTTTCAGATTTGGACGTTTGACATCGGATCCGTTTATGCTTAGCTTGTGATTTTCCAGTGTTCTCAGCAGTTGTCTGGCATTCAGATGTCACCTTTCTTTGACGGGAAAGAATAAACTTTTCACGCAATTCTTCAACTAAATCTTGAACAAATTGTCGTCTAGAAATACTTCAGTTACATTGCTGTACAAAATCCAAGAATTGACAACAGCAAGATCCAGAATATAATAAAAAACCTGTGCCGGCCACTTACGGGAAGCAGACTTCAGTGAATACTTCCTTCCCATTTTATCTTTTACATCTACACCGAATTTAGTTGCGTCGTAGTATGCAGTTGTTCAAGAAGCTTTATCCAGTACCGATTTTCCTTCTACAGATCAAAGAAACAAGGAGCTTTCGGGACGATCCCACGTACCCCTCACGCATCAGGTGTCGCAAAGCCGCAAAAAATACTGGAATTTGCGAGATTTTTAAAATCCCAAGGAGAATGGGGCGATACGGTCTTCCTAAAGCTTTTTTTAGTCCTAGAGAACTATTCTCTGCCAAATGCATCTGAAAACGAACACGGGGGCGTAGGCTTCAAGTTACTCGAGAAAGCGATGACGTCAGCGAAACCGCCGTATGTGTTTATCGTTTTTTCGGCACCTTATTGGCAAAAGAAAGCACTAGCTACGCCTGTAATTCGTGCTAAATGTTTATTATACTAATTAACCTCTTCCCAGAAAGCCGAAAACACAGCGCCGGCACCGATTCCGAATTAATCATGAAAGTGGTGACGTTAGATAATCGAAATTACCGATTTTCCCGCTACCGATCGAAGAAACGCGGAGTTTTCAGGACGATCCCATATGCCCTCTACGCGTCGGATCTCGCAAAGCCACAAGGATACTCGAATTTGCCAGATTTTTAAAATCCCGAATTGAACCGGGCGATGCGGTCTCTTCCACGTCTGCGAAGCCAGCGAATTCGCCGAGTGACGTCATACCACTATAGACTCCATGAAAGTCCTTCCTAAAGGTTATTTTAGATCTAGAGAACTATGCTCTGCCAAATGCATCGCAAAAATGAACATGGGGGAGAAGGTTTCAAGTTACTCGGGAAAGCGATGACGTCACTGAATCCACCGTTCGAGTTTATCGCTTTTTCGGCACTTTACTGTCAAAAAGTAACAGTAGACGTCATTAATAAATCGTAAATGTTTATTACTCCAAAAGACTTTTACCCAGAAACTCTAATGTATAGCGGCGCCGATTCCGTATTAACAGAAGACGATGGCATTGCTGTTGAAAATTCTTGTTTTATGAAGTACTATTGCATAATCCACCAGGAAAATTTATGCAGAAAAGCTTTAAAAATGGACAATGTTACGCAAATCGTCGTTAAAACGGTGAAATTTATAAGGGCTCGGATATTGAATCATCGCCGGTTTCACGAATTTCCTAACAGCTTGGATGCTGAGTATGACGATATCGTATACATTACAGAAATGAGGTGGCTCAGTCGAAGGCAAATGTTAAAAAGATAACGTACTTGATGAAATCAAATTGTTTATGGCATTGAAAACAAACCTGTACCAGAACTTGATGATAACAACTGGCTTGCAGATTTAGCATTTTTGATAGATTTAACTGTCCATTTCAATGACTTAAACACCCGTCTTCAGGGTAAAAACCAACTTATCAATACAAATTTTAAAACCATAAACGCGTTCCAAATGAAATTGAAATTATGGCAAGTCCAAGTAAATATTAACAATTTTTGGCCTTTCGAGACGCTGACCAAGCATAATTCTAAAAATGGTAAAAGATATGCAGCCCTACTTTCCGATTTAGTACAAGAATTTAAAAATCGATTTCAGGACTTTTGGAAAAATAAACTATTCATTTGCATCATTGCTACTCCATTTACAGTTGATACAGATATGCTGCCTGCAAATTTTCAAATGGAATGCATAGAGCTGCAATCTGACATCCAACTTAAAGAGAAATTCAATCAAGTCTCTTTGTTGGACTTTCATAAATCATACCTGTCCAGAGATAAATATCTCTCAATGCATAATCATGGCTTACTCCTGTCATCATTGTTTGGAAGTACGTTCATCTGTGAACAACTATTTTCAAGAGTGAAACACACTAACAGTCAAATTAGAACCAAAATATCGGATGAACATCTTAAGAACTCCCTGAGAATTACAACCACTTCAATTGACCCAGATATTGATTCATTAGTTTCCTATATTGATGCATTAGTGAGACTCCTATAGTTATCTTTACAATTATAAATAAAATTTATAATAAAGTATGTTAACTATATACACTGAAGTGCCACTGAATTACGGATAGCAAAGCCTATGCAAATTGTGTAGCGCTGCGCATCATGTATGCGCAAGTGAGGGCGCTGTGGTAACTGCATATATAGCGCGTACTGTGGTTGTTCTGAATTAGTTGTTGGAATTGCCAGTATGGGTAAACTGCCTGATTTAGACGCCTTCGATCGCGGACAAATCGTAGGTGCGCGACGCATGGGCCATTCAATTTCCGAAATCGTCAGACAGCTAGGATTTTCAAGGTCGACAGTGTCAAGAGTATACCAAGAATACATGGATGGTGGAAAAAAACTAGCGATCGGGCAAACTGCAAAGGACAATTAGCCTTGACAATGCGTGGTGAGAGACAGCTCAGGCGTATTGTACGTAGCCAGCGAAGCCAAACATTAGCTCAAATTACCACCCAGTTTAATGACAGTGCCAGTCGTACAGTCAGTAAACGGACTGTGCAACGCTCGCTTCACCGTATGGGTTTCGGGGGCCGTCGACCTACGAGAGTACCATTGCTCTATACTCGCCATCGGGCTGCACTTCTTGCATGGGCAAGAGAGCACAGAGACTGGAGTGTAGAGGACTGGAAACGAGTATCATGGAGTGATGAGTCTCGATTCCGACTACTTAACGCCGACGGGAGGCTGAGAATATGGCGTCAGGCTCATGAAGCCATGGATCCTGCATGCCTGGCTGGAACTGTACAAGGGCATGGTGGCTCAATCATGGTCTGGGGTGTTTATTCGTGGCACAGTTTGGGATCTTTGGTGCGTGTACCAACCTCCCTCAATGCAATTCGGTACGTAGAGTTGCTGGGTGATCACCTCCATCCGTTTATGCTGTTCTGTTATCCGCACGGTAATGGAGTTTTCCAGCAAGACAACTGTACCTCTCACAAGTCTCGGTTGGCTACTGGCTGGTTGGATGAGCATTCCTCTGACTTCTCTGTCATGAATTGGCCACCTAGAAGCCCAGACTTAAATCCTATTGAGCATCTTTGGGATGTTTTGGAACAATGCGTGAAAGGCCATCACACAGCACCAAAGAACCTTACTGAATTATGGACAGCTTTAGCCAATATTTGGCAAGTCATTCCCGTGGAACGTTTCCAGAAACTTGTTGAATCTATGCCTCGTCGTGTGGCAGCCGTTATCAAGGCCAGAGGAGGCCCAACTCGTTACTAGGTAGGTATCCCTAATTCAGTGGCACTTCAGTGTATTATACTTTTCTACTCATTAACTATTTTTAATGTTAGGTATATTTGTGTGTAGCCCAAAACAATTCATTTTCTTTCAATGTGGCCCAAGGAAGCTAAAAGGTTGGACACCCCTGGTTTTAGACGTTTTAAAGAAGGCAGAACGTCGGTCGGGGAAAATCCCAGTTCTGATGACCTTTCACTTGAACAGACGACTGCCATGTCGAGAAAGTTCGTGGTGTGATTCGAATAAATCGTCGTTTAACTGTCCAAGAAGTTGCTAACGAAGTGAGTATCAACATGGAATGTTGCCATCAAATTTTGACTGAAAAACTTCAGATTCGTCAAAGCAAAATGCAAGCTATATTTGTGAACTAGCGATAAGAAAGAGAACCGTGTTGAAAATGTCCAAAACTGCTTTCCAATGCTAATGGAAAGTAAACTTTCTTATGAACATTATAACAGGAGAGAAGAAGTGATAAGATGCAATCGTCACAGTGGGTAGAGAAATGGCCTGCTTGACTCTAAAAAGCGCGAATGATCTCGGTTAAATATCAATGAGATGGTAGTTGTCTGATTGGGAAAGTATCGTCCATCCTGTACTTGTACCACGTGGTCAGATGGTAAGCAATTAGGTAAACCAGGAAATTTTACTGCGTTTAATAAATGCTGCGCACAGGTAAAGGCAGGAAGGCTACGCAAGGATTGGGAGAAAACGAAACTTGTATGTTGCATCACGACAAGGCGCCGGCTCGCGCGTTGCTCCTTGTCCACAAATCTGGCAAAACATAGACATCCGTCGTGCCCCATCCACCCTAATCTCCATCTTTACCCTCAGCAGACTGTATTGCAGGCTTCAAATTTTCCTTTAAACGTACAGTTTTTATATCTTTCGATACACGAGTGGGGACTCTTAGGGCCTGTTCACATTGGAGTCTGGTAGCGAAAGCGTAAAAGGAAAGATGGCGCTGAGATGGAAATAAACCAATCATAGGCGTTAAAAATTTCGTTGCTAATTGTTTGAAGGTTTGTCATTGGTTAAATATATTTCAATACTTTCACGCTTCCGCTACCGGACCCCTATGTGAACAGGCCCTTACGATGAAACCGCAAGTACAGTGGTTTGGATTTCTTTTCGTGGGGTCCCAGACACTGGTTCAAGTCCACCGATATCAGGTTAAATTATTGTGCAAGTACCCTTTGAACCCGTGAGAATGCAATGAAGCATTTTTCGGCCTGATTTACAGAGCACACACTACTAAATGCTCGCGCCCGTCTAGCCTCCTCTTTGAATACTTTAGATTTCTCTGTTTATTTTCCCTCTCCCCTCTAATGACTGCTGCATTACGATAAGTACATTAATTTTTAGGTATATGATATCATATTTTCGTAGCTGAATTATATCAACATAAAGGCCATAAAAATATTATATTTTACTATTAAAAACAAAATTCTCAGGAATGAAGTTTTAATATTCCTACAAATTCTTCTTCACTTCGAAAATAAAGACAAGCGTTCCTTATTAATGCACTAGTAAATTTAATTTCATTAGGCAGTACACGTAGTAAATGCTGGTGGGATTCAATCCACGATTTGGGACCTGTTCACATAGGAGTCCGTTGCGTAGCGTTAAAGTATTGAAATATATTTACCCAATGACAAACCTCCAAACGATTAGCAATGAAATTTTTAACGCCTATGATTGGTTTATTTTCGTCTCAACGTCATCTTTTCCTTAACGCAACGTCATGGACTCTTGTGAATAGGCCCTATCAGTTTCAGTAAGAGAGTGACAGTATTTAAGGGGAAAAGAAACGTAATAATATTCATCGACATTGTTACTTAAACCGTGCGCGCCTCCAGGACCACTCCAAGTAATGAAAACCCTTGAATCACAAATGCTTGTTTTACCACCTATCGTTCGAATTTCCAAAATTAAAGTCTTCCTCCATGGTCACGCATATGAGGGAAAATTTGGGCTAAAATAACCAACATTTAAGACATCTAAAAGGTGTTGCTCGAATCACACTGGGATTTTTTCTGGACTCGCTCCGAGTTTTTCCATTTCGCTTCTGCCATGGCTTTATGGAAATTTGTGAAACAAAATAAAATTTTTAGTTTTGTGCGGGATAAGCATATGACGTAAGCAGTGACAATTCCTCTATGATTAGAAACGTCGCTGAAATTTCGCCTCGGTGTTAATTAGGTACAAGCTTGTAATTTAGTACAATTATTTTTTAACTACTTTAGTTTTTGCTTAATAGCGATGTACTCAACGATGTACTCAAGTAAGTTGTTGTTGCGTTTTTTCTTTGGTTTTTTTTATGATAGATTTCATGAAATTAATACACTAAGCATATATGAGCAAATTTTCTTCAAACGTACTATAACGTCCGATTAGAATATTAGCGAGTAACTACAATATTGGTTTTTAAAAAGCAGTATCCAGGGTTTTACATTTTTTTGTGACTATAATGCCAATTTAAATGTGCCAGTTGAATAAGCAAAACAATAATTTGAACCTTGAGAAAAAAGTCATCTCAGGGACATCTCATTGGAATCTTATATCAGAAAGAGCACCCCCTCCCCCTGAAAAATCTAGTCTTGTTCTAGTTATTAAAAAGAACTTTATCTTGTTGTTAATCATGATGATCTATTGTCTTAATCAATATGAACCTCGATCTTTCAGGTTCTTCCATTATAGACAGCAGAGAAAACAATACAGAAATTGTTTGCAATGTTATGAACAGCCGGTAGACTCATTAGATTGCATAGCTATGTTTAAGCTGAGGATAAACCTGTCCCGTTTTGATTTTTCCGTTAATTCTTTCCTATGAGTCCTAACTATTTATTGATTACTACATCGTTTAATTAATAAAAGAACTATATACAAAAAATTATCATTAATTCGTTATTCATCTTTTGAATACGTAACAGATTATTATACATTAGCTGAAAACCCGTACTTCGTTACGGAGTACATTCAAATTAAATACAACGGTCAATGTATGCAATTGATGTAAAAAAAAACGGGAAAAATATATTTATAGAAAAATCGTAACGGATATTTTTATAGACAAAATAATATAGAAAATATTCAAATTAAATATAATAAAACATACTAAAGAATATAGTACAGTTAATACAGTACAGTTAGAGGAACATTTATTTTACTGTATGTTAATAATTTTTTTTTTTTTTGTATAATGTCCAATCATCTGCCGCATTAGCAAGAAATTTTTTTTGTCTATTTCGTTGTTATGCACGTCCATACGTGCCAAGTGTTCCGTTAAAAAAGTATTCGTTCCGTTTTTTAAGCTTTGTTACGAAAATGCGTTTTCAAGCAAAAATGTCCCGTATTTTTACTTCCGCAGCACCGTCCCTTTTTTTCCCCCCTACATAACGTTTTCGAGATTCATTTTCCCCCCTCCTAGCAGATTACACTATACAAAAACTTCCTGGACAGCAAGCAGCTTCTACAACATTAGAAAGAAAGAGAAAGTTAACATCATGTGCTTCACCTAAACTTATAAAAAAAGTAAAATCAACCTCATTTGCTTCACCAATACCAGTAAAAAAATTTAATGTCAAGTGCTTCACCAAACTCTGTAAAACAGTTAAAACCATCTCATGTGGTTCTCAAAAATCAGCAAAAAAAGTAAAATCGCTTGCAGAGTCACCATCATCTACCAATAATAAACGCATATTGCAGCGGGAAGAAAGAATTTTTCTTACATTAAGCTCAAATCTTGATCATTCTTTAGCATTTTTTGTAAAAAAAGTGATGTTTCAAAGTGAAGAGTCGAAAATTCACAAGATGAGAAGAGTTATCGATTTTTTAATTGTTGGCAAGATTTAGGAAAATATGTCTTAACTAGCTCTAAATGTGTATATGTGTATTTAATGTGAAATTTGATGTATTTAAAAATCAGAAGGATGATAAAGATTTATAGGATCCGAAACATCAGAATTTGTCAAAGAATTGTCTGAAAGCGAACTTTTACAGTTCTAGTCTTGTGTTGGAAAATATTATACAACATATTGTTGCTCTTGTTTTTTTTTTTTTGTTTTGTTTTTTTTCGATTCCGTCGCGCTCTGTGTTCCGTATTTTTTCTTGGGAGGTAGGCAGCTGTGCACGTGACTCAAAATTAAAAGAAAAACTACGTGATCAGCATTTAATTAAATTCTAAAAATTAATCTTTATAAATTCACCAAAAATCAGAAAATGGAGGTGAAGATTCGAAAAAGATTTCATTTTAAAGGAATTTTTATGCTGTTTCTCGTGATATAAATTTTATAACCCTCGGATTATTTTAAATGCAAACTTTAAAGAATATTTCAAAAACAGCTTAAAAATTTAATTTTAAAAAATCTAAGAATTTTTCAAAAATTTCTCTTAGTGCATCCCTGCACTATAAGAAGAATCGCCATACAAAATTTCAGCCCTTTATGTCCAGCGGTTTGGTCTGTGCGTTGTATGTCAGTCAGTCAGTGAGTTACGGAACTGTTTTATATATGTAGATTAAAAAATTTTTTTAAACCTTTAGCGTTTGCCCTTGACTTTATCTGAAGGGAAAGGGCAGCTTAAGTGTACTAATATCTGTAGTATGGTGGGCTTGCTTGACTTTGGTCTTAAAACACCATGATCTGCTACTTTTTAACTTGTTCATCTGCTGTTTTTTAATCAGAATTCCCATGGTTAAAATTACTTTCAACCGTGGTGCTTTAAATTTCGGGATGCTATACTTGAATTCCTGCTGCGTTAAGTTTGGAATACTTATTGGTGTAATTTAAACTCTATGGTTAAAGAGGTTCTTATTTTTAAATAGTGAATTAGGTTTGACATTATCGAGCGTTCATCTTGGAAATGAAATTCATCTATTTTCGAATGAAATCCACAATGGTGTGAGCTATGAGTATTTTTTTCTTATTTAAGTGTTCAAAGCGATTTTTAAACCCTTTTTAAATTTTCGCGGTTGGTTGATATCGTATCCATTGGAGAGGTCAGATTAAACCACTAGTGGTCAGCATTTTGGTTTAGCTATTTGAATACACGTATCCGCGAACAGTTTCTCCTCACAAGATATCAATTCCCCGCAGAACAGGGCTAATGAAAGCATAACTTTTCATAGTTCTTTACTATGTACATACGAATAGTTCAACAATTCATTTGGAAGTGTTTAAAACTTTCTAAGTCATGCTAGATGTCTGAAGATGAATGAGATTTGTTTCAGTTACGATTTGTTTTATGGGACAACTAGCCGCTGCGCAACCAGTATGGTCGCTTTTAGATTTATATTTTCTTTTGCAAAACAACCCAATTGAAAGTAACATATGTAAGGAATGTTACCATTACCTGTCATAATAAATATACATTGTTAAGGGGTAGTGAAAACTCAGACAAAAAATTTATAATCATTGATAAATTCACTATAAGGCTGATTCTAAAACATGATTAAAAAATGTGAATTTCCTTTACTTCAGAACAGAGTTAAAGATAAGTCTGAGAAACCCAACACCAATGATTTTAAAAATTTTATCTCTCACTGTATGTACTATTTTTCAAAACTAAGATATCTACACTTTATCATTACATCAAATAAGGAATTGTTGGGGAAAATTTTCACTTATAAAATGGAGTGAAAATTCAGCAAATACTAAAATATAGTATAGATTACATTTCTCTCTGTATGTATTATTGTTCGCAATTCAGATATCTCCACGTAATCACATTAAATGAATAAATTAAAATTATTTCATGTATAAATTAAAATTCATGAGTAAAATACAGCAATTAAATTATACCAAATTACGTGCTATCGTCGAGCCACACGCGGACAGCCGCTAATGTTTACATCCGGTAGTTGCAGCCGTTGCCATTCGGATTGTAGAAATATCGTCGATTTTTGTGCCGCATACCTACGCGTTTTATGTATATGTATATGTATATAATCATCACACGTCATGGCTTGGGATTGTTCGCGGTCTACTTTACAATATAACTTAAATACATCAGTGCATATCAGCAATTGTATTTGAATGGCACAGAGGAGTATCGGAAAATTTTCTCTTTAGTTTTATTTTGTTATTACTGTGGCAAGTTTTTGAATTTCAGTAATTACAATACTGCTACTATTTAAGACTACGTGTAAGTTAGAATTAGTATTTATGCCGTATTTCCCGCGAAGTCGGAATTTTATGTATTTAGTGAATGACAAAACTTTCATTGACGGGAGATTAGTGAGATGTTGACTACTAGTAAAAAAAACTCCTCCTGGGCTTTTAGTTTCACGTCGTTTTCTCGGCTGACTGATCATGTAAACAGTCGAACTTACTAATAACGAGCATGAGATTATCAGTAATTTTGTACTTTAAATCAGAGTATCAATAAAACCCGGGTTTCAAAAAATGCCAATCACGCCTTTCTTTTAATTGGTAGTGGAGAACTGTTAAATTTCCTTGCATTTTATTTCGTTTATTTTTCGTCGAATGAGTCATTACGCGAAATACTATGTCGTTACATGCATCCCTCTTTCTAATTTTTTTTTTTCGTTTGTACATTCCGAAGCCACTGAGAATGTTGAGGACGATTCCGTTTGACATTCCTCATCGTCGCAATTATCGACCGCATCCAACTTTCCTCTAATTGTCCATTTCCAGAAATCTCTAAAAACCACCTTTACGAAAAGCAATCAAAATTTTATTGGAGTTAGCAAAATATTACTGTCTAAATTAGAATTTTGCTCGTAATGAAAAAATAGTCCATACTTTTAATGACTATCATAGTATTCGTTCCACGAAATACTATGACAGTCGAATTCCACTATAAAACCAAATTTTGTGTAATAACATTCATTCATTCTCCAGATGCCACAAGTCGAAAACTCCTTTTCTTTTTCACGGAGCAACGAAGGTTGAAAGTTTTGAGGGTATAGCTCAACGTGAAAGTTTAAAGGGAACATTGATTTTGAAGTGAAACATCTTTACCTTGCAAATGGGCTTTTATAGAAAATTTTGAGTGTATTGCACTTATTCCACTAATCACGATATCTTTGACCATTACGGTGTAAATGTATATCATTAACGCCGATGGTGCGAGTTTCGCTAGAGAATCTGTGTTTCATTAATTTGAATTCTTATGTGTACATCTGAAATTCAAATTGAAATTTTTTCAGCGGAAGCTGTCCTATTTAGATGACAATGAAAGGCGCTAATGGCAATTGGGCAACGGAAGCAATTAACAAGTCATTCCTGACACTGGTGTAGTGTCACGAGTTTGCTTGTGAAAGGATGTTCACACTTTGAACCATTTTGGTTCCATCAATGCGACTACATTGGCACTTCTCATAAAAAGGTTTCGTCAAACTTCTATTAGCTTCCTGAGAAGCTATTAAACGTTTTTAGCTTCCTTCGCAAGTAAACTGTGCCTTCACAAAAATTTTCTCGGAGCCGAAAAAAACTTAAATGTAATACTAAGATTTCAAAACAATCTCAACTCCGGGAGGAAAATTTTAATGTTAGTTTCAAGGCTCTTGTTACAGCCTCCTCACCAGCACAATCGTTGAGCTAGTCTTAATGTAATACTGATAGACCTCAATCAACCCTCGACTGATTTTCATTATCAGAGTTGCTTTATCGATCCGTGGCCGATAAGCATCTAATACTGATTTTAAATTTAATCTCGTTAACTTCAGAATATTTATTTAAATATTTAATATAAAACTAGTTGATACCCGTCAAAACATAACGGCTGGATAGTAAATAAATGTGCTAATGCACACATTATACTCAACACATCATTGCCAAATGTTAAAAATCATAATGCGCAGAAACAAATTAATGTGTTTAAGCGGCCTTAGTGAGTATCTAAAGCCAGATTTAAAACTCACTGAGCATGCGCAGAAAGCAATTTTTTTAATTGTAAATTTTCACTCATTAAACAGCGCGAAATAAACAATTTCCATGAGGTTTAATCTTGTATTTCCCAAACATAATTACCATAAAAATGGCAGAGGGAGATCTACAGACTCCTCGGAATAAACGTGTTTAATCATTAAAACATGCCACTGAGCATGCGCAGAAATGAATTGTTAATTGTAAATTATCACTAATAGAAAGTGAGGTAACAAAAACCAAATTTGACAAATCTACAGATTACAATCTTTCGTTTAAGACCAAAATGAAGTACATTGATGCAGTAGTTTTCTCTGACGGACTGCCCAAAAAGTCGGCTTAGCAACTTAAATATATAGATTTCGAGCTAACAAAGTCGAAAAACAGATTTCTCTTGAAGATTTTTCTGGTGCGCCCTTTAGCAATATGAATTTGTACCATGTACTCGTGTACCTTAGAATCTGCGGATTTTGAGGAAACAAAACTATAAGAGAAATACAGGGAATGTTCAGAAGGACACATGAATACTAAATGCGCATCTTAATTTTGGGTTTCAACTGTATAGTTATCATATTTTACTATTCACTGAATACTTTTTAAAGTTCAATATAACTTTTGTGTCACGGATATAAAGTTTCTCCGACAGCGGAGTTCATTTCGCAAACTTAAACTGTAATAAATAACACTAGATGGTACTAGTGCAACGATTTTTAAAGGCTTTTTTTCCTATAGGTCAGAAAATGAAGAAGTGGATATTACGAGTATCTCTTATTGTCGGTTTCTACGGCCTTGGACTTCTTGTCATTTGCACGCATCCCAGATTTCTAAATGAAAGTGAAAACGAAATGCCTCTAGGCTTGCAAATTGGACTCACCAGTTGTGCAATATGTCTGTTTCTTTGTGCTTTGAACTTGAGACTTAACCGAGGAAGAATTTCCATAGACGTAGAAAATACTCCTGAAACCAGTTTATACGCACTTAACAAAAACTGCATTATTAATATAACAAAGGAGAAATACTTTTAGTGTTAAAATTGTTGTGACATGGTTATATTTGATTTTTAAAGTTATATTGACTAAGAAGTGTAAAGAGAAATAAAGATTGTTTTTTTATATTATTGCAGAATTTTATCAAACAGTCTTAACTTTTGTAAAATATTCTTTTAAAATATTTTACACAGAATAGCTGGAAACTTAAAACGGGCAAAAGAAAAGTTATTCGTTCCAAAAGAGTATTCATGTACAAGACTATTTTCAATACTTTAGAGTTTACAACACTCGTAAATACTTTAAGGTATTTACCAAAATCAATGAAACTAGCTAATTTTAAAGTAAATGTCTTTGCAGCCAAACCAAAAAAATTTTCTCGTGTTTTTTAGATTTTTCTGGCAATTAAATGGGTACATTTTTCATTTAGATAAAAAGTAGTTGTGATGGAATATACATTCTTCATGTAAGAAATGTAAACGAATTCGATTGGTATTGCTCTGCTAATACACAAACATGCCTCTTGACAAAACTAAACATGAACAATTAACAGTTTGAGAGAGGAGGAACAATAGAGTTGAGAGGGTAGTTTGTCGTGCCGTTATATTACTCGCGTGTTGGGAGGAAACGCAGGAATAATGCACACTTGGATACAATGGATAAAATAATCTTATGTATCGTCGTGAGTGATCTGGAGCGTATACGGCAATGTAAGAAAGGGAAGACGGGGGACAGATCCTTGCTATATATGGCGATGACGAATCGTACAGCCACTTTCACAACGTCCACCGACGATTGCTGCAGTAGCAGGGTCTCTTTGCTGCGATTCTTTTAACCGCGTATCATGAACTCACAGGTTTCAGTAGTGCCAAGAGTAAAGACTCTAGAAAGTCGAATGGCAGCTAATGGTGTCATCTGACAAGTCCCGATTTAATCTGTCTGACGATGACCAAATGGCTAGGGCGCTGGTATTCGGTACCAGTCTGTGAGTATGCGACCCACTGTTAGCATGGATGTTTGTAGTCGTTCTGAATCGGCTTTAAGCAGTATGCCCTGGTCTAATTAACCTTCGTGTAGCAAAACATACCCGTAACGCTCTCAACTAAACCAGATTTAATCTAGAAAATCATGACGACCGCTTCATTGACCGCAGATACAATGAGGAACGATGCATTGTTAAGCCTCCTTTAGTCTTGCTGAAAGCATGAGGTTTCGGGTGCAATTTCATTTTCCTACTATTAGTTCACACTATCTATCTGTGTGTGTATACATACATACCGGGTGCGTCATAAATTCGTGCAAACTTCAAAAATTCATAATAAAAGAAATAATGCTCGGAAAATTTTTCTGTTTGCGCCAATATGATCAGAGGGATTTTGGATTTTTTTTCTGTGTTAAAAAAAAAAAAAAAAAAGTTTCCAAAAGTAACCGAAAGAGGGCGCTCACACGTCATACTGAGACGTTTTATGCAAATCAGGCAAACACAAACAGAAAATCAAACATATCACAATAACATGAGACTGTGCATTTATTTTAAAGTAATAGATGTTCAGTTCAACATTACCAACAGCACAAAGTAATAGGCAAGTGAGGCGTGTCACTACGCCCATTACAGCGGAGTCTAGCATCTCGCCATCGATGGCAGCGACTGTCTGTCGAATGGCATTTTTCAGTTCCACCAAAGTGGTTGGGGAACCCCGGTACACACGAGACTTTAAGTATCCCCACAACCAAAAATCCGCCGGGTTCAAGTGTCGTGATCGTGGGGGCCACTGAACCTTACAACCTCGACTTATCACTCGGTCTTCAGCGAAAGATTCCAACCGGAACGTCTTGACATCACATAAAATGTGGGGCGGCGCGCCATCTTGCATGAATGTGACAACAGGTAACGCATGCCTTTCCTGCAATTCAGGTTTAACGTGGTCACGCAAAAGCGTAAGATACCGTTCTGCAGTGACTGTTAAGGTTTTCCACCCGAATACAGGACAAGGCTCTTCAAAAAAAGAAAGGGCCCAGAATAAAAGACGCGGTGAAACCGCACCAAACAGTCCCACGAGGAGAATGTAGTGGCCGGGTTCAGAGGGTTTGAAGTCGCCCAGATACGACTGTTTTGCGTATTAACGTCACCATGCAGTGAAAAGTGGGCTTCATCCGTCCACTTGGCATTCAGCAACCATTGTGGGTTCCTTTCCATTTGTGCCAGAGCCCATGTAGCAAAGATTTGTCTTGCATCTGTATCTGCCGGTAATAACTGGTGAAGTGCATGGATTTTGTACGGATACAGATTCAACATTCCGTGCAGAACACGTCGAATTGACGGTTCCGGAATCCCCATTCCTCTCCCAGCTTCACGAGCACTGCTACTCCCCGTTGATGACTCGGCTGACAAATTTTCCATGGAACTTTGTACAACATGGACGCGGTCCGCGCTCAAGGATGGTCTGCCAATTCGTGGACGATCCTCCAAACTCCCCGCTTCCTCAAAACGTCGTGCGTGCTAAATTCAGTATCCCATTCAATGAAATAGGCCTTTTTCGCGCCTTCAGTCCTTTCTCCGTGCGAAACTTTCGCAATGCAACAGTTGCGGATTCACCATTCTTGTAGAAAAGTTTAACAACCAACACTCGATCTGGTAAAGAAAGCATGCTGCCGGCTTCGAATGACGGATCCATTTCCAACCAGGTGCTTTATTGATAGTCTGATTTGCATAAAACGTCTCAGTAGGACGTGTGAGCGCCCTCTTTCGGTTACTTTTGGAAACTTATCTTTTTACACGAAAAAAAAAATCCAAAATCCCTCTGATCATATTGGCGCAAACAGAAAAATTTTCCGAGCATTATTTCTTTTATGAATTTTTGAAGTTTCCACGAATTTATGACGCACCCGGTGTGTGTATATATATATATATTCAAATTTTCAATCGTTAATAAAATACTTTTTATTCATCTACTAAAGTTCAAATACATTTTTTTAAAACTTGTAGTGGATGACACACAATTCAGACTTTTAATATTTTTAGTCATCGATAAGCTCCGACTACCATTTAGGCCCTAGCATCCTATTATATTAATTCTAAAATCATCAAACATACATATATATTTTAATGTTATGCTCATTATATTTGTTCATATATACCAAAAATATTAACACATTTTTAGAAAATTAAAATAATTCATGGTGGGGAGAGAATTATCAATGTGAAGGTCTTTGTTAAAGCATTTAACAGTTATTTAAGTCTGAACATAATTCTGACAGACTGGCTTGGAATTGGTATGAACATCTAAAAACCCATTTCCTGATGTCACACCACTTAGTTTTCATTGACTCCTAAGTGTCTTGACGATCAATTAACTAAATTGCATTGAATAGCGTACATTGTGTTTGATTGAATGTGCAATCTTCTTTGTCTTAGGTTATTCTTGTATAAATAAGTAGGCATTCGAACTCCCCAAGATGAATGTTGTATTGTTATGATTGAGCAGTATTACAGTAAAGCAAGTAGCCATTTTAATTTGGTAAATTTTGTCCCATCTAATGATTATACACTGCTGTTCCATTAAATTGCAACACCAACAAAGACTTCTTTTACAATAAAATTTATTTTAGCGATGGCACATGTACAATGTACTGAATAGCAGATCTGTAAATCAAAAAAGGAACATACTAAAATCTGTATTTTATGCATCCGTCTTAGCAGTTATAACCGATTGCACACAGGTGAACGATGAAACATTAGACTACTCGTATTCGGGCGACAAGGGGACGAGCATAGTCCTGCTAAAAGATGGGCCCAGGGAAGGTCTGTATGAGGGCAAGTTTTCTGGATTTAAGATTTTTCTGATATACCGCTGACTGTTCATAGGACCTGCCATCTGTAAAAGGCGAGAGCATCAAGGAAAACAATAAAAAAAAAATTTTAAGTCAATTCCTACTTAGGTCAACAAAGAAAAATTTGAGTGTGAACTAATAGTAGGAATTGAATATAGGGAGAGTGAACTAATAGTAGGAACTGAAGAAAAGGATTGCCTGCCATAACCTTGCCTGCTATGCGAGATTAGAAAGGGGGGAAAGAGAGAAAAAGTTTGTCAGGTCGGGGATTCGATCCCGCAATCTACAGGACGAGAGGAGCCTGTGTTACTGCAGTGCTACCGTTTGCACAGTAAGAAGGGGGAAATTACCATTCAAGAGCAAGAGACGCTCTAGGTCTCTTCCTATTGAAAGAGATCCCATATAAAATTAACTAAATTTAATTAATGAATTAATATTTGAAAAACTTTTTTCAAATATTAATTCTTTCAGGCAATCCTTTTTTTCAGTTCCTACTATTAGTTCACTCTCCCTATATTCAATTCCTACTATTAGTTCACACTCAAATTTTTCTTTGTTGACCTAAGTAGGAATTGACTTAAAATTTTTTTTTTATTGTTTTCCTTGATGCTCTCACCTTTTAGCAGGTCCTATGAACAGCCTTTAGGCAGGTCCTATGAACAGTCAGCGGTATATCAGAAAAATCTTAAATCCAGAAAACTTGCCCTCATACAGACCTTCCCTGGGCCCATCTTTTAGCAGGACTATGCTCGTCCCCTTGTCGCCCGAATACGAGTAGTCCAATGTTTCATCGTTCACCTGTGTGCAATCGGTTATAACTGCTAAGACGGACGCATAAAATACAGATTTTAGTATGTTCCTTTTTTGATTTACAGATCTGCTATTCCAATACATTGTACACGTGCCATTGCTAAAATAAATTTTATTGTTGTAAAAGAAGTCTTTGTTGGTGTTGCAATTTAATGGAACAGCAGTGTATAATCATTAGATGGGACAAAATTTACCAAATTAAAATGGCTACTTGCTTTACTGTAATACTGCTCAATCATAACAATACAACATTCATCTTGGGGAGTTCGAATGCCTACTTATTTATACAAGAATAACCTAAGACAAAGAAGATTGCACATTCAATCAAACACAATGTACGCTATTCAATGCAATTTAGTCAATTGATCGTCAAGACACTTAGGAGTCAATGAAAACTAAGTGGTGTGACATCAGGAAATGGGTTTTTAGATGTTCATACCAATTCCAAGCCAGTCTGTCAGAATTATGTTCAGACTTAAATAACTGTTAAATGCTTTAACAAAGACCTTCACATTGATAATTCTCTCCCCACCATGAATTATTTTAATTTTCTAAAAATGTGTTAATATTTTTGGTATATATGAACAAATATAATGAGCATAACATTAAAATATATATGTATGTTTGATTTTAGAATTAATATAATAGGATGCTAGGGCCTAAATGGTAGTCAGAGCTTATCGATGACTAAAAATATTAAAAGTCTGAATTGTGATTACATATACCCATATATGACAAAATGGCTTACTGTAATAGAAAAGTGAACATACCTATTGTTACAATGTACAATAAAAGAAAGTTCCAAAAAGGGTACTTACGTTGTAACATTGAATGACACCCAATGAATTAACTGCTGTTGCAGAAATATCAGAATGACAGATCTTGCCTTTTATTAATATTATTCAAATAAAATAGGAGCATCCTAGTACACACTAAACATTTATTTTACAAAAGGTCTATACGGATGAATACACAAACACACACTAAACTGAACAGAACAGAAACTAAAAACGACTACTGTTGCCAGTTCCCTGAAATAAAGAGTTCTCTAAACTGCAACCATGCCCCCTCTTGGCCACTCAGAGTTATAACACCTATGGGTATGTAAAACATTGAGAGCAAACCCAAACTATAAACAAATTAATAGAAAATCTAAACTATAAAATATATTTTCAAGATTCACTTTATTTTTATTTACTTCTAAAACAAAATTCCATTTGTCAATGCTTTGACTTCTGATTGAAGACACTTCATGACTTTTAAATTAATATACAAGAAAAGTTTTCTAGAAAGTGTACACTGAGTAGTTAAAGTGTTCAAAAATTGCAAATAATTTAAAAACATAATTTTATTACATTTTTACAGTATATACAAGTACTTCAGTAAGTTCCATCCAACAAAAGAAATCATTGAGAGACAACATAACCTTTTCCAAACATACACTTCAATAGGTTATCCCTGGAAACAAAAACATAGACAATTAACACAATTGTATAAATAACCAGAATTATTTATGTTTGAATAGTATAAATATTTATAACACTTCAACTGCAATTACTTTATTTTTTCATTATATATAGCTAGGTATTTAATAATTTTCTACATATATTGCATGGAAATTTTGCCAAATCCAAAAGTAAATTTTTTTTCTTCCAATCCATCATAACATGAAGTTAGAAATAAAGGTAGAGATCACATAAAATGGGAATTGCACATAGTCAATAAAAAGTGAGATAGCAAGATTTAATGTAAACCAATTAAATTTAAAACAGTCAGGGGTTTTAATTTTGATAATTTGTCTCTATCAGGATCACTCACTACAGTCTCAGAAAAATAGCAAACAGGTACCTAATTTTCCCAATGGAAGAAAAAAAAAAAAAACTATACATGCAACATCCAATACATGAATTCTTAGCATTTTAACAATGGCAAGTTACTACAACTCACCTTTAAGTCAATTTACTAAATGGGAGGGATGCTTTTTATGAAGGAATCTTGAGTTAAGTACATCATATTTTACTTTAATGTAAGTATGACTATAAAAACATAGCAATGTACCATGCATTCGGAGAAACATTTGAGACCAAAACTAATTAATTATGCTTAATGTTTAGAATCAATGACCACATAGTACAGCCCTGTGGTAGGATTTACCATTTACAAGAATACATTTAACAAAAATGATTCACATAAAGGGGGAATGCAGTTTTATTTGGCAAAATTAGCAGACAAACATTTGTTTATTCATGGGCGTGATGGCCCAGTTGGCAAGGGCAGCGGGCCAGTGATCTGAATGTCTCTGGTTCGATGGCCATCACTGTAAATCCATCGCCATGTACACTAATGGCAGCTGGTGCATGTAAAATCCATCATGGCTGCAAAGTCCTCCAAGTTCTCAAATTTACCTCTGGAGGTGCGGGGTCAAATGTTCCAGTCCCGGCATTTGACTCAGTTCTCAATTACGGGACCGGCTTGTAGAGGGTAATGCTGGCCACCTATATGGTGCCCCCTTAAATAAATGTCCACCAGTCAAGGCTGAAAGTGTAATGGATTAAGTTCCAAAATTGCCATAAGGAACAACAACAACATTTGCTCATTATGTAGAACTGCCTTGTATAAGGAAAATTTGAAGGCAAAGCATGTAATATATTTCACGGATCTACATCTTCCCTTGGTATGTAAAATTCTTTTCAAGGTTATATACACTTTTACACTATGCAAATTAACAAACAAACATTTGCTTATAATGAAAACTACTCCCCGAGAGGAAAATTATCTCGCCTCAGGTATGGATGTTATGAACCAAGTCCTTTGATTGTGACATCTACCAACCATGAACCAAGTATGCTCAACTAAGTATGTTAACTGGCATGTCTTTCATTCTTTGTGACAACTCGCATACTATTTAGATATTCACATAATGTTTATATTATAAGAGAAGTGATAATACTCATAAAATTCAACTGATTTTACATTTAGTCTCACACAGCTAAAACATTCTTTAAGAAGTTTCTTTACTTTAACTATACACAGTGGAATCTCGATCTATCGTTTTCGAAGAGACTGACTGAACTAAACGATGGATGCAGGGAAACTATAGATGCGGGAATATACAAAAAAGTATTAACATACCTTAAAGTTTGATATCCCTAAAATATATTTACTCCCATACATAAATGCATGCATACCTGTATTGTAATTGAAGATAAAATTACAAAGTTGTACTGAAATCCAAGATAAAATAATGAAAAAAAAAGAAATACACGTAGATACACAGGAATTTTGATTCAAATAAAAGTCTTTAATCTTCGTTTGTTTTTTTGGCGGTTTTCTCTCCACAAGTAAACAATATTTTTTCTGTGATGCAAATTGCATTCCTTTCAGTATTGGTTATTGTGTGAGAGTATAAAGAAGCGTCAACCGTGAATGGTTTGTAACTACAACCATTCCATTGCACTTGATGGGGTCGACATAAGACCACCAGGAAGTTCTGCTTCCAGGTGAAACCCTCATCGGGCAGTGTAGAACTGCAGCAATCAAAAACTTTTCACACCCTAGACCAAACACCAGGGCGCCTCCATCCCAAGGCCAAGACAAAAGCCAGAGGACAGCAGGAACCACTCAGGTCGGCTGACTGTGAGCCATTGCTGATAAGAACAGAAATGTTGAATAGTTGGAGAATTTGGAATGAGTTTCCGAAAATAGGATACTTCAGGGGCTAAAAAATTAAGGAACACCAATGACGAACAAATAATGGGAGTGGTACGATTATGCAAAACCAAGCTAAACAGGAGAGAACAAAAATGCGAGACTGTGCATCTCAAATGTTCTGTTCAATGTTTAATTAGAGCGTCATTCTAGCTCAATAGAAACATTTATATTTCAGGTTCAGTTATTATGAAAAAACGATCGATCCGATAAATTAATGTGAAGCTGCGATATTCTGAACAAATATTGTGGGAAAATGATGGATCGAGGAACGATCGATGCGGTCTGTTTTTGCTTGTTTTCCATGGAATTTATTCGGGACTGGATGAAATAAACGATGCATACGGGAAAACGATCAATTGAGATTCCACTGTATGTATATATATATATATATAGATATATAATTTTAAATAACAAGGCAAGCACATTGTCTTTCAACATTCTCCCAAGAAACAACATCATCCGCAAGAGACATTAGTTGCTTACAATGGAGTCACCATATGAGTGAACCAACATCACTCTCTGGTGCTACCTCAATTTTGACCTAGTAACCCCAGGAGTGACAACTGGGGAAATCATACCTTCCCCTCCACTGATCGCATACGACATTCCGGTCTGTGGATTTAATGTGCCCAAATCTGACCTAGACACGAATGTATTTAATGATGCTTGTTGGGTTCAATCTCAGCACCTTCAGTACCGAAAGCTGAAATGTTACTACAAGGCTACCTCTGGCCCGAAATTAAAATACAACTTATTTTATGGTATAGATGCTATATGTCTTTCTAAAATATAAAAAAATCATCAGAAATTCAAAATAGTTTAGACATTTCTAGTTAAAACAAGTTATGACTTTCTCTCACTTCTACATCAGAATAACATTCATTTCTAAGAATGGCCATTTTGAACATCTTTCAGAAATATGAAAATCATTGAAATTTATAACAGAGGTTCCTTACCGAGCATTATCAGGCAAAGTAGTGGTTTCCATTTTTTTCATGAAACCTACAAGTTTTGGGTGAACATCATACCTGAAATAAAATATATAAGTTGGTGTATATTATATTTAAAACAGAAATATTCATGATTTAAAGCAATCATGTTAAAATCTTTATGAATCCCTTACCTTATTTTCCGTCCTTTACTGGCTTTGGTATCAACTTTTTTCTTTATTTTACTTCTAACACTTTGTATTTCCATTTGTTTCCTGTAGAGTAAAAATATGATTTTAATTACATTTCTACTAGTACCTATCTAAAATCAAAATATTAATAAATCTCTCAGAATAGATTAAATCTATGACAAAATATTTTTACCATGCAGCAAAGCTAGAGATATTTCATTAAGTGAATACAAAACTAATTGACTAATAACTAAGTTCTACTTTTAATGTGTACTAATTGTTCTTCAAACTTCATCTGCTAAAACAATTGATTTTTTTTCTCATAAAGTTTAATTACATGGCTTTTTGAAAATTCTTTTTTAACAAACCTTACTAAAATAGAATTATAGATAAAATAATCTTTTAGCTGTAGTTTTTTTCCTACATTCTTTGAAACATGTCACTGTAAAAGATTATGTTAATGTTAATTCCTAGATGTGTACTTATATCAAAAGCAAATTATCAAAAGATACCAAGACAAATAGAAGCACTAAAAACTTGAGGAGATTGAAAATGAGAAAAAAATATTTTCAAAACAATAAATTAAAAAAAATTTCTTCATAATGAATAGTAAAAGGAATCTTTTCTATATTGCTTAAGTATACTCTCAATACACAATTTTTGATATTCAAAGAAAATTTTATAGGCTAGAAACAATTGAGGATATACTGCTCTAAATTTTTAATCATTATTCCCCAATATTTTAGAAAGAAGTACACAATGTTACAAAATTGAGATATTAGAAATGCAACTGATTAACATTAAGAGTAGGAAAAGAAACAAAACAGATCAAAGACATCATAAATTGAAACTACTTAATATAAAAAAATATACTTTACCTCAAAACAACAGGATCAATGCCAACTGATTTTGATTCTATTATATCTTTTAACAACTGTCGATAAAAATCATCATCATCAAAAATTTCTGTATCATAGTCTCTTAGCAGCATATCTTGTTTCGAAGTGGGATCCTGAAATAAAGTAAATGGCTAGATACAATATTTGTTATGTATAAATTTAATGACCATATTTGTACAGTTTTAATGACAACTCCATAAAGGAGCTTACATATAAAGAACAGACAAAAATAAAAAGTAAAAATTACTTCATACTTTTTTATCTGTATTTTCTTTAGATTTTATTTCAGAATCATCTGGTTTTCCAAGTATTCTGTATAATGACCTTTTGAGCTGTGTTCTTTTAATAAGTCTAGATTCATCTTGTAAAATCTGCAAAAAATAAATTCATATAACATTAGTATAGTAAATGAGGTTCTATACTCACTTAAAAGAGAGAATTCAATAGCTAAATTATTGCTATTTACACTTTATTATATATACATACATAGTTTTATATTTTATATCTGTGTACCAAACATATAAAATACTAACACATTTCAATTGAAAATATTTAAATTACATTTTACATAACATTTGCCACTAGATTAGAGACTATATAATCAAATCTGAACTAGAAAAGGTATAATTTTGCACATCAAGGCACAAAATACATCAGGATGGGATGAAAAAAATGTAATTTTTAAAAGAATATTCCATTATTTTTTTGTTTCTACCAGTTCAGTAAGTTTAAAGATTTGGCATTCTATAAGAATTTAATATTAACTTATATATTACAAATCACATCCTTTAAAAAGGCTTTTTTAAAAAAAGTTTCAACTTTTATGCTAAAATTTACAAAACAAACGGCACTGGAAAAGCATACCAAAGACGTGATTTCATAATTATGTAGAAGCAATCAGTCCTTAATTAGTTCTTTCTGTGGGATGACCTCAAACAAAAAGCAATCTTTTTGCAGTTAAATGTTTCTTACCATGATATAACACTCACAGGCTATTTTCCAGGGCTCAGCATCTTTCTGACTATACAGGACAGTGAGATGACTGTAGGGTTACTCCCTTTGGTCAAAAATATATTATATGTAGCCATACAAAATTTACTGATGACAATTATCATATATATTATTTCTAGAAGGTGATTTCTTTCTGAAAATCCCTTTTTCTCCCTTCATACTTAAACAAAATCGATAAATGAGTTACCATTTTAAAGATTAAATCTCTGCTTCTGACGTATCGTTGATTTAGAATTATACATTGCATTGTTTGTTTAAAAATCAAAGTATAAACATTATAAACATTTTTTCTTCCACTAGATTGCGCGCACACTGAACTTTAAACTTTAAAATCGTCTGCTTTTATGATCATTCTGTGAATTAACAAATAAGTTTCTTTCTTGGCAACAACCACATAGGTGTACATTATTCTTTTCGCATGCAAAAACAATTTGAGTGATATTTTTTCTTTAGTATGCCTTTTTAGAGTTTAATTTTATTTATTCAATTCTATGTACACAACTGAATTGCATATGACAAAATTCTACTATTCTATCAACGGAAACCTAATTTGTTTCACAATTAAAGGATAATCAAAATAAAGGTTTTACTATGTAGATATGCAAGTTGAAGAAAAGAAATGAGATTGGGACAATAGTTGGTATGTGACGGATCAGCAAATTTCTTATGTAAACTCTATGGGAAAATGTGCACGAGACATGTAAAGATTTGTTTTATTGCTAGATGCCAAGCATGCCCTTGCTTATTTATTTACTTTTACTTTTATCTCTCGAACACTAACCATTAAATTCTAAAAAACATACCATTATCATCATCATATATTATTTCTAGAAGGGGATGGTGACAATCTCTTTTTCTCCCTTGATACTTAACCAAAATCAATAAATGAGGCACCATTTTAAAGATTAAGTTCTCCGCTTCTGACGAATTGTTAATTTAGAATCACACATTGTATTGGTTGTTTAAAAATCAAAGTTAAAAATTGACTTTTTGCCCTAGAGTTCTTTCCCTGGATGCATCAATGTAGCACAGTCAAATATTGTGTACAAAGAGGTTTTGTAATGTAAATATCATGTTTTCCATGAGTTTGTGTCATCATTAACTTTTAATATTGTCTACAAAGGTGTATTGATGTGTACATGTCTTACGTTCCCCTGTTTTGTGTTATGCTTCACTACCAATTTTGTGCCCAAAAGTGTTTTGGAATCAGTTTTGTATTATCCTTACACACCATTGTTATTTGACAAATAAACAATGGCTACAAATGAACCAGTTCTTTCCTCCTGCCACAAACCATCGACCTCATTATAAAATTTATTGTATTTTATTCAAATGTGATATCTTCGCACGGGCCACCTAGTTACAAATAAGCAACACGTAAATCATTATACAGATATGTATTTTAAAAATGACAGAAAAAAAAGGAAAACACAAATATGAATGAAATTTTCAAGATTCCTGCAAGATATTATAATGCCCAAGATTATGCTGATCAAATATTTCTCAAGAAAGTTGACCACAAATGTCCACAAATTCTTGATGCAAAATCAAACACACAGTTGCTAAAGTTTATGGAATTGCTTGTTTCTAAAGCCTCTGTTTCTGTAGTAAAAACTGAAACCAAAATTGCATTTGTGTAGAACAAAATCTAGACTTATTCTGCCAAAATTTTCAAATTATGACATCTAGCTTTATAACTATGATGCTTTGTTTTTCTATTACTGTTGTTTTTTCTTAGTATCATATTTATTTCTACAACTTTGAAGCACAATGTCTGCAACAGAAATGATTTGGTATTGAAATCTGTCTATTTTCTTGAAACTTTGATGGCTGTCAAAGAGATCATTTATTGCACTGATTATTTCAAACCATTTTGAAGTGTTTTTCAATTGGTTTAGTGTTTGGAAAAATAAAATATGTATTACCACAATCTACCCTATTGAATAAGTTGTAAAATGTAAGTTCTTTAAAATCAAAACAGCAAAATTGCTTATCTAAATATTCCAACTGTAATATGCTATCCATCACAGGTACTGAGATTTCCTGGGCATACAAAATTACTAACCAACTGTGCCCAAAAGAATACAAAAAACTCATTTTAATAATGTGCATATTATACCTGCTCTATTTGCTTCAAAGCTGAGCTTTCAAATGTTGAGAAAGATTTTTGCGTTATTTTTCCAGAGGACAACTTTGTTTTTTCATCCCACTTTTGAATAACAGAATCTCTAAAAATATATATAAAGAAAAAATATTAATGGATTATTCACTTTGCAAAAAAAATAGCATAAATTAGCATATTGTGTTTAAAAACATTTAGAACAACATATATCACTATTTTTTTCCAAATCCAAATAACAAATTCTCAGAAAGGAATATCCAGTACCTGTAAGGCATAAGAGATTTGTGACGTTTTGCTACCATTTCACCATACTCATCACATTTTAATTTTCGCTTTAACATCTTTTTAACTACTCCTTGACTTTTTTCTTCTTGGTCTTCTATTTGTTTTTCTTCTTCAGAATCACTCGTAATTTCTTCATCACTTTAAAGAAAGGGAAAGAAAAATGAATAAATCTTAATCTATATATTTATAAACACTTAATAAGAAGAGCAAACTGCTGTTAGCTCTATGAAGCTGATGTTCTTGAAAGATGAGATGCCCTTGAACCATCAGGATAATCTAAAGGTTATGATACTTGCTTTGAAGTTCATACCATGTTTCCTCGAAAATAAGACCTGATCGGAAAATAAGCCCTAACATGATTTTTCAGGATACTCGCAATATAAGCTCTATCCCAAAAATAAGTCCCAGTAAAGTTCATCAGCCAGACAGACACCAGATTTGTTGCCGAATGACCAATTGGAATGCATTCACAACACACATACTTACTTGATAAGAAACAAACATGGTTGTGATTTGTTCGAGTCTTCATAATTCAATACATTGTGTGTTGTAATGGAAGTACTTAATGCACATGTGAGGTATGTGTGAAATAAGGAAATGTTTTCTGAATTTTGAGCTACAATTTTCGTTGCTTATATGTAGTCCATCATTCTGAACAGTTTTTGGTTGTCACTCTTGTTTTGTAATACTTCAATTAATGCTTGATTTAATAGCAGATTTAAAGGGAATATTTTGATCCCCAAATAGGATGAGTTAAAGAGCTATTCTAACGAGTACAAGAAAGGAATCATAAAGAACTCCTGAAGAATTTTCCTTAAAGAATTTTTAAACAGCCTAAAGTTTTCTATATTCTTAATGGAACAAAAGATTAGCATAAGGTAAACACGGTGCAGTTTTACAAAATATATATTTTCTTAAAGCAAAAAAACATGGATATATTATTGACACACTTAAAGAAGCAAATGTACTACCCAATATGAGGTGTAATTCCCGATTTGTGAAAATAAAATCCATACTCATACACCTTTAAAATTAAATATAACATGTCAAAATTTTCTACCACTTGAGGAAAAAAATAACATTTAAATAACAAACTTTGTTTATAATCTTCCTCTTTCAACTAAATACATGCTTATATATGCATAAGCACATAAATACTTTCATATATTTACTTAAATATAGACTTTACTAAATAGATGTTAAAGTAAGCATGAATTTTAAATCCCCACCACTACCAAAAAATACCTGCCATTCAAAAAGGGAATGGGCATTTATATTTAAATGAAAATTCTATTACTTAACATCTTCAATCCAATTTTAGGCAAAGGCTTTGTAAAAATATCTGCAAAATTTACTTTGGTGTTTACGTATTTCATATCGAATAGATCTTCTACAACTAAGTTTCTGAGGAAATGATATCTTATATCTATATGTTTCGTGTGGCTATTTTCAATGGGGGATTTAGAAAAGTTAATGGCTGCTTAATTGTCACACTATAGAAAGCTAGAAAAATTTATATCTAATACATTCATTTTGAAAAGTTCATTCAAAATAGGAATTACCCAGACTAACTCTTTAGCAGCTTCAGTTAAAGAAATGTATTCGCTCTCCATTGTGGATAAGCTAACACATTTTTGTTTGAATGTTCACCAAGTAATTGGTACGTCGTCTATAAATAAAACAAATCCACCAATTGATATGCGGTCATCCCTATTTGCAGCATAGTTAGCATCACTATAACAAGTCACATTATAATTAGATATTTCTAGACAAATTTAATTTATATGATTTTGTATAATGCAAATATCCTAACAATTTTAACAATGTATTCCAGAGAGTTAAACCAGGATTATTCTGGAATTGAGAAAGAATATTTACAGCCACAAACACAGTTTTCACATGACCCCGTAGAATAGTTATTGGAGTTCAACTTCATAATAACTGTTGTCTCTGTCATTATTCCCAAAAGAACTTACTGACCCGCCATCGATAAAAATTTTGAAAAGTAGGTTAATCTTACAATGTGCTCACAAGCTTGATATAAAAGCTGATAAAGGCTACGGATTAGGGCGCCTGGGCCCATAACGTTCCAAAAACTTAAACATCGCTTAACAGATTATGGAAGAACAATAGCCCTTAAAAGAATTATAACACTCAGCTTTTACTAAAAAAAAGGTTTATTAAAAATCCTTCAACAAAATTAAAAACATAAAAGCATACTACAAATGAAAACTCAAGTATGCGACAGCCGTCAACTTGCAGCCAAACTGCCTTTATATATCCTTCAAACAGATTTGCATAAAACTGTTCAGTAACTGCAGTTCAGTTTATCTTATGATTAATCGCCTAAAAATTACACTGTCATCTGGCGGGGAAAAAGCTGAGCAGTCAGGTGAGAGAATAACCAAGGAGGGATTGCATATTTCCCTATCAATATCTCACAAAACGAAATTAATATTATTTTATTTTAAATTTGATATGAATTTTAAATAAATTAAGCCATAAAATTAAAATCTTGTAAAATTTTTAATAATGATAAAAATTAAACATGGTTTCAAATTAACCTACCCAAATGTGTGAATACAACTTACATTATATTTTACTATCAAGATATAAGCATAATTCAGGATGCAAATAGTCTAAAAATGCTAACCATCCTAACAGCAGTATAATTTAATAATTAAAATTCAAAATTAAGTAAGAAAATATCTTATTAAATCAGCCTTTGTTATGAATGTGAAGTAAACTTGGTAAAATATATAGAAGAAAAAAAAATAGTGGTTTTCTAAGTCAAACTGTTTTGGTAAAACAAAACACAAAATGATATACATACATTATACATACTTATATAAATATACAATAATGCTCTTTTAACCCATTCACAAGAATTAGTTATTCAAAAGATATGCTGATCTTCAAAGCTTATATTTAGACTTTTCTTCTTTTGACCATTACCTCAAATATTTATTGCATGTCTTTCACTGCAAAGAATATATAAAATAGGTAATTTTGTCCCAATGCTTACCTCTGTTTACCACTTTCCTGATTTTCATTACTTTCATTATTATTAATTTCTGGGATTTTCCTCAACATTTCAGATTGCAAATCAAGACAATTATTTAGCAGAAATTTCACAGAATTGGAACCTAAAAGAAAAGTTTACCATCATTTTACTTATAATTTAATCAGGATTTGTACTCATTTTTTTAATGAAGAAATAAACGACATAAGAGCACAGACAAAAAAAATAAGTATAAGATGTTTCCTAAAGTGCTAAAAGAAACAAAAATGAAATAATAATCCTGTACAACTATATATATTTGGTATGTATGTCATGAAATAGAAAAACACATCTTAATAAAGTATTTGCTAATGCATTTATAAATACACTGGTGTAAGAAATTAAGAATTTGCAGACTTGGTCGATTATCTCTAGAACTACTGTACCGATTTTAATGAAATTTGATATGTTCATACATTGATACAATACAAAACAAATAACCATTCAATAATTGTAATACACACGTATGATTGTACGTAACACTCGTTGGAATCGGAAGGTATGAAACAGCGGTTGCAGAATAAACAAAAAATGGGTTAATAGATGAGTTAATAGGGGGTATGGTCCCCTCTTACAGATACACAGGTCTTGCAGCATGATTTCATACTTGAAATACGGCAGTTTATCATTTCCTGTGGCAATTGGTCCCACTCATTCAGCAACACTGTTTTCATTCCCTGGATGGTTCTCAGAGGGGAGTTGCGAGTTGCAATTGCCCTCCCCAGAGCATCCCGGACATGCTCTATAGGGTTAAGGTCTGGAGATCTGGCTGGCCAATCCATCCGGCGAATATCCTCACTCTCTAGAGATTTGTCGACCAGAAGAGCTCTATGTAGCCTCGCGTTATCGTTCATTAAAATGAACTCGGTGCCAACTGCCCCCTGAAAAGGCGAGCATAGGGCTACAAGACCTCATCCCTATACCTCACACTAGTCACAGTGCCTCTTTCAAAGACATGGAGAGGTGTGCAGTCATCCAACATGATGCCTGCCCAGACCATTAAACCTCCTCTGCCATAATGGTCGATTTTGCAGACATTGGAGGGTAGGTAGCGGGTCCCCAGTTCTCTCCATATGAACGTACAGCGAGAATTGGTGTTTAGGCTGAACCGGGACTCATCAAGGTCGCCCATTGATGCAAACTCCAATCTCTATGCTCTCTGCACCATGATAAACGGATTCTCCTGTTCGTAGAAGTGAGCGGGACGCAAAGAGCAGGTCTTCATGCAAACAACCTTCTCTCATGAAGTCTTGTGGAAACAGTCACCCTTGATACACGGGTCCCTGTGGCTGCATACAAGTCACGAGAGAGCCGAGAAGCTGTAGCACTCCTGTTAAACCTCGCTATAATCGACAAATGGCGATCTTCTCTGGCCGTCATGGCTCTTGGACGACCTTGCCCAGGCTTTCTCTCGATGGATCCGGTATCCTGGAACTGTTTCCACAAGTTACACATGACGCTGAGCGTTAAATTGAACTCTCTACAAATTTGGACTTGAGATGGGCCTGCTTCTAGCCTCACCACAATTTGCCACCTCATTCCATCATCTAAACCAACTAAAATGTTGGTGGTTACTCATTTTTACTGTTACAATTTGAAATTAAACAATTGCTGCAAAATAACACAATCTATTAACCCATTTTTTGTTTATTCTGCAACCGCTGTTTCATACCTTCCAACTCCAACGAGTGTTACACACGATCATGCGTGTGTATTACAATTATTGAATGGTTATTTGTTTTGTATTGTATCAATGTATGTACATATCAAATTTCATTAAAATCGGTACAGTAGTTCTAGAAACAATCAACCTAGTCTGCTAATTATCTTAATTTCTTACACCAGTGTAAATAGAAACCATATTAAATATAGATTATGCCTGATGCAATGAAAAATACTGCTTCCAATTCACTATCAATACTTTATATACGAGGCCTGTTCAATAATGTAAAATATAAACAGATCAAATAAACAAAAATTAAAAGCAAGCATAGACTGCTAAATCACTTTAACTGAAAACCTACCCTAGCAAAGAAAACATAAAACTTTTTCAATAAAGGATAGTGCAAAAGCTTCATATCCTCATAATGAAAATATACAAATATAACTAAATAAATAAACCAACAGAGTTATATAAATATAATAAGAATATAGACAAAAAACAAACAGAAATCAAGCACTCAGGGCATCCATGCACCAGAGGCAAGATTCTGTATAAGTGCCGGAACTGAACCATAAAACGACATAGAGGTAACCGATAGGTCTCTTCATCAGGGAGCCTAACCAAATCAGTTACCTCAAGGGGAACTTTCTGAATAGGATGCAGGTAAGACCAAAAGACATCCCAAGGCCCCGAGTTCCCCATGGAAACATTTAGTCTAAAGAAAATGAAAAGACAAGCACAACTTACAGCAAGGGCTCAACGCACCGTACATGCAAGCACACAAATAAACCTAATGTAAAGCAAAAGATGCATACACACCCCAATTCCGTAAGTGACGGTTATGGCGAAACAGCAGCCAATTCTACCCTATCAGTTACATCATTGTAACAATACTACAGCACACCCCCTCATTACAGCTTAAACAAATGAAAACATAAACACTATCCTAAACATCTTTAAAAATTCCTGAAATTTTTAGGGAAATTGCTTTTACTTGAGTTTTCTTCGAAAATGCTACATGCCTCCAAAAAAATCCCCAGCATTGTTACATATGTTTTTTATTCTGTAAAGTTGTGAGTAAAAAATATTATAATAAATTTTATAGTTTAAGTTGCTATGGAAAATAGTAAATGTGATAACCTCAAAGTTAAAATCTAACCGTTTATCATGTATCCCTAATTTTATTTCTCTATTTTGAATTTTAATTTTTAAATCCAGATAAGTCGCACAAAGATTATTATCGTTAGTCCGGTTTAAAGTTAGTTCCTTTGGGTAGATTTGATTAAGAAATTCCAAATCATTGCAGTTAAAAATTATGAGGTCATCAATATACCTGAATACGGTAACATTATTTGAGTTAAGAAATTTAGTTTCGTAGGAATGTAAGAATATGTTTGCAAATGCGCTAGAAAAGCTATTTCCCATAAGTATATCCTTTATCTGTTTAAAGAAACTCAAGCCATGAAAGAGGTAGTTTTCAAAAATATTAAATTTACATAAATCAATCCAGTCACATTTTAAGATTAAAGTACTATCCAGATAAGCATCATAAAATTCTGAATAGATATTCATTAAATTATCATGCAGAATACTCGTAAACAGGTTTTCAAAATCAAACATGTGCATGCTATCTATATTCTTACTCTTTAAAAAATGTAGAACATCCTGGTTATTATGTATAATAAAGCTATTTTCGGTAACCTTGATTTTATTTAGAATGATTTTTAAATAGCTAAAGAACTTTTTACTGAACAAAGTGTTATAACAATATGTACTACATGTAACAAACCTAAATTTTGTAGGTACTTTATGGAATTTAATAGTAGGAAACAGGTAAGGGAATTTTAGGCTATTAATCTTAAACTTAAATTTTTTGCTAAAGGCTAAAATCCTATTATCTATTTCTTTTTTGGTAAGGTTAATTTTTTGATAGGTATTATTTGAGTTGTATTCCCTAGAAATTAACTGCTTAAAATAATCTTTACACATAAAACCAAAGTTATTCGCAGCCTTATCAACAACCGTAATAATAAGCTTATTTTTTAACCCTTTAATTTTACTGAATAGATCTTTGTTAAGAAAGAAACCCCTCTTGTCCTTTACACCATACTCTTCATAATTCCTCTTTATATCCTGTAAAATATGTACCTTCCACTCCATAAAACCTTCAATAGGCCAATTATACGTCCTTGATAATTTTACTATAAAATAATCCAATTCTTTAGTGGTAGAACTTATAATTTGCTTTAAATTTACCTTATTTCTTACCCTAAATTTTGAGCCCTTACTTAAGAGTTCCCTTAACCTAACATCTTTAACAATATTAAGATCCCCAGTTACAATATGCCCCAAATCTGGATTAACAAAGTTTTTAAACTCCTCAATATGATAATTACAACCAGCATTAGAAATTTTGCCTAAGTTATGACTATAAAAGTTGTAGTTACAGATTAGGTCCCTTAACGTTTTTTGATATTTAAAAGCGATAGCGATTTTCCCACAATCCTTGATTGGTAGTAATTTAGAATTATTGTGTACAATAGTAGGTAGTTTTAAATGCTCGAAATCTTTATCTAGAAAGTTTATAGTACAGTACTCTACCCCTACATTCTTTCCCCTCTTATGATCCAAATTAGTCAGGTTAAGCTTGTATTTAATTAAATCTAAAATTATAAGTTTTGTAAGCCTCGAAAAAAATTTAACTGAAGATAAATTATGTTTAATTAACCACCTTAAACCAGAATTTTTTTGGTTGAACAAATAATGTTTAATTATTTTAATGTTCTTAAAATCAATAAATAAATAACAAAGTTTTTGCAGATCATCCAGTTTCAATTTCATTTTTAAACTATTGCTACCTTTTCCTCTTTTTCCCCTATAATTAGAATGTTTATAATTAAATCGATCAATAACCATGAATTTTTTTATAAATGCAGTTAGTATCCAAATCCACCAGCCCTTCCCCGTTAAGTTTACTGTTTAAACCATACGGAAGTAGTGTTTTAAGCTTACAAATATATAAATTTTCAAAATCCAGCCTTTTGTTTAAATCATTAATCTCATCAATAATATATAATTTAGCCTGCTCGAAGGTGTGTACTTGGAAGTGTAGAAGTTCATAGTCAAAATAAGTGTCGTCTTTAAAATTTTTGATTGCAGATCTCTGGCTATTAACCCTTTTATTAAATTCAGTCCCCATTTGCCCAATATAGCATAAATTGCACTCTTGACACTCTATAATGTAAATTAATCCTTTACACTTACAAAATAAGTTACTATTACCGGAACCAACCCCCACTTGCCTACTATTGTACACAATAATTCTAAATTACTACCAATCAAGGATTGTGGGAAAATCGCTATCGCTTTTAAATATCAAAAAACGTTAAGGGACCTGATCTGTAACTACAACTTTTATAGTCATAACTTAGGCAAAATTTCTAATGCTGGTTGTAATTATCATATTGAGGAGTTTAAAAACTTTGTTAATCCAGATTTAGGGCATATTGTAACTGGGGATCTTAATATTGTTAAAGATGTTAGGTTAAGGGAACTCTTAAGTAAGGGCTCAAAATTTAGGGTAAGAAATAAGGTAAATTTAAAGCAAATTATAAGTTCTACCACTAAAGACTTGGATTATTTTATAGTAAAATTATCAAGGAGGTATAATTGGCCTATTGAAGATTTTATGGAGTGGAAGGTCCATATTTTACAGGATATAAAGAGGAATTATGAAGAGTATGGTGTAAAGGACAAGAGGGGTTTCTTTCTAAACAAAGATCTATTCAGTAAAATTAAAGGGTTAAAAAATAAGTTTATTATTACGGTTGTTGATAAGGCTGCGAATAACTTTGGTTTTATGTGTAAAGATTATTTTAAGCAGTTAATTTCTAGGGAATACAACTCAAATAATACCTATCAAAAAATTAACCTTACCAAAAAAGAAATAGATAATAGGATTTTAGCCTTTAGCAAAAAATTTAAGTTTAAGATTAATAGCCTAAAATACCCTTACCTGTTTCCTACTATTAAATTCCATAAAGTACCTACAAAATTTAGGTTTGTTACATGTAGTACATATTGTTATAACACTTTGTTCAGTAAAAAGTTCTTTAGCTATTTAAAAATCATTCTAAATAAAATCAAGGCTACCGAAAATAGCTTTATTATAAATAATAACCAGGATGTTCTACATTTTTTAAAGAGTACGAATATAGATAGCATACACACGTTTGATTTTGAAAACCTGTTTACCAGTATTCCGCATGATAATTTAATGAATATCTGTTCAGAAATTTATGATGCTTATCTGGATAGTACTTTAATCTTAAAATGTGACTGGATTGATTTATGTAAATTTAATATTTTTGAAAACTACCTCTTTAATGGCTTGAGTTTCTTTAAACAGATAAAGGGTATACTTATGGGAAATAGCTTTTCTAGTGCATTTGCAAACATATTCTTACATTCCTACGAAACTAAATTTCTTAACTCAAATAATGTTACTGTATTCAGGTATATTGATGACCTCATAATTTTTAACTGCAATGATTTGGAATTTCTTAATCAAATCTACCCAAAGGAACTAACTTTAAACCGGACTAACGATAATAATCTTTGTGCGACTTATCTGGATTTAAAAATTAAAATTCAAAATAGAGAAATAAAAATAGGGATACATGATAAAAGGTTAGATTTTAACTTTGAGGTTATCACATTTACTATTTTCCATAGCAACTTAAACTATAAAATTTATTATAATATTTTTTACTCACAACTTTACAGAATAAAAATCATGTAACAACGCTGAGGATTTTTTGGAGGCATGTAACATTTTCGAAGAAAACTCAAGTAAAAACAATTTCCCTAAAAATTTCAGCAATTTAAAAGTTTTTAAAAAAACCACTCAACAGAATATTAATTTCTGTAGAGTAAAAAAAAATGTTGCTGTGCCATACGACCATGCTATGCATATACGGGCTGATGTGCCAGAGTGTCATGTGACTAAATGCAAGCTTGTTTTGCCGTGCCTACGAGTTTTTGGGGAGTGAAACGTGTTTGCACCTGATGGATTCCTAAACTCTTGACACCGAAACAAATGCAGCATTGAGTTAATGTGTGCCCAGAATGGAAAGAAAGGCTGAAACAAGAAGACCACAACTTCTTAAAATGCATCATTACAGCAGATGAATCTTGGTTGTATCATTGTAACCCCACAATGAAACAACAATGAATAGAAGCATCCTTCTTCGCCTACACGAAGAAAGCAAAAACTGTAAAACTGGCTGGTAAAGTTATGAATATAATTTTTCTTTAATACAAAGGCATTGTTTACCAACACACTGTAAAACTCAGAAATACTGTAAACGGCTCATACTACATGGATGTTTTACGGATAATGGTACAGCATATCAAAAGGAAGCATCCATTGCTGAAACATGGCTTCTTATTGCACCACGATAATACAAGGCCACATATTGCTGATTGTGTAGTAGATGTTTTGTAGAAGAACAACATGGAGATCCTACCGCATCCTCCTTACACTCCTGATCTCGCCACGTACAATTTCTGGCTGTTTCCTCAGTTTAAGAAAGCCCTGAGAGGCTGCTATTTCAAAGCATGTATAAAAGCTGCAGAGGCGGTTTTGAAACAACTCTAAAAAAATAGACTTTCATATGTGTTTAAGAAGTGGTTGGGACTTTGGGACAAATGCATCACATCTCATGGCAGTTACTTCGAAAAAGACCATGTAAATGATGACGATTAAAGGTAATCTGTTTTTTGTATAAATATAGTCTTATTACTTATTGAACAGCTTACATATATATATATATATATATATATATATATATATATATATATATACATATATACACAGAGTTATTATTATTATTATCATGCACATTTTTATTATCTACTAAAAATAGTTGGTAAGTTTTAGTCTGGGGTTTGAAATACACACATTTCCTTCAAAAACTGAAATTTGCAATGTTACATAAATTCACTAGTGTCCTTCAATATATTAAAGGGATTTTATAAAGAATTATAGTGACTAGATTCATAATTATAAAATATATACTTGAGGAATTACTTTCTTCATTTTTTTTCCTACGCCGAGTCACAGTCAAGAGATCATAGCTCTCCTCTAGCAACCCAATACAAAGTAGCTCTGTTTTTCCAGCTGTCAGTAGTAAATCTATAGTCCTTTAATAAGGTACACGTCATAAGATTATTAAAATTCATAATGTCTCCAGATGAACAAAGTGGACAGTCAGGAGAGTTTACCAAACTAATGCGGTGAAGGTGGCAAAATAAAAAGTCATGTAAAGTGGTGATTCGAAAATTGGCAGTGGAAATATGTTGAGGCAGATCCATTGGAATAGGATTCTATTCCAACATTATTTAAGGAATTACTGATTTGCATATATTTAATTTTTATTAACATGTAATGAAATGATTATTTTGCATATGATAATCAACTCTCAATAAAATGATAAATTTCATACCTTTATTTAAGCACTGCACCATATCTTTATCAAAATTCTTTTTTAGAACACTCCAGCAATCTGACTGTGGTAATCTATTAGATATAATAAGCAGTTTCTGTAGCTTGATACGTGCTTCACATAGTCTGTGCCATAATTCTAGAAAAGGAATTTTTTGAATAAGTGAAAATAAATATGCATCATTTACTGAAAATTACAGGAAATTCTATTCAAACAGGACTGAAACTTGATTAGAAGATTGAAATTATTCACATCAAAAGAAGGTAGAAGAAAATGAATATCAGACATGCAGAATGCATGGGTAGCAAAGAGGAGAAGGGGAAAGCAAAGTAATTTTTCTTGACATCACAATTTTAAAAATGCACAAAAAAGAACTCATAAGTAGATCTGTGAATAAAATAGATGGCATAGAAAAGACCTTTTATTTTAAAATTATTTGAAATTTAAGTAAGAAGAGCTAAAAATTTAAATTAACATTTTCTTTTTTTATAGCAAAACTACTTTTAATCAAAAGAGACATCTGTTTTTTCTTAATTTCTGTAACTTCAGAATGTAATTCTTGTATTTCATTCATTTGAATAGGACAGAACTCGAAAACTCTGAATTTTGATTGGGTCTTTGTATTTTAATTCATAACTTGTCAGCCATAACTCAGTTAAACATTTGTGCAGATAAGAGTTAATTTGAAAATACTAATTTTCTCCCCTTCTTTCAATTCTCACAGACCATGATGATTGCTTTCACATTTTCTTTTTTCCATACTGACATTGTTGTCTTAAAATATCCCTTTTCTATAATTGTGTCAAGAAGATGCATCAGTTTTCAGGAATTTCCGATAAACTTCTATACCTTCCCTGTGTTGTCTGGTATCCTCATCCTACAGGAAGAGGATTTAAACTCAGGGGTTGCTGCTCCTTTCAGATATTGGGAGAAATCATGATTAATAATAGCTCCTTATACCACTATTGAAATTGAAATCCTCTAATATAGAGAAATTCAATATTTGAAAACCTTTTATCCTTTTATATTTCATATCTGACACAAATTTGTTAAATCACATATTGAAATCTTCTTTTAATTACTTTATTGAGATTATGGTAATTTGCAAATATTATGATTAATAGCAACAGAATCTCAGCACAGTTTTCTAAAATGGCTGGAGTGTTCTTTTACTGTACATTGCAGGGTGTAAATGATTTTAATCAAATTATTAAAATCATGATTTGAATCAAATAATTTTCTTAAATCACCGATTTTAATCAAAAAAATTATTTCATGCATTACTTTGAAAAGATTTTTTGTATATTTTCCTGAAGGTATTAAATTTAAATATAAACAGAAAAGAAAGGAGACTTTTAGGTATATCTTACATCTCATTCATATAATTCAACATTTCTACTCCCTGTATCCTTTGCTTCTTGGAAAATTTTCCATTGTGTGTATTGGTCTACTTTAGTTATCAATCTTGTTACAGTGAAAGTGCAATTACTTAATCTTGATTAGCCAGATATGTTTCTGAGAATAAGTCAGAAACGAATCCCGAGTACTCTTGGATCCTAATTACTATGGAAAGGAATGTTCAACAATAAATAAAAAAGACCAAGCTTTAAACTTAGTTAAAAAAAAGTATGGAGATACCTTCTTATTAAATATTTTACTAAAATTCATTGTGTGCTCTCCTCTTTGTCATGAAACTTCAATAAAAAAACTTTAAAATCATTAAATACTTTACAGTAGTGGAAATCAATAGCACTCCTAAAGAACTGTATGGATCAGAAAGAGTTTGATATAATACAGATGCTATGTACCACAAAAGGAACAACTGCTGGAATAGAGAGGATGTTTTCCCCTTTTACACTTGTACAGAGCAAATTGTGAAACCAATTAGGTGTAGAAAAGGCAGCTAAATTAGTGTTTATTTCTAAATCTTTAAATAAAACTAATTAATTTTTAAATATTTTGATAATTGTAGATAACAAAATAAAACTATTTTCTTTTTTGATTTTTAGCTTGAAATCATTTCATTATTAGTTGCTTTGTTTTTTTATTTCATTTTTTGATTTTAAATTATTAAAAATTATTTTGTTAACAATGATCAGCAATGTTTGAATTTGAAAATATTTACTTCCTATTTATGCATTTATTATAAAGTAGTATAGTATATAATTTTAAATCTATGGTATATATAATAATTTATATCACATAAAATTGAAATTTTAAAAAATTGTGATTAAAATTTAAAAAATCTGATTGAAATCAAAAATCTATTTTTTTTTTAAATCAGGATTTCTATTTTTATTTTTACACCCTGATACACTGTAATTTGCAGTGTTCTCTTACTGTACTCTTACTCTAATGTTCTATTTGAGGCTTAGAAATAATATTAACACTTTGGTAGCTTGTATTTTCTTGGTAGAACATTCAAGAAATAAAAGCAAGTTTGCTTTTTGGAAAAACAAACCACTTAATATTACAGGTATCAACAATAAGTCAGTCAATTTTAGAAAACTTATTTTACCTTCCTTAGGTTTAATTTTGAAGGTATACTAGTTTTCAAGGGGAATTTTTACTTAAACACTTTGAGTTCGTAAGAGAAAATCTAAAGGCTTCTAAAAATTTTCCCTTTTTCATGTCAGGCTCAGATGAGAAAATGTCCAATCTCCTATAATAAAATAGAAGCTGGATTGCTTTATCACTCAAAGATGGGTTTGCAAGCCTGATTACCGCCCACAAAGGGTTAAAAAATGTATAGGAATCAAGATTTTTGAAATCTCAAGTTCTAGTAAGATTCTTTCTCTACCCTAAATTAAACTACAAACTCAAAACTCTCCTTAATTATTAACAATGAATTTCAATTTCCAGTAGGAATTTAAATGACAGAAATGAATTTTAATTCTTAGAATTAGAAAATATCTTTAAAATCTTATAATATAAACTTCATAAAAAGACACATAAAAGATTAAATACCTTGCTGTGCTTTAACAGCAGCTCCTTTCTCCATTTCATTTGTAACATCAATATTAGAGAATTTCTTATTTAAATCTTCATCTAAAATATCAAAATAAATTAGTTCCAAGTATAAAGAATATTGCAGAAACTCCTTGTTAAATTCAGAAAGAAAAACAAACAAAACAACGGAACTAAGTACTTCATACATATGCACAATCATGTCAGCAAACTTACTAAAAAAAACTTTGTTTTCAATAATCAAATAATTAAGAGGCAAAATCTATGGCTGTCTAACATCATCAAAACACTTTTATTACATATTTATCCTCAGATGATGAAACGTTCAGGATATTATAATAAAAAAAAGTTTTCCTGACAGATGAGGTGCAAAAATAAAATATCATTAATAACAGAAAAATAAAATATTAAAAATGAAATTCTGGGATATGTAATACTAAATTTTACATCACAAGCAAATTGTTTCTAAAAAAGATCTTCTCACAGGCAGTCTAGGTTAGTATTTATGACCCAAGTGAATTCATAATGACCTTTAAAAGAGAAAGCAAATGCACAGGAAAATTTTCTTTCATACACATCAGTATATCTGTCAGAATTCTCTTGGACTATGTGAAACAGGCAACAAAACCAATACCTTTCATATTACTGAATTTTATAGAAATAAAATTAAAGAGCAATTTTGGAGAACAAGATTGTAATGCAATAGAAAATGGAAAAGCATTTAAAGGCTTCATTAAGACAGTAGTAATTATTTTTTAATCAGTGAGATACTATTTAAATTCACTCAGCTTAAGTTCCTTCTCCAACACCAGATAATAGAATGCAAATGAATAATGAATAAAATTTGATAATATTTAAAATAAGAGATTAACGATAATAAAATAACAAGGAAAATTAATAGAAACAAAATGATTTATTTCAAAATGCAAAATCTTTTGAGTTTAACCATAAATGAGCAGGAACAACTTTTCTTTAAGGTATACAATTTCTTGTCGAACTAAGTTTATTTCCAGTGCATTACATAACTTAGATTATAATTTTCAAATGCAAATCTTAAAAAGTGAAAACTTACTACTTTCAACATCAGATACTTCAGATTCATCTGAATCTTCCTCCTCCACACTATCTTCATCACTAAAATTTTAGAATGGAAATTAGAGAGAGAGAAGTTGCTTAAGATATAATTCAAAATTCTTATTCTAGAAGATTGATTACATTTAAAAAAGGAAAAAAAAAACTATGAAAAGAGTTTTCATAGGTATCCAAGTATTCTAGATTATCCTTAAGTAAAGTTTAAAGAGAGTGCAAGTGATTACTAATAATTACTAATGCTGACAGTCTTACATATTTCTCATTACTTCAAGTTCTTTCAATAGCACAACTCTATTTTTCAAGAACATATTTTTCATTTCTTGTGTTCTATGACTCTACTCTAATTTGAAGTAAACAAAACAACAATTACTGATTTGAAATACAGTGGAGACCCGATAATCTGAACTTCGGTAATCCGAAACCAAAAATCAAAAAGAACTAAGGCTACAATAAAACCATAGTGATACTTAGTATTATAAAGTATATTGCTGAAAATTACAAGAAAATTCAAAGTTAGACAATGTACTGGATTAATTACATTGGATTGAAAAAAACTGTTACATTTTTTTGTCGAAGAGAAGAATACCTCTCCCTTGAAGCCAAATTACGTGGTGCTACATCAAATACAGCCGCAACATCTGAGTGGGATATTCTCTGCTCACTGTCCCGTCTGCTTCACCTTCACTCTCGTCTGAGTGTTGACAGGCTCTTTTAAATCCATTTCAACAATCTATTGATCATCTAAAATCTTACACTCTACTGTACTAAGCAGCGTTCTGCTCTCTTATCACTCATTTTGTCCTGAGAATTCATAATGTTTAGACAGATCTTATAAAATAAACTGTGTAATCACACAAAACATGTAATATTTATGTAATCACATGTTATTATGCAATTTACGTAAACTTTAAGAATGATTTTGTTTAATCTGAAAAATTTTTTAGTCTGAAAAGGGTCTGGTCCCAATCATGTCGGATTATTGGGACTCCACTGTATGTTGTTTATGATTTTCATTTTGATACCTTACTGATAATTTACTTATTCTAAAGTACACAAATTCATAAATAAAAAAAATTTTCCCGAGTTCCTCAGTTTTAAAAATTAAAATAAATATTTCTTTATTTAACATTTTTAGTTTATTTTTACTTTCTCTGGGTTATACATCCAAAGCAGGTACACTTATATTCAAACCTATGTATAAAATTTATTAATTATATTACAACACAAAATTTAAGCCACAGAGCTAATTAAATTCCTTAACCACATAAGTTTAGATCATTAATTAAAAGAGAAACAAATATGCTCTCAGAAACAATGCTATAATTTGTTCATAAATATTCATTTATAATACAAATCACACATAAGGAAAATTGTAAAAAAATTTCTATTTATAGATTTTCTTTTACATTTTATATATATATATATATGTGTGTGTGTGTGTCTACGCACAAAATCTAATCAATACAGGCTCTCTCAAAATTCATTATTAATGAAATCTTTTATATTGAACTTGAATATAAGTGTACATTGGAGCACTACTATGTTGCCAAAAGATTATTGAATTTTAGGATTCATGAGCTAATACTATCTAATATCACTTCCTAAATGTTTTTTTATAAGATTTTTAAAATAACAGTTATCAAACTCAAACAGAATAGATGAAATTTTTTTCCTAAGCTCAACCACTTTAAATAAACTTTTATTTTCAAGTGGTAAATAAATAATAAATTTTAATTTAAAAATTTAATTTTACTCTAAGAGTGACACAGAATTTAAGCATATCTCTCAGCACCTTGGCAAAGATTGTTTTTTTATGGAGCTTTTAAAATTTTCCAGATCACCATCACTCAACTCCTCTTCTTCCTCCTCCTCATCATCATCGTCATCCACATCATCATCCAGTAGCTCTTTTTCATCAGAATCTAAATCCTTATTCATTTCACCTGATAAATCTTCTAATTCTTTCCCATGTTTAGGTAATTCTTTTTCATCTAAGAAAAAAAAATTATAATAATTATAATTCAAACTAAACAAACACTATATTGTGAAAAAACCTTATATTTATTACAATAAAAAGTTGAAAAATATAATCAATTTCTCTGTGAATTAATCGTTAATCATATGTATGAATCAAAGAAGAATAAAATACAAATTAATTAGTTAGCAGCCTTTAAAATTCAAACTAAACAAACACTATATTGTGAAAAAACCTTATATTTATTACAATAAAAAGTTGAAAAATATAATCAATTTCTCTGTGAATTAATCTTTAATCATATGTATGAATCAAAGAAGAATAAAATACAAATTAATTAGTTAGCAGCCTTTAAAATTCAAACTATTCACTTGGCAGATTTCAAACCCACACTATTCTATCAAATGCCAGCACTCTAACCACTTAGAATTACTCTCAAAAAGAATTCATAAGAATTAGAATGTATATTCCTTTCTGCAGCCGAAAATATCTCAAAATTATAGTTTTTAGGAAGATTATTCAATTATCTGAAAGACAGATAACAAAAGTAATAATCTTATATTTGGTGTTATGAATTGGTACTATGAATTGTACATAAAGTTTAATAGAGGCATATAAAATCCTAAAATGAATGACTTTTTCTAGTTTATTTAAAAATTGCAATTCTTTATCATAAAATCAGAAGAAAATATCAAATTAAAATGAATAAAAACATTCAAAAACATGCACACAGTTTGCTTTTCTTCTAATAAAGATACATTGGGTTATGTTTATAATGATCAGGAATAACACTTCCTTTGCAGCCAATGACAACTTCAAGTAGTGTAAGGCTGACGACTTAGGTTTGTTATATAGTAAACTGAACTGCTTTACAGTTTCTGCACAGACACAAACACAGATATATACAAATACCAGGTGAGAACAACAAGGAAAAAAACAGCTGATACAGAGCATATCTTGTTACCCATTTACCTTTATTTAATTTTGAAAATTTGATAAACCATCTATTATTTCAGTTTATGCACTAAAATCATACATGAAAACTTAGTCAATATATAGCTTCATAATTTCAACTCATTGGCTAAAACAAAAATGTTTTCATTCAACAATTAAAAAACTAAACCTACAGGAATTAGCTATTATTAAGAGAGGTAAAAAATAATTTTCTGATTTCCAGATATATCCTGATTATGGTAAAAAACTTCTTGAGCCAAGGGCAGCTAAGTGGTAGAGCACTTAGATTTTGACTGGGAGTGCTCAGTTCGAAACCCAATGAATGCCATTAAATGCCTCTGTGTTCAGGTCAGGTACGGGACGTTTTATCATAAACCAGAAAGTCCTTCCATATGGTCAAAGGTTGCGCTCGGGGCTCAAAATTGAGGTGGCACCAGGGTATAATGTTGACTCACCTGTATGGTGCTCCCAGCTAAGAAGTAGTCAACAATTTCCACAGTACAGTATGTAAATGTCTCTGGACAAGTGCTTCCCCATAAAAAGTATAAATAAATAAATAAATAAAGCTCTTTTATACTTTAGGTATGTTATTCTAAATTAGCTATCTATTGTGATAAACACTTGTCCCTTTTATACAAAGATATTAAGCAGATATAATTGAAATGATATAACAGAAAGTTAAAGTCACATCAATTCTATCTTAGTACATGAAAAAGTTGAAAAAAATATAAATTTCTCATTTATTTGTCTATCTAAAAATTAAAAAAAATTTCTATAATCCCAGTTCTTTTATGAATCAGCCAATAATGATACCTACGTAAGTTTTAATTGTATTACAGTCGTATATAGATGTGTGTGTTAAGTCTAGAATCAGAACATTTATTTCCATTTAACAACATAAAACAAATCCAGGATAAAAAATTTATACTGAAACAATTTTTCTCTTTGTATCCTTCATTAACTGATGTCTAACTTAAATTCCTCGAACATGATATTTTCCCCTAAGTTAAATGTTTCTTAATTGCATCCAAATTTTACTCTGAATGTTCTTCATTTAAAAATGTATATATATTACAATAAGTGGTGAAAACATTACTCAACTGCGATGCTCTGAAATTTTAGTTGTTTAGGGCTCATGATTTCTCCAATTTTCATCAGAACCACCAGATATTTCCAAAAAAAAACTGGTCTTCCCAGTCACATCCACTCAGAGGTCTATACAAATAGTTTCAAATAACAATAAAAAAGAAAGCAAGGCTAAGATTCCTTCTTACCCCTGTTGCTCGCCAAGATGATTTTGCACCAATCCTTGTGGTGCGGCTTGGAAAACCTACCTCGACAAGCTACGTCACAAGGGTTGCTGTAATAGTAAGCTAGCCAATTTAGAAGGCCAAAGGTCAGTGCACAGATTTTTTTTCTGCTGTATTTGCTGCTTGACCGCAATTGGATTATCTTTATCTAACACGTGCTTGGTAATTATACGATTTTCAAATCTCATTTTTATAGTTTTTATATTTTATTTAAGCTTAATATACTTATCCATAGCATATTTATACATATATAAATAGCTTACTATACTAATATATTTATATTAAACTGAAATAAATTACACAAACTTTTTGCAAACATTTTTTTGCACGAGTAAATTGTATGATTTTTTAATCTGACTTTCTTTTGTTTATATATTTTATTTTAGCTTAATATATTTATACATAGCATATGGGGGCTGAAGGTGCCTTGAGTGGATGGCGGATCTGTACTGTCTGTCCGGCATCCTTGAGCCCTACAATAATGAAAAATGTCACCGAACTTGGAAAATTAACCCTTGGCTGCATATACAGGTATTGCTACATAGCGACTGGTCTTCAGGTGATTCATGGGCCGATATGCGAAAGCGGAGGGGACCAAGGTGTCAAAACAAGTTATACCTAGCATATTTATACATATATATAAAATAATACATTTATATTAAATTAAAATAGATTGAATTAGATTGGTAAATTTGAATTTATTTTTACTTCATTTGTAGTGATTAAGTTTGTCAATTGGATATTATTTTAGAATTTTTGGAACGAAGTTCTTTTATGCGGCTTACAGTAGAGTGAACTGGCAGGAATCGTCATATAACGAAAAAGCGTTATGCCCCCTTCATAAGAGCTTTTTCTCAAAGACTCTTTGGCTGAATAGTTATCGCATCGGACATCGGGCTGCAGTTCGATGCTCTGCAGTACTGCAGAGGACCCCAGTTCAAGCAATATTTTTTATCCACTTGTGTACCTTGTATTAATTTTGAAACATCATAGCAAAGCTTTTAATAACACTGTTAGTTACATTTTCATAAGATAGATGGCAGCAGGAATACAACTGCGATATCAGTAAAAGATAGGCGTTCAATTCATACCAGACCTGCCTTAGTATTTGCTATATTTTCAGTATTTTAAAGTCAGTTTACATCTTTAAAAGTTTTATAAATTTATTTTAGAGGTACGTAGCTTTTATAATTATTAATAAAATACTTCTTTAATCTTTTATAAAAAATACAAGTATAATTTCAATTTTATGTATCAAAAATGATACATGGTGTGCTTACGCCATTTTTTTAGGAAATGGCGGGAAGAAAGTTTTTAACACAGAAAGAAATTGAGGAACTTATGAACAGATCGTGAAGTGATCATAGTGAAGATGGATTTGATTCAGAAAGCGATGGCAGCACAGATGATCCTAATTATAAACCAAACAATGTTTGTGATGAAATTTTTTATGGTAGTAGTGATTCGGAAGATGAGGTATCATTACTTGATAATAGCGATGTTCTTGATCTGCCTAATGGTGGGAACATGCCCAAAACTAATAGAAATAATACAGGGAGAACAAAGCCTGCAATCCACTGGAAGAAAACTAATTTACTTCTAAATGATCATCAAATTTTATTCCGAGGTGACGAGAATCTCTGTCCTGAAATTATGAATTTAAACACACCTCTAAATATTTTTAGTTATCTTTTTGCAGAAGATTTGATTGAGCATATAGTTCAAGAAACAAATTTATTCAGTATGCAAAAAAACCCAGAAAAGTGTGTCAATGTAACGAATTTAGAAATTAAACAATACATTGGTATTTGTATAATGATGTCTATTGTACATGTACCAAACACTAGGGCATATTGGTCACCTGCCATATGCAATGATGTAATAAAATAATGTATGTAATTAAAACGCTTTGAAAAGATAAGAGAATTTCTATATTTTAATGACAACAGTAAACAACCACCACATGATGACCCTCAGCATGATCGTTTATATAAACTTTGACCAGTTGTCAATGCTTTACTTGAAAGATTTTATACCATCCCTATGGAATCACATCTTTCTGTTTAAATGTTTAAACTTATTTTTTGTTTGTTATTGTTTTAATTCACACGAGATTTATATTGTGTCATTAATTTATTTTTGTTGGTGATTAAATAATAAAATTAATCCGATTAAAAATTATGCTAGGTAGCATCTAAATCAAAATAATTTATATATCAAAATTTTTAATTTTAATAAAAATAATTAATTTATATATTAAAATTTTTAATTTTAATAAAATAGAGAGAGAGAGAGTTGGTTGGATAAAAGAGGGCTGCGCTTTTTGGCGTGACAAAAATACACTAATATAATCAATAGAAATCTACATATTAAATCACGTTTAGAGTTGAAAAAATAACGTAAGGAACTTCGTTCCTGACGGGGGTCCCCCGACCACACAATTTTTTTTTTTTTACTTTGTAAAAAATTCTCATCTTTTATTTTTACTTTAGTAAATTAAACTAAATAGTTATGTTGCCCATTAGCAGTATTGCTTCTAAATATCAGGCTGCATTAGTTAGTTAGACTCTTCAAGTCGGATTGCAAAATCGGCAGTAAACATGCTTTCGGTTTGGACGGTATCTCCAATAGGTTATTTGTAGTTGATATTTCTCCTTTTTTACCGATTTCTAAGAGAATGTTCTCTTTGGTGAGTTTTCAGCTTTTTTTTCTTCTTCCAAGAATGACATTTTTTAATAATAAACTTCAATATTTTTAAAAATCATCACTGGATATTTACAAGTAAGTTTTATTTATTAATAAATTTCTTTTTCTCTTGCTTTATTGAAAAAGTTTAATAAATAAGCTGTGTTGCCTGTTATCCGACAAGTAGTGCGAAGGGGCAGGGTTTAAGAACCAGTCCTACTTACTCGCTATGGAGATGGTAGGGGTAAACAACAATGGCGCCAAGGTTGGCAGGAAAAAAATGGCTTGGCGAGCAACCGGGGCAATTAGGAAGCTGTTCCAAAAGCAAATTTTCAGTTACCTACCATCACGGAAAAACTTGCTAAGTGATTTTCGAGACACTTTTTTCCCAGTATATTCGGGATGATTATCCAACAACACTGCAGATCTACTTCTTAATTCACTCCTTGCAAACAATGTTTCATCATTATCATCATTGTATTTATTAACTTTGGCAGCATCTATGGAAAAAACAGAGTTGAGTAGTTATAATTAAAAATATCACTTGATTATAAATTTACAGTTAAGAGAACAATAAATTACACACAGAAAAAAGTTATGTAAAATATTTATGCTTTACCAATATCATCGTCATCTGGATCCAGAACTTTCGGTGCAGGATTAGTAAGTAATGATATCGCCTCCGACAATGACGCCATTGTTCACCTCTGAAGAAGTCTTATCTCTTTCTCAACAAACAAGCTAAGTCCTAATAATGCAATATATATATAAATTCAGAAATTAAATTAATCGGGTAGATGTTTAGGATATGACAAAAGTTTACAAGCACCGTATAATACTTAAGGGTTGGTTACAGCAAAAAGTACAATTTTCTAAAATATCTGTATAAATGATGAGATGAAATGAACATAGGTAATTATAACACAGCAATTTTAATTAATCTTAGTGTACAGCATTTATAAAAGTGAATTCAATGATTAACCTAAAACTTGGACAAATCAACAGTAAATGAACTATTTTAAATTGGATGGATCTGATTCATAATAAATAACAACATTTTAAGTTAATTAGAATTTAAAACTAACCTTGTGAAAACAACGACGATCACGTGTATCTGTAGAAACGAGGTTTGTTTATTCCCTGATTCGAATATTCGAATGGATTAGTTGTTGTAAAATATGAATGATTCAAGCGAGTGACTTTACAATTCGAACTCATTCGAAAGTATCGAAGCTTTAGATGGGGAGAAAAAATCTAAGCTCTAAAGTTGAAGCCATAATGGTGAAAAACAAAACTTCTATTCTCTCTAATTACTTAAAGAGACTACAGTTGAAACAGTTTTACATGTTTTACTTCAACAGTACTTTTTTCTTTTTTTTTCACTAAGTTAAGGCCGGTTGACATAGAATCCATCAGCATTAGCGTTTCTCGTATTGAAATATATTTAATCAATGACAAACCTCCAAAACATTGACCCCGAAATTGCTAATTTCTGTGATTGGTTTAAAATATGTCAATATGAGAAACGCTGACGTTGACGAATTCAGGGCCTTACTCAAGGTTCTATAAAAAATAACTCGGGTAGAAAAAAAAGGTCTATTTTTAAGTACATTATGTACTCTTTCGGGGGTATTTGCCTCAAAATTTCTCGCACATTTTAAATTCTGAGTAATTTCTCTTCCAGCTGAAGATCGCTAAACTCAGCGATTACAAAAAGTGAACTCAAATTAGCAGACGTTAGAGAGTTTACAAAAAGTTGAGTGGAAAAATCCTTTAGAGAGATTGGTTAAGCTGAATATTTCCCACAGTTAGAGACCAATAAGAGCCTGTTCACATAGGAGTCCGCTACTGAGCGTTAAGTATTGAAATATATTTAACCAATGACAAACCTCCAAACGATTAGCAATGAAATTTTTAACTCCTATGATTGGTTTATTTTCGTCCTAACGTCATCTTTCCCTTAACGCTACGCAATGGACTCCTATGTGAACAGGCCCTAAATAATAAGTGCTGTCATGCCTAAGAATTTGGCGTTTTCATTTGACGGATTTGCTTGCTTTGAAATCCTGGAATTCCCAAAATTAAGTGGTCTGTCCATAAAAAATTGAGTAATTACTCAATTTTATACCAGAAAAAGTGTTTATATGTATTTAAATGCTACAAAGTGCTTTTGACTTTTCCAACTAGATGGGGCTAAGTGTCTTTATTTGTCCTTTTTGTATGTAAATGTATTTTCTGTAAATAAATGTTAGTTGGAATGTAGTCCTTGAACGAGTCCTTACAACATTTCGTAGCAGAGCGTGGTTGATTTCTTCTCGGTGAAGAGTGAGACGTATCGACGTCCGGTCACCGATGAATTAAAAATGCAGCTGTGAGATCTCCTAAAGCGAAAGTTAAAAGATAGCAAAAGAAGAAAATGGATAAAAAATATGCAAAGCATCCCGTTGTTGAATAGTGGCAATTATTTATTCTGATCTATGAAAATCAAGTCGATTTTAATAGACGTTATCTATTAAGATAGGCCAGAAGATTTAAAAGCACAAGTAGATTGGAATTTAAAAAATGCTGACGCAGTAGCCTATATTTTGCTATCACTTTCAGATGAACAGAACACAAGCGTCTATAGACAGCAATCTAAATCCAGCATCAGTTTCGTTTTGCTTCTGCTGCCATCTGTTGACTTATATAGGAATCTTTTTATTTTAATAATTACATCAAAAAAAGTTTGTTATATGAAAATAGTCAACTTTAATAGTGATCTGTCATTCCTTCATACTTCAGCATCATTTCCTCATTTATTCAATAATTTAGCATAAAAATGTAACCACTTTAAAATAAATTTTTATATTTTAAAAGTTTGATAAATTTAAAATTTGATTTTTAAAAATTATATGTTAAAGCAAATTTAAATTATTGCAATTTAAAACTTTAAATTTTTTAATTTATGCAACTTAATATTTTTAATTAAAGTTTATTAAATACATTTATTTTCTAATTAACAAATTAAAATTAAAAAAATTAAAATTATTGTGGATATTTGAAGAAAGTAAATTTAAAATTCAATAATATACTTATTTCAATTTATTCATTTATTTATTTTGTTAAAATCTCTTTAAATCCTGTGTTATATATGTAATTCAGATTTTAAAACATACTAAATTACGTAGAAGTAGAAAAAAATCTTATAATAAAAAGATTCATATATAAGTCAACAGATGGCAGCAGGAGCTAAACGAAACTGATGCTGTATTTAGATTGCTGTCTGTAGACGCAGGAGTTGCTCGGGGTAGCGAATTGCTCATCACAGATCCGTAGTTTGCTGTCAGGAGTTGCTCGGGGTAGCCAATTGCTCACGACGTCTCTCTGGGTCTACGCTGCTATCGCCATCTACTGGAGAGAATAAGTAACAATTGCTTAACATGTAAGATATGAGTATGAATAATCGGGAAAAAATTACAAACTTTTCCAATACTATTTTTTATTTAATTGTGTAAATGCTAAGTTTTCAACATATACTGATGCAGAAAAAAGTTACTTCTTACAATAAATTTAGAAAATACAAAAATTGAAATTAACTTTATACAACTGGTTCTAGTTAATTATTTTTAATTTGTATTTTTTAATGATAATATAAAGAAATTTAATTGGATTCTGGCCAAATATTCCAGAAAATATATTTTTTTCATTTAATTGTGTAAATGCTAAGTTTTCAACATATACTGACGCAGAAAAAAGTTACTTCTTTCAATAAATTTAGAAAATACAAAAATTGAAATTAACTTTATACAACTGGTTCTAGTTAATTATTTTTAATTTGCATTTTTTAATGATAATATATAGAACTTTAATTGGATTCTGGCCAAATATTCCAGAAAATATATATTTTTAAGTTATCAAATTATATACTAACTGAGGTAAATAAATTTATAATTTTATTTCATAACAACTATATAAATTATATGATTATAACTTATGATTTTTTAGGCACACTGCCTTAGGTACAAGTAACTCTACAAATTTGTTGAATATAAAAGTTTTTTTCTTTTTTTGTCATGTACCAGACATCTTGAAATTAAATTTTTTTTTATAAGCTATATAAGAAAAAAAGTTAGTATTTACACTGTAGTTGGATCTGTTTGAGCTATGTAAGTAAAGCTAGTAAACAATATGAATTGTAAATTTTTTAAACAATACATATAATTGCTTAACAGTGATACGGCGAAGCTATTAAGTAGCTTTCATTGTTGGAATGGTCTTTATCAGAAAATCACAACGAATGATTGATATTTGTTGTAACAGTTGTAGCTGAGGTTGCAAATGCAATAAAATTTTAAAATGTATCAGGATGAACTCAAAAGTAAGTGGTAAATATAAAATAAAATCTTGGAGGAATTTCTGTACTTAAAGATGGGTACCAAGTCCTGTTTTTTTTTTTTTCTAGATCCATCTTAGAAAGACACTTTTTTATGTACCTATGCAGCAACAAGAAATCAGATGAAATGACAATGCTTAGAAAGGTTATTTAATACGATTTTTACTTTTATATCAAGAGAAAAGAGTCAGCACATCAGATAGGTGTTAAAAATTAAATACTTCATTTAAAAATTTTAAAGCCTTAGGCAAAGTTTTCTTTACATAGATTTTCATTTAATTTTTAATTTCAAAGTCAATTAGATAGAAACAGAAAAAGTGATTAAAGAAATCAAAATAACTATGGAGACATAATTTTTAAATTTTTTTTATTATTCAAACAGATATTTATTCGTTATGAGTGATCATATATCAAATCGGAATGGTATCAAAGAGTCAAATTGAAATGACGAGAAAAGATTTTATTACAATATGTACAATTGAAATTGTTTTGATTATCCATTTTATAATTGACTACGCATGAAACACGTGGTCCGAAAGTTTACAAAACAGAAAAAATATTCTATGCAATAGATGGCGCTACAGTACTCAAGAGACAGCAGACTACGGATCTGTGATGAGCAATTCGCTACCCCGAGCAACTCCTGCGTCTACAGACAGCAATCTAAATACAGCATCAGTTTCGTTTAGCTCCTGCTGCCATCTGTTGACTTATATATGAATCTTTTTATTATAAGATTTTTTTCTACTTCTACGTAATTTAGTATGTTTTAAAATCTGAATTACATATATAACACAGGATTTAAAGAGATTTTAACAAAATAAATAAATGAATAAATTGAAATAAGTATATTATTGAATTTTAAATTTACTTTCTTCAAATATCCACAATAATTTTAATTTTTTAAATTTTAATTTGTTAATTAGAAAATAAATGTATTTAATAAACTTTAATTAAAAATATTAAGTTGCATAAATTAAAAAATTTAAAGTTTTAAATTGCAATAATTTAAATTTGCTTTAACATATAATTTTTAAAAATCAAATTTTAAATTTATCAAACTTTTAAAATATAAAAATTTATTTTAAAGTGGTTTCATTTTTATGCTAAATTATTGAATAAATGAGGAAATGATGCTGAAGTATGAAGGAATGACAGATCACTATTAAAGTTGACTATTTTCATATAACAAACTTTTTTTGATGTAATTATTAGTAGGCAAGAATATTACATTATTTTCATAATGGTTTATTTAATTATAGTAAAAATTTTATCCATAAATAGGCACATGTAAAATTATTTATCAAGAAATTTATATTGGCTTTCTTTGCTATTACAAGGTGTAGGCTGGGGCAGTTCATATTTTATACCTATCAAGCTGTAAGCATGAATGTTCTTTGTTGAGGGTCATGCATATCTGTAGTTTCCTGTTGAAACCATGACATTTATAGTGAAGTTTTCGACGTCTACTAATAGAATATCTCCATGATACAGTGTTTTATCATAATTTATCATCACCTACTCACCAACTTTGTATTTAGTGTTTTTGACCTTTTGATCTTTCTTTGCTGTAGATTTTTTTACTTTTATTTTCAAAATTTAATTGAAAATAAGTGCATTTGAAAATCTTGCACTGAAAGCAAGAAAGTGAATGAAAGTCCAGTACTGTATGTGCTGAAGTATATACAATCAGATGAATCTTGCTCGAAAATGGTTCTAAATCTTTTGCTAACATATTATCAGCTTTACATATCATGTCATCATCAATTGGAAATATCTTGCTTCCTGTTCATTCTTACCTTAAAATTTTGATTAAAGTTTCAAATGTGTTGACATCTTTACTTTCAGCTATAATTAATTCTATTTGTTGTACGTTTTAAAAGTTTCTCCTATGCTGCCAGGTGAACCTTTCCCATGGCCTGTCTCTGTATAATTCCATGTCACGTTATGGATGGTGGGAAACTAATCTTGTGTGCGTTACCTTAACATATGAAACATTTTGTTTCCATATTGTGTACAATGTCCATCACCTAACATATGAACAGTATTAATTGAATGCTGGTTCTTGAAAAAATATTTTTAAATGGTCTGTAGATGAGCCCAGATGGCCGATGTGTCATGTCTGAGTCATTTGCTTGCAGTTTCAAAAGGAATCAATGTTAACGAATCCCTTTGTGTCTGGTAAAGAACACAGTTTCGTTGCAAATCTTCGTGCAATGAAATTTGTTTGAGAACTCCATCAAAGTGTACTGATTGGATTTCTTCACTATACTTACAACAGTAATTTTCACTGAAGTCTGTATGTATTAGTACTGCATTTGGTTGTAGATTTTTCTTTAAATCTGCTACGCCTGTGTATATTGATGTTTAATGTTGCCAAGATGAACCAAATAACGGTTTATATTGTCTTTTAATGTAGTAACTAAATTTAATGCAGTTTGCATCCTCTTATTTACAGATTTTGTCGCGACTTTTTTAACACCATTGCAAGAATTAGTTTTATCCAAGATCCACTTTTTGTATTTAATAAAATCATATTACATTTGTATTTAATAAAATCATTTTTTGCATGTAATAAAATCATAAAATAAAAAGATTCCTATATAAGTCAACAGATGGCAGCAGAAGCAAAACGAAACTGATGCTGGATTTAGATTACTGTCTACTGTCCGACCACAGAACGAAGAACCACGGTTGGCATAGTGCCAAGACGATTCTATTCACCCTGTAGGTAAGGCTGCTGAGGAAGGAGGGGGAAAAGTCTCGTATTCTCTCGACATTCTTTAGAATTGGTTACTAACTGCATTTGCTTGCTTTTTCCTCGTCTGTTATTTTGATTATTATATTGAAATTAATGGATCCTTTACCCAACACAACTGCTAGGAATAAGCCGTTCCGTAGTGATTGTAAACGCATAATACACAATGTAATTAAATTGTGTGATAAAGAAACACTAGAAGGAAATGTGAAATGACCGAGATATCAATGTCCAGTGTAAAAAGAATACGCAGAGAAGCAAAGGGTGAAGAAACTCCAAAATTTGAATCTCCGAGGAAACGTCAGGAAAAAAGAACCACCGAAAACGTAGCTTTAGATAATTTTGATTGCGATGTAATTCGAAGAACAATTCATGAATTTTATACTGTCCATAAAATAGTACCAACAATTCAATAGTATCAACAATAGCTCTCATGTTGTTTCATTAGAAAATATGTATTGGAAAAGGGAATGTGTGATTGAAGATTTGGTTGATCCTCTGCAAATAGATATTTCAGACACGGACAGTGATTCGGATATTTCATCAGATGAATATTAGATTTTTCATTCATTTTATTTGATAGTTTTTGATACAAAAATTAAAAAAAAATTTTTTGTATAGACGCTTGTCCATTTTACGGCACGAGCGTCAGATAGTACGACGTATATTGCTTGTCATTTCGTCGGGTTTACTAAAGAAAAAAAATATGCAGATTTACTCACAACACGAAATAAAGTCGATTAAGGAGCAAAAACTATTCATGTTCTTGACGTTCAGGTATGTGATGTGATTTTTTAATAAGTAATAGCAGTCTTTTTTTGTGTATTATCCATGTGGGGATTAGGCGTAGCAGGACTAAATTTGCTTGAAAAATGCGAGACTATTCGTTTGAGCCAAATAAACCGATTGTCTGTTATTCTACTGCTCATTAATAATTTTATATTTTCATTTCAGACCTGTCGTAACATTTTGCCATGGAAATACAGGCATAAGAAAGTTCGATTGGTGCAACTTCCATGCCTGATTCGGAAAAATGCTCAGGATGGAATAACTTTGAAAATATTTTATATCCGCATCCTATTGTGAGTATTGCAAGGTTAGTAAAAATTTTACGTCTTATGTCATTATATTTAAAGATATTATGATTATGTCATATTTAATACCAGTCGAATAGCGACTGAGTTGAACATGAAATTTATCGTAAATTCTGCTCGTAAAATTTACGTAATTCAATAGTTTGTTAACCATTTTACTTTTTCTTAGTATATTTGTATAATTTTCGTAAGAAATGGTAGTGCTAAATCGAAAGTTTGAATGCTACCTTTGTTCATATAAATGCTTAAACTGAAATCGGTATTAATAAGGGATCATCTGTATAGCTTACTAAGGGCATTTTACAGTTATTCAAATTTGCTTTCATGTGTAAATGAATTGTCTGAAAACATTATGCTTTGGGATTAAATGCATTCGGTAAGTTTAGAGCTAAATTTACCAATCTTGGTGAATTTGTCACTAGTTAATCATTTTCCTTTTTCATTTCAGAATTATCGACCCATTTAGCTTTAAAAAAATCACTAAAGATGTGTCCAAATTTCACGTTCAGCTTATGCTTTTACGACGTTTTCCTGAAACTTATCTGAACAGCTGTGGAAATATAAAGCACTGTAACGTTAATAAAAATTTGTTTCTATGATATATTAATGTCAAATGTATTCGGTGACATCCCTGTTATATATGGTATAATTGATTCTTTAAACGTTAAGCAGTTAACTGAAAGTGCTAGACATTACAGTTATTAAGTAAAAGTATATTTCATAATTTCAATGATCATAAAATTATGATAAATGTTATCAATGATATGAATTTTATTTCCTAAATTTTATTTTTGTTAATTTAGGATAATCATGTGCTTTTATGTTACAGCAGTTCAATATTTTAAAATTTTCCTTCCTTACAGGAAATCCATCATTTTAAAAGCCAGCTGGTAATTTTCTCTGGAGCAGAATTTTTATGTAATATTCTGTTTCAAGAAAAAAACTTGCTAGCTACAATTGTATACAAGGATTGAAAGTTATGATAAAATGTTAAATGTAATATCTGTAAAAGGCATTGTAAAATACTATTAATGTTTTTACTTTGGATATAAGGATTTTTTCTTATGCAATGTTTTACATTTTTAAATTATTTAAATCAAATGAGGATCCAATTTTTAATTTTGTATCATACAGCTTTTTATCTAGTTTTATGTATATAAGGTAATATACTTGATTTTCTTTAATTTTCTTATTAAATTTCAATTTATTTTTCAGAATAGCCATTAGTTTTTTTTTAAAGAATCCTGTATATTATGTCACATAATATCAGTTATTGCCATTTGAGGTAAACTGGTTATAAATAGCTTTCCAATATAAATTACTAAATAGAAATCAAGAGTTGTTTATTAAGTTTGTATATTTAAGCAAAAGAGACTATTCTAATGAAACCTTACATTAAATATTCAAAGCATATTGCTTACATGATGTAATAAGGTTTTGCAAGTCCCTTTTTGCTCACATCACTGTTTTCACCAAATGTAACTTAATAGCTTCATTTGAATGTTAAACCCTCCTCTGTTGATTTTAATATTTTTGTATTTATTCAGAATTTATGTATTTAGAGTGCTTAAATTTAGTTTACCTTTATTCTCAAACCAAGAGTGATCACAAAGTAACCTTCACAGAAAGAATAAAGTTCCATAAATTCCTGCTTGAGAAAGAGAATTTTATTATCACATTGCATTTGGGCAACTGAGTTTGAATGTATTTGCAGAACCAATGTGTGTGAGCTTTATTTGTACAGTTTAATACTGGTTATGAACAATATGCATTTTCACATTTTCTGGTGTTCTATGTTTTTAATAACAGAGGACACAATATGTGAAAAGACACTATGTCTTTTACATCTCCTTTCTTACAAAGATATCTTAAAATTAGTGTTAATTGATCTATGTGTGTGTCTCATCAGATGTTGGTACAACAATTAAGAGAAAAATAACAAAGCTTTTCTAACTTCTAAAAATAAGACAAAATGAAAAAAAAATGCCATCCCACTATCGTCGTACACTGTTTGTGACATACATTTTATGTTACCTCGAAGTCAGAGTGATTTAGGCCCTTTTCAGACGAGGCACATAGTTGATCAAACTGATTTCCGGGCGGCTGTCAAGGATTGTAGCCACCATGCAAATGTATGGAAACCGCCGAAACCTTTTCACACGGAGTGAATTCTGTGCCCAGACATTTCGACATCTGGCACTTGTGCCGCTGGCGCTCTCACCCCGATGAGTAGACTCAACACAAAAGATATTACTGAAGGTACGCTCTTCACACCAGCCGCCAAGCTGCATGAGCTCAGTTCAGTATTGCAAGCGTTTCAATTGCAAGTTTGAATGTGGAACAATAGATCGAAGAAATTCGTATTACTCCCGCGATATGGGACATGAGGTGTGATGAATATAGCGATAAAATTAAAAGGGGTGAAGCTTGGAGGGAATTGGCACGCAAATTTTATTCCGACTTCAAAAAAATTTATTTTTGAATTTGTGGCTTAAAAAATAGAGCAGATTCTGTAGATTACAAATATATATAATTTATGTACTTTTTGACACTCTAACAACAATTATTAGCAACTTAAAAATGTAAACATACATTTAAATCCCATATAATGGGAAAGTATTTTTTGCGTTTTTCTCAAAATGTGATTTTTTCATGTAATGGTACACTTTCTGCAAAATCTGTTGCAAGTACATCTCTGTAATTTTAAAAGGCAATAGAATAAGTGCTGTTGTATCAATATAACCTATATTTTTATTTTTAAACCTTAAGATATTTTTGTAAATGGTGAAAATGTATGACAAAAATATGCAGATTTCTGATAAGTGAAATTTATAATTTTTTAAAAAAATTTAAATTAGTGTAACAAAGATTTAAATGGGTTAACTATATAAAATAAACTGTGTTTGATCATCACACAAGATTTCAAGGTAAGATTTTCACTAAATTTTTGAAAAAGTGTTACAAAGTGAATACCTCAAAAATTTCAGGGGGAAAAGTATGTTTGTTTATATTCTTATTTTAAATTTACCTTTCAATCCAAAAAGAATTTTTTTTATCTTAAAATATTCATAAAGGTCTTACGAAATTAACATAAAAAATCATAATGATACATGCATATTTGTATATGGATGTATGGATATGGGCTTTAAAAGAATAGCCCAAATTTCCAGGAGTTGCTCGGGGTAGCGAATTGCTCACGACGTCTCTCTGGGGCTACGCTGCTATCGCCATCTACTGGAGAGAATAATTAACAATTGCTTAACACGTAAGATATGAGTATGAATAATCGGGAAAAAATTACAAACTTTTCCAATACTATTTTTTATTTGATTGTGTAAATGCTAAGTTTTCAACATATACTGATGCAGAAAAAAGTTACTTCTTTCAATAAATTTAGAAAATACAAAAATTGAAATTAACTTTATACAACTGGTTCTAGTTAATTATTTTTAATTTGCATTTTTTAATGATAATATATAAAACTTTAATTGGATTCTGGCCAAATATTCCAGAAAATATATTTTTTTCATTTAATTGTGTAAATGCTAAGTTTTCAACATATACTGACGCAGAAAAAAGTTACTTCTTTCAATAAATTTGGAAAATACAAAAATTGAAATTAAATTTATACAACTTGTTCTAGTTAATTATTTTTAATTTGCATTTTTTAATGATAATATATAGAACTTTTATTGGATTCTGGCCAAAAATTCCAGAAAATATATATTTTTAAGTCATCAAATTATATACTAACTGAGGTAAATAAATTTATAATTTTATTTCATAATAACTATATAAATTATATGATTATAACTTATGATTTTTTAGGCACACTGCCTTAGGTACAAGTAACTCTACAAATTTGTTGAATATAAAAGTTTTTTTCTTTTTTTGTCATGTACCAGACATCTTGAAATTAATTTTTTTTTTATAAGCTATATAAGAAAAAAAGTTAGTATTTACACTGAAGTTGGATCTGTTTGAGCTATGTAAGTAAAACTGGTAAACAATATGAATTATAAATTTTTTAAACAATACATATAATTGCTTAACAGTGAAAGCAAGAAAGTGAATGAAAGTCTAGTACTGTATGTGCTGAAGTATATACAGTCTGATAAAAATGATTCTATATCTTTTTCAAAACAAATATGATTACTTTCAATTATACAAAACAAGTACGATTACTTACACATCTTAAATTTTTTTTTCTAATTTTCTAGGCTTTAAAACATATTGTATTAAGTAATTTCGTGATTTTAAATCAGGAATACTGTATTCAATGCAATATTTTAACATGAACCCATAGAGATCCCACTTTCAAACTTCTACAATCATTTCAGTACTATATAAAGTATTATAAAAAAAAATTTGAAAATTTTTCAAGCTGCGCATTTTGAAAAATTCAAATTTTAAATTCAAATAAAATAAATTTTTCTAAGCCCTAATTGTGTTATATATCATTGAAAAAGGTCTTGAAAATTGCTTTAGAATGCCACCAATCTTAGCTCTCTAGCTCTTATTGTTGAAATTTTTTTGGATAATTGAATTTGATTAATTAAATTTAATTAATGAATTAATATTTTAAAAAACTGTATTAACATCAAGTGTCATCCACTACAAGTTTAAAAAAAATGTATTTGAACTTCAGTGGATGAATAAAAAGTACTTTTATTAAGGATTGAAAATTTGAACAAGATATATATAGAGAGAGTGTGAACTAATAGTAGGAATTGAAATATCTACAGCAAAGAAAGATCAAAAGATTTGTCATTCCTTCATACTCAGCATCATTCCCTCATTTCTTCAATAATTTAGCATAAAAATGTAACCAAATTAAAATAAATTTTTATATTTTAAAAATTTGATTAATTTAAAATTATATGTTAAAATAAATTTATATTATTGGAATTTAAAACTTTAAATTTTTTAATTTATGCAACTTAATTTTTTTAATTAAAGCTTATTAAATACATTTATTTTCTAATTAACAAATTAAAATTTTAAAAATTAAAATTATTGTGGATATTTGAAGAAAGTAAATTTAAAATTCAATAATATACTTATTTCAATTTATTCATTTATTTATTTTGTTAAAATCTCTTTAAATCCTGTGTTATATATGTAATTCAGATTTTAAAACATACTAAATTGCGTAGAAGTAAAAAAAAAACTTATAATAAAAAGATTCCTATATATGTCAACAGATGGCGAAACTGATGCTTTCGTCAAACCCGCAATTGAGTGCCCAAACAGTGAGTCTTTCAGAATATGCGACCGGGAGATAGATGCTGGAAATCAGCTAAATAATATAGAAATGCAAGAAAATGAAAACGTATCTGACTACATTGCCAGAGCAAGGGGACTTTCTATAAAGTGTAGCGCACTTGGGTTAAACATTTCCGAACGTGAGCTTGTTTACTACACTGTTAGAGGACTTAAAAATAAATTCGGGAAAATAAGAGAAATATTGAAAACGCAAAGAGAAAAAGAAATGGATGAAATACTGGAAATTTTGCGTGAAGAAGAAAACACCTTTTTAAAAAAGAACTCAAATTCCACATCGAGAAAGGAGAAGCTTTCCATGTTAAAAACAACAATAGAAACGTAAATCTTTGCTGGATCTGCAATAAATCCAATCACATAGCCAGAAATTGCTTTTTCAGAAACAAAACGGGAAACAGGAGTAGAAATTCGCCGGGCAACGTGATGAGAACATTACCTAACGACAAAACTAATAGCAAGCAAAAAATGAGATTCGCGAACGCCGCATTTGAAAACGAAACGCAGAACTTTGTCCTTATGATAGACCCAGAACATTCCGACTCTACTTGTGAGGATATCTGGATATTAGATTCCGGAAGCAGCTCCCATATGTGTAAGAACCTTAAATTTTGTAAAAAATTTAATTTCGATGAAGGTCATATAAATTTAGCAGGTAAGAATTCTGTTTTAAAATCTATTGGCGAAGGAATAGTTAAAGCTAAGACATTTGTAAATAATATTGAAAATACACTAACTATTGATAATGGGTTTTATATACCTGATTTAAGATGTAATTTGTTATCTATGACTAAATTAATGGAAAGAGGTTATAGTATTCAATCATATGATAATTATGTTTTGGTATTAAGCAAAACTGGTCAAATTGTTTTAAAAGCTGAGAAAGTAAATAATAGCTTAGAAATTATAATGAAACCTTGTATTAATAATATTTCATCTGAATTATTAGAGTGTAACTTTGTTAAAAATGTAGAAAATTATGAATTATGGCATAAAAGACTTTGTCAATTGAATCCTCAATATATGTCTAAAATGAAAGATATAATTGATATAAATGTTAAAGAATCTGAAATTTTAAATTGTGAATCATGTAATATCAGTAAATTAACTCGTAAAAAACATTTCAAAATTAATATTGATCAAAGTAATTCTGTTTTGGAATTAATTCATGCTGACTTAGCTGGTCCTATAAATATTGATTCATTGGGTGATTCTAAATATTTTTTAGTGCTTGTAGATGATTATTCTGGTATGTAATTTTCTTATTTTATGAAACATAAGTATTTGATGTGTTTACAAATTTTAAAGAAAGGTATGAAAACCTAACAAACCGAAAAATCAAACGCTTAAGAACAGATAATGGATTAGAATTTGTGAATAATGAAATGACTAAATTCTTACTGAAATTCGGCATATCTCATGAAAAAACTGTACCATACAATCCAGAATCTAACGGAAAAGCGGAAAGGGCTATAGGAGATTTAGTAGAGCGCGCAATAACCTTATTATATGAGAGTAAACTACCCCAAAAATTTTGGGCGGAAGCCATATACTGCAGTACTCATGTATCGAATATTTTACCGCGCAAATATAAAAATAAACTTCCGATGGAAATATGGACAGGTAAAGAACCAAACATAAGTTACTTAAAAACTTTTGGCTGTGTAGCTTATTATCATATTCCTAAACAATTTCGCAGTAAGTTTGATGTTCCAGGGAAACGCGGAATTTTCGTCGGTTATTCCAGAGATAGAATCCCATATAGGATTTATGACATCACAAAAATACAGTGATTGAGGAACGATCGGTTAAATTTGACGGAAAATTAAAAGGCAGCGAATTGATAACGAAAAATTCGGAATCCTATTTATGGAATGTTGAAAATTTGAGTCAGTTCAATTATTCAAATTTAGAAGCAGAAACAGAGATTAACCTGCGTGAAGATAATCAAAGTGAAATTAATGACACAAAATCATTACAAAATGAAACCGCAAACGATCAAAGAGTGGAAAACTCAAATCATGAGTTATCACCTAAATTAAGGCGTTCCGAAGTCAACGGCGAATTTGGCCTTGAATAACTCTACTTAGGAGGAAAATAATTCAATCCCTGAAAATTTTGAGCAGGCAATGAATGGCATTAAATATAATCAGTGAAAAATCGCGATGCAAAAAGAATTAGAGTCAATAAATAAGCATGATGTTTTTGAAATAATTAAAAGACCTAAAAATGTAAAAATAATCAAAAGTAAATGGATTACTAACAACGCGATCAAAAACATTCCTCCTAAAATTATTATTTATCTCACTGCAACTGTTAACATCATCATCAAATTTTCATACTTCTCCCTAAACTGGAAATCAGCTGCAGTCTGCCCTAGTCCCAAACCGGGTTCAAATTTAACTTTCCCTGAGAGTTATAGCCCAGTTAGTTTACTAAGCTCCCTTTCTAAAATAGCCGAGTTGGTGTCAATAGAATTAACGACATTCTGAGCATTAATAACATTATTATTCCAGAGCAATTTGGTTTTCTTAACCTCCACAGAACAACACACCAGTTGCTCCGTGTCGTAGAGATTACTTCTCGTGAACTTCAAGAGCGAAGACCAGCTGAAATACTCTTAGATTTTGCACAAGCTTTCGAGAAAATTACTCATGCCGGCTTTATATACAAACTAATTCAGCTTAATATGAACGATAGTCTTGTGCATTTTATACACAACTACATTTGCAAAAGATTCTTCTGCGTCCGCTTACAAAACACGGTCTCCTCGCACAAATCAATCACTTCCTGGGTAACCAAGACCTCATTCTCTGCCCAAATTTATTTAACTTATATATAAATGACATTCCTCACAATAATTACACTTCTCTTGCCCTATATGCGGAGGACACTGCCATCCTGGCCACTGCTCACCGTCAAAATTTAATAGCCAGTTTCATTCAAAATCACACTGACGCTCTGGAAGATTGGCTTATTAAATTGAAAATTAAAGTGAACCTCTCTGGAACTGGCAGCACAATCTATCTGGAATCGCTTAAAATAGACTTTACCCAGTTGGATCCTGTCGGTTTCAAAGCTGATAAATGTAATTAATGTTTCTGGGAATGTTTTAAAAAAGGTACCCAGTTGGGTACCGTTGGTCGCAAGAGCAATTTCATTATAGACATATTTTTAATTTTCCTGGTCTAATAGGTACAATCGGCTTAAGGCCGGTGCTGCCCTTTAAAGTGTGCTACACTAATGACCTCTTCTAATAAAAATTCACAATTAACTATATCAACACTATAAATTTTTACCATTTTCCTCAATTTGAATAAGGAAAATTTTTGTCAAACTTTAATTTCCTCCTCTTTGAAATACACCCTGGAATAGCGTGGGAATAACGCTTACGAAAATGTGCCAGAAGTGAATCTGGTGAAGAAAGGGTTTTGTCCCCCAAACGGTGTGTGGGGGACGAAAAGACAATTTTCAGGCGAGTCCCTTTTTGGCGCGAACAGGTTTGACGTCACCAGGGACGAGTTTCAGGGGAGAAAAGAGGTCTATATAAAGGACTGCATGCCCTCGACGGCTGCTGGTTGCTGGGAGATTCTGCGAGGCGTTGGACGCCGGATTTTCAGCGGACTGAAGTGATCTCGTCAGCGGGCCACGTGGCTCGACAGGACCGTCGAAGCGTGAGCGTTTTTTTCGACTGTGGGCCGTGTGAACCGAAAGGCAGTTTGCCTTGGCGTATGTTAACTTTTATGTACAGTGCATTTCCCCGTGAACCTTTCCAGAAAAGAATAAAGTGTTTGAAACACTGAACTCCGCTTCTCGAGTCAGTTTCTTGGGTTGTGGAGATAGTCACGGCCAGTCAAAGCCGGGACAGTTAGCAGGTGATCGCCCGGGGCACAGCAGTGAAGCGTCTTCGACTTGGAGCCATCACAACCCTTAGACACACACACACACCAAAAGGAAAGGGGGGGGGTAATGCAAATTGGACACAAATTGATATGCATACAGTTTCGGTTTCGATAGAAAATGCAAATTTTTAAAGTTTGTTGGCCAATGAATGAACATGTGACGCTGCAGCTCATTTTAACTGCGCAACTGGCATGATATTAAAGAGAAGAAACTTCGCTTCCAGGTCATAAATTCTTTGCGAATTTCATTCCGTGTACTCAGGTAGACAATAACTATGCCTCGCATATGCGCAAACAATGCGAGTGGTGTCGGGCACATTCGACCTGGAATGTCACTGATTGGAGTAGAATTATCTTCAGTGATGTCCCACTTCGAATTGAGCCCAGATGACCAGCGGAAACGAGTCTGGAGAAGCCCCGGACAGCGGTGGGATACATACCTGACTGCCTTACGCCATACGGGCCGACAACCAGGAGTGATGGTCTGGGGTGCCATTTCATTTCATAGCAGGACCTCTTTGGTTGTTATCCGCGACACCCTTACAGCACAGCGGTACATCGACGATATTTTACGCCCTGTTGTGTTGCTCTTCATATCACATCATCCTGGGCTTACATTTCAGCAATATAATGCCCGATCGCACACGGCGAGAGTTTCTACTGCTTGTCTTCCTGTTTGACCAACGCTACCTTGGCCAGCAAGGTCGCCAGAACCCTCTCCCATTGAGCACGTTTGGAGCTTTATGGGCAGGGTCCTCCAACCAGCTCGGGATTTTGACAATCTAACGCGCCAATTGGACAGAATTTGGCACTATATCCCGCAGGAGGACATCCGCAACCTCTATCAACCAATGCCAAGCCGAAAAACTGCTTGCATAAGGGCCAGAGGTGAGCCAACGCATTATTGACTTTTTCACTTTGTGACGCTCTTTCCCTTGAATAAATCATCCAATTTTTCTAAAGTTAAGAAGTTATCCGGATAACTCCTTGGTGCGTCGTTTTTTCCCCAAGAGTGTATCTTCTCATAACTTGGTTTTTGTTAGCATATTTTTGGCCAGTTTAAAAGTTAATAAAAGCAGGAAAGATGTTTTGCTTAGTAATTTATAACTTGTAAAATAGACTTAAGAAATCAGCATTAAAAAATTTCAGATTATACAGCACATCATTGCAGTTAATATTCCGAAAGGTATAATAGTTCCAATAGGTAATATAGTGTTTAAAATTTCCTTTCAATAGTTAACTGCAGAGGTATATTTATCCCCATCTGTTTCTTGTAAACACTGCCTTTTCTTAAGGTAAACCATTGCCCATCGGCAGAAAAACACCTGTTCGACTCTTCCTTGGGTAAATGCCGATATTTGGCGAAAAGTGGGGGATGTTTGAAGGCAATCTCCTCCTCTCCCGTTGACCTTCGCTTCTTTAACGTTGCACTCCTCATCAAAAAAGAACTGTCCCCGAGTGACCAGTTTCTCGGGGATCTTCTTTTCTGAGGAATGGAATACGTTACCTTTAGTTTCTCCTTCTGGCTAGGAACCGCGACGCAAAGTCAGCAGCAATGCTATTCATCCTCAGATCTTGGATTAGAATCCTGAAATAATGATTTTTGGAATACCAAGATCGTTTTCTAATTTTCACTTTGACGAAAGGCAATTTTCATTCACAGCGTGCACTTATCAAATTTTCAGCTGCACTGTTTGCCGCAAGCATAAAAGAATGGAGATCATCTTTTAACCTATCACACTTGACGAAACTAATCTTATATTTTTGTTTTGTTTACAGATCCTTCCAGAAAAACCTTATTAATTTTTGTTGCGTACAAATAACTAAGTTTGTTGATATTAAGTTCTTGTTCAATACATTTTGGTTTATTAATAAAATTTTAAAAAAGACAGGGTTCAGCCTTCATGTATCGCAGTAAAATGAAGAGCTATAGAGTTGGGAAGTTAAGCATGCGTGTATACAAAGTCCCTGTAGTAAACACGCAAGATTAAAGTCGTTAGTATGGTTAGTGATTTTTGATTGACATATTGCATTGACATTCTATCGTGCACTCGAATTTCAGTTCAACTGCGGAAACAGTTGTGGACACGTTAATACATTTAATTACACGTACAGTCCGACCACGGAAGCAAGGTCCCTGGAAGCTGTTACGCATGCTCGAGAAAAGCTAGTCTACTTAGAAAATAGGGGAAAACGTCATATTTTCGGATGTGTTTGTTTATGAAATACGGAATGTATTTCAGACTGCTTTTTGTCCGCAATTTTAAAGTTATTTTTAAAACTTTATTTTTGATCGAATATGTGAATAATACTTTCAAAATAATAAAAAGAAAGAAGCAAATCTATTTAAAAAATAGGAGTGTTATAGGAGTGGATATTTTCGGGTATGTTTGTTTAAGAACTGCGAAAGAATGTTTTCAACCAACTTTCTTTTTACAAATTTATACAAAGATACAAATTTATAATTTCAGTCTTCTAGGATAATTAAAAATCTAGATTTAAAAAATGCATTTTATTGTAAATTAAATTAATTTAAAAAATGGTATATTTACATTCACTGTGATATTTATAAGAGCTGCAGAAAAAGTACATCAGTGATCGGTAAAAAAAAAATTTTTTTTAAATTTTTGTATCAAAAACTATCAAATAAAATCAATGAAAAATCTAATATTCATCTGATATGTCCGTGTCTGAAATACACGCACACAATTTAATTGCATTGTGTATTATATGTTTACAATCACTACGGAACGGCTTATTCCGAGCAGTTGTGTTGGGTAAAGGATCCATTAATTTTAATATAATAATCAAAATAACAGACGAGGAAAAAGCAAGCAAATACAGTTAGTAACCAATTCTAAAGAATGTCGAGAGAATACGAGACTTTTCCCCCTCCTTCCTCAGCAGCCTTACCTACAGGGTGAATAGAATCGTCTTGGCACTATGCCAACCGTGGTTCTTCGTTCTGTGGTCGGACAGTAAACACATTTTATTAAAGAGTTTCTCCTAAAATTCTAGTTTGGCTCTGACACGTGGAAACACGTTTTTCAAAGTTAAGTAACAACACTTCAAACATTCTTAAAAAAAAAATATTATCTCAGTAATGTTATATCGTTACGAAAACAGCGAAAGTGTCAGCTATGAGTGTTCAGTACCCATATGCCCAAAAGTTAAGAGCATCCATTCACACACACACACGCAAAACAATTGAAGAAGCCACGCTTAACTTTCTAGGTTAGTCCCAAAAAACTATAAGGTAAAGTAATCAAACCATTTTTTTAAGCGAGTTTATTCCGAAAATTTTATTTATCCTGCTATCAAATTTGTGGAAACAATAACTTCCGTTGCATCAAATTAGTATGTGCAGTATTTACAATCACTTTTCGTAAATACATTTTATTAAATTCATTTAAAAAAATAGATAATGTTCACTGCTCGCTATATTAATTAAAACCATCAAGAATATTCTAATGCAATCATGAAGTAAAGAAAAATAAACGACTTTATACAATAAAATGAAGAGCGTCGAAGGAGTTTGAATATCTTTGCTGAAAATTTCTTTAGAACCATTTAAATCTTTGTTGTCAATACATTTTGAAGGATTCTCTCTATCATCATATTTTTTATCTTCTATCATTAGTTGAGAGACAACGTTAGAAACTGAAATAATAACGGATTTCTAGCTGTACAAAGTGTTTGTGCAACGATGTACAAGCAGTATCCAAAAAATCATAAATTAAATATTAACCCTAACTTTTATGAGTGTAAGCGAGAGAAAGGGATTCATATTTGTGTTCATCTTGAAATTGGCAGTCTTTAGATTTAAATTCGATTCCCTATCCACATCGTCGCTATGTAATTTCGTACAGTTCATGAGGTTCGAATATAATTGATTTTCTGATATGGATATTTTTCAATAACTGATGAATTTTGAGACAAGTGTAAATTTTAATTTTTATTACGGAGGTGTTTGTTGACAGATTTTTATTATTATTAAGCATATCATACTATATCATCAAGCAATTGGATGTAATTGTTTTTATTGCAGAAATTTTGTACTTCCTGTTATATTCATTTAATGAAATTTTTACGGTGTGTAATTTCATAGAAAACGTTATATATTTCACCTAGTCGAAGTCATGGAGGCCGCATTGCTTCATATGTACTTTTCTAACTTGTGTTGATGTTCATTGTAAGATGTTTTCTAAAAACAAGTCATTACAATGAAAAGAAATCATACAATTTATTCACTGTTGCAGGAAAACTAATCCTGACCGCACAGATCATAGCTGTATAAAACAGGCCAATGAAAAATAACTTTTTGAAAACTTTTTAAACGTTAATAGCTGATTCTTATGTAATTTTCGGTGCTGAATCCATATCTGGCCTCAGATTTTTTCTATCACCCACAGTTTCGTCACAATGTAACTTCGTCGGAAACTAGAAAATTTAGCTGAACATACCATAAAAAATAAAAATAAATAAATATTACAATATAAACAAACTTTAATTCAAGTACAAACATGAAAATAACTTTTTATTACATAGATTTTATGTGTGCTTTGGCTTATATTTCCTTTCCCTCTTCCCCTTAAAGCTCCTGATATCGTTTTTTCGCCTGTGAATCGCTTGCTCAACTTCTCGGTGAAGTGACCAACAGTAGTTTCCCATCATATTGGTATTCCAGCGGCCCTGATACTGTTGTGATGATAATTAATAGTTTTATAAATAATTAACGTTTATTTTAATCTCGGGTTTTTAAGTAATTAAGCTTAAGTAAAATAATTCTTTCGGTAATTAAATTATTAAGCCTCTACTAAATATTTCTTCGGTTTGAACTTGTGGTGATCAAATATTCATTTATTTGATTAATGTCATCGCATTTGGAGAAGCGTGCGCAAGTTTCTCGAAATGTTTTGACATTATGAAGAATTAAATTGAAGGAGATCATCACATGTTATATCTTATTATTAAAATATTGGATAATTAAATCTCATTTATAAACCTTGTAAGTGGCTGGGGTGAAGTTATTCTTTGTTGGCTGGTGAATTTTACTTCAAAGTTTTAAGAAATTTAGTTTAAATAGTAAAGTTTTGAGTATTCCTTGTTTTTCTTTCCTTTCCAAAAAAATCTGTGCTTAGTAACAAGATCTTATCGCTACTTTGTGCTGGCCGCTGTCCTTCGTAATCCGATACATCCGCTGCGCGCCATTTTCGAGCGGGGGAGAACTGAGCAGTAAAGATCAGAATAGCAGGAATTGGAATGTGCGCAAGAATACATCATCAGGTGGATGACGAGGGCGCCGTGAATTAAATTTAATCAAGAACGAGATGAGGGGTGAAAAATAATTTGTACAACGGTTTGCAGATTTGAAGAGTACAACCTGTAGCTTTCCCCCTCAGTGTTAACATCTACAATTCTCGGTGCGCCGATGGTCTACTTCGTTAGAAGCTGGATTACGCGAAAGATACAAGTGGTGACAAGGCTGACTCGGGAAGAGCGGGAGAGTTTAAAAAGGATTCTGGACAGGAGCGAGACGGGGGTAGGACCCAGTTTTGGGGCCGCCCGGCATCAGGATGAAGTTGCCCTATCCTTACGAAGCCTAGCAGTCGGCCGTTGGTGAAAATGTTTCTTTTCTTTTCCTTCTGCTTTTAGTTTTTTTGCTTTAATTACGAGTGCTGCAGCCGGGTCCTTAAGACTCATTTTATTTTTGGAATGAAGTTCTTTTACGCGGCTTACAGTAGAGTGAACTGGCAGTAATTGTCACGTAACGAAAAAGCGTTATGTCCCCTTCATAAGAGTTCTCGCTCAAGGACTCCGTGGCTGAATGGTTATCGTATTGGACTGCAGAGCGAGAGGTCAGCGGTTCAAATCCTCGCACAAGCGTTACGGCATTTGAACACTGTATTTTAGTTAAGCTCTTTCTCACTAGATGGCGTCACTATGCAACTTTTTTTCTGTTCAAGCTAAAATGTTTGTTAATTTTTGCTGTTGATTCAGCGCTAAGCAATGCAAAAAAAAAGGCTATTCGCTATGTTGGATGCGATTCTATTCCTACACTTTTGTAAAGGTTTGACATTTTGAAGTCAATGATTCATGATATTCACTCTGAGTCGGAATATTTATTCTTTATGTCAAAAATTCAAGTTATGTGCAAAAACTGCACAATAAATTATATTAAATTTATCGTATGGATACATGCATTGAAGTCTTATTTTGTATTGATTTATTCAACAATTATAGAAATGATGGTAAAGGGTAAGCCATTCCAATATTATTTGTATTAAAAGAATTAAGAAGATTGCTTTAACTGCATTTAAACAAGTACATTAAATATTTTCTTTTGGTAATGGAAACTCATACAGTCCACTCCGATATAAAATTACATTAATAAATTAACTAACCCCCACCGACATTTCCTTCTTTATCTCTTTTTGAATGGCTTTCATCTCTTCTTGACCTGCAGCCATTTCTTTATCTCTTATTGACCTGCAGATACTTCTTTCTTTATTTCTGTCGCAATGTTGTTTTGCATAGCCATCATAGCAGCAATCATCTGTTGAAATTTATCTTCCAAATCTTGAGCGGTAACAGTCTGATCAAATATTGATCTTGTAATAGGCATTCAATCCCTACCCCACTCCTGACACCAAAATGTTCCGTTTTCTGGGTTCGATGGGATTGAACAAATTCTCTTCAGAAAGTGCACACAAAATAAAATTTATTATTCTGTAAATTCTTCAGGCGCATACACAAATTTTATACAGAAAACACGTAACAACTGCCTTCTATACAGCAGAAAACTCTAAAAACACAAGCAATTCAAGAACGATATCAGAGGCACAAGTTAACGTAACATGGGTTTTATTGACAACACAAAGACAAGACGGACTTAGACACACACAAAAAAAAACAGCGGTATATATACATAGGCAAGGATTAAAGCACTGGCCAATCATAAGCAAGTAATAAACAATAAGCCAATGAGAAACATTCGCATCAATCGTACGTGAGAGAAAGCTACCGTGTATTTCAAAAACAAAGATTAAGTTACTATAGAATAGATTAACCAATCAAGAATGCGATTATATCTAACAAAAATTTTTAATTTTATTAACACAATTAATTTCTTACCGAAATTACTTCTTTAATTTTTACCTTATAAATTTTAGCTTTTCCTACTTTAAATTTTTAACTAATGAGCACACGTACCTTGGTATTAATAACTTGCTTACAGCGGACAAAGTCTTCAAGACCTAGGCACTCCATTTGCAAAGACAGAATTGGATTTGGATTTAAATTTATGTAATTTCTGACTATGGTTATTCAAACATCACTTCTAAGACAAACTGTATGATGAATATATTATATTTACTAATCTAAATGGAAAAATAGAGATAAATTCAAGTTTATAAGTTTTTCTCTTTTTGACAAATTACTGCGTGATTACACTATGTTTAAATAAACGATTAAAAAAATGAGAATTTCAACATTTTGGTACCATTATAATAATTTGACTGTAGTAATAATACATACATTATTCTGCTGTTACAGGTATACGGTGGTTCTGCGTTTTTTTAAAAACTTCTGTATTGAAGCAAATTTATGACTTCGAATGTTAACAGCATGATTAGTGGCTCATGGGTATATCTTGAATGTTTGTGAAATATTAACAATAAGCTTCTTAATTTATATTTAGCAAATTTTCCTCCCCTTATTTTAGTACTAATCTTGTATTGCAAAGATAAACTTTTAGCAACCTCCTTTGTCAGAATATTCTTCAAAATGTTTTTTCTGTAATTAAATGTAAAACTTGAAGTTATAAAGTACTTATAAATATTAATTAAAACTGTGAAATGTTAAAATTAGAGCATATTAAGAGCTAGAATTAGAAGTATTTAATAAATGAAACAATTTTTTGTTGTCACAGTTGATATAATAGAAACAAACAATAAAATTAAAATTTCAAGTTTAATTTAATACATGAAATAGTGCATATATAATACAACATAAAATAAAAAAATGAACAAACATAAAACAATTATTCGTTGTAGCTGTGCATAAACAGAACTTATGGCTCATCCCCAAGTGTTCAAACTCAAACTTTAATAGAAACAAGCAATAAAATTAAAATTTCAAGTTTTATATAATACAGTACAACCTCCCAAATCCGGAATCGTTCAGGACACGGCAATTCCGGATTTGAGAGGTTTTTAAATAACACTACAAAATTTTAGGAGAAAAAAATAAACACACTAAAAAAAAAGTAAAATGGTTTAATTATTAAATAAACCTAAATACAGAACATATAATTACATTATAATTTAAACATTTCAGTCAATAATGTTTGTTGTTTTAATTTCAGCTTATTATAAATTTTTTCTCGAATCCTATATAGTGACATAATTTCATGTTCCGAGATAAAATTCCGGTGTTCTAAGCCTAATATTGTTTAATCTAATGATTTTATCAGGTCTTCCGTTGACATTCTGAATCAATCTCACGATCGCTGTCATCATAACCTTTGTTATTTACAACACTATGAATAATTTCAGAATCGACCATGCTGCATTTACACATTTGAGATCGCACCACCTGTAACACCGCATTTACACAGTCGCGATAGCGGCGAGTCGAATTGAGGGGGGTGAATGTGTAAATGGTGTTCTCGCCGTTTCTCCTCGTCAATCGTGGCGCTCGCTTCGGGAGTGGTTTTCTGGCACGAGTCAAAGTGGCGAATGGCGCCGGAGGTCAAAGGTGAGAATGGCGACGGGAAATCTTGTTCACAGCAAGAGACGGGAATGTGAGATCGGTCACTCGCGTCATTGCAGGTACGTGACTAATGTCTCGCAAATGTCTTGCGGGTGGCTCGATCGTGAATGCAAATGCGGCACAAGACATTCGTGAGACATTAGTCGCGTTCCTGCATCGACGCGAGTGACCGTTCTCACATTCTCGCCTCTTGCTGTGAACAAGACTTCCCGTCGCCATTTCCCCTTTGACCCCCGGCGCCATTCGCCACTATGATTCGTGCCAGAAAACTGCTCCCGAAGCGAGCTCCACGATTGGCGCGGAGAAACGGCGAGAACACCGTTTACACATTCGCCCCCTCCCGCGATTCGACTCGCCGCTATCGCGATTGCGTAAATGCGATGTAAGAGAATAAACGATCAGCACATTTTCATCGATGTCTAAAACTTCCTGTATGACCAATTATCCAAGTTAATGTTGCCTTTATTCGCACATTCTACTAATTCTGCTATTTCAGCTTCTTTCTCAGATACTTGAAAGCCCTCAAAATCGCTGCTGTCACTTCCTTGAAAGGAAGCGCAATTTTTTACAGATCATTTTGGTAGCGACATCTATCGGTAAAATAGAAAAGTAAAATTGGCCATTTATTAAAGCATTCGGGATTTGGGAGGTTGTACTGTATATGAAATAGTGCATACATAATACAACATAAAAAAAAATTAAACATAAAACAATTATTTGTTATAAAACAGAACTTATGGCTCATCTCCAAGTATTCAAACTCAAACTTTAATGCTAAGTTTAATTTTTTTTAAAAACGATTTTCATAATAATGTGAAGGATGAGTTTTCTGTAGGATAAGTTACGTGTTTAATTGTTTGTTTATAAAATTGTTATAGAAATAACATATGTTGGGAAAATAAAACTTATAACTGGGACTTATACTTGGGAAATAAAGGCATAAATTTATTGTTACAAGTAAATATATATTTTACAAGTCGCATTGACTTTTAGGCAAAGTTATGTATATATTTATGATGAATGGTTATTTATTTATTTATTGAAGGTAATAATTATGATCATTTTGAGTATTTATGCTTATAAAAGGTTTATTTAATAAAGAATTTGAGGAATTCAGTTGTTCCTCTCTAGATGGCTTGTTTAATCTTTTTTTTTTTGTTTTTTCGTTGAAAAAAACCTTTTCTGTGGCACTATTTTCTTGTTGGCAGGTTCTTGATTGTCTTTAGGAAGTAAGTTTTGTGGTATATTGATATTAAGTAAATTTTCCACTGTATTTAGAGAATTCATAAGTTGTTGAGCAACTAAAGGGTCTATTGATATTTTTGAGTTAATTTTTGCATGGATCATATTGATTTTATTTAAAATGCTTTATTTATTTCAGAATTATGTTTGTGATCAATAATTGTGCTTTTTGTTATTTGTGGTGAGGGTGTTACATGAAGAGGACCAGAGTATGATGTATGTTCATTATATTTTTTGTTAACAGCATGAATATGTTTGCACGTTATTTAAAATTACAAAATCATGACATGTGCATTCATATGCTGACATACAACTTAGGCATTCACGACAGATGATGTTACAAGTTTCGGTGCAAGTGTGTATTTTTGTGACTGTGTATGTTTTGTTTGGGAATGTTTCGGATTTAATAATCCATCTGTCATTGGATATTTGGAGGCAATCTGAAATTATTCTTTGGCCCTCTTTGTGACGGTGATATGAACTAGTGTGTTTTTGGTAATTTTTCCTTTATGAAATTTTATAAGTCTTTCAAAGTGTTTATCATTTATATATGCTTTTAAGCTTTCACAGCATTTATTTACACGCTTACATTTTCCCCCATCTAAATAAATATGTTTTATTTCCCTATGAAAATGTTCTAAATGCATGTTTGTGTTTAATTTTGTCCCCTTCCTATAACAGTATGCCCACATTTTTGTCCTATTGCTGTAGTATTTTGTAAAATACATGTGAAAATCTTTAGTGTCAGGGTCATTTTGAAGTACTTTTAAAAATTTAGAAAGTGTAGTTAAAAATATATCTTCATCTAATTCATAAGTAATTGATTTTAAAATTGTATAAATATGTTTTCTTTTATCCATTGGTAAACTTTTAAATGGCCTTGCCATGCCCTATCGACATGCCATGCACAGAGGAGATGAGCCTCAACAGGGCCAAAAGTTTTCACCCACGCCTGATAAAATAACTGAGCATCATCACTCATGAAAACTTTTGTTTTTATTACTACAGGTACGGCATCTCTAATTTTTTTAAAAAAGTAAGTCATTGTGTTAATGCTTACTGTTGACGTTAGACAAAATGCCACAGGAAAGCCCTCTTTATATTCGTCTATGACCATGACTGTTACAAGTTCAAACCCATAGCCAGTCATGCCATGTGTAGAATCTAGACATATTCTGTCCCCACGAAATTTTTTTAACATTTCAATTTGAATGGGCATCATGAAAGCAAGGAAAAAATCCTTATGCTCGATACTCGGGTGCTCTGTGTTTTGCTCTTTATAGTTAAATATTAATGTGCCACTATCTTTCATCTTTTTAACCCATAGTTGTACACTAAGTTCATCAAAAGTTGCACTGTTCAATGAATTTGGGTTGATATTTTTTTTATGTTGCTCAAGTCCTTTCTAGTAAAAATATGACTCCTTTCATCGCTGTTGAAATCAATGGAACCTCTGATGTCTCTGTTATCTTCAACACCATGAAATAATTTGCCTGGAAAAAATATTATAGATAAGGTATAAAATACTAATGATACATTATGTCTGTAAGTTACAGAAAGTTTCATTAAAAAATTTATGTATTACAACAAATGTAATTTTCAGACACCAGTGGTGCACCCAGTCCAGTGACGCACCCAGGGGGCCCTGGCCCCCCCAAAGAAGTAGAAATATTGATTTTGCATTATAAATATTTTTATTCGTTCATCTCGTCCCCCCCCCCCATGCATTATAAATATTTTTATCCATTCATCTCAGCCCCCCCCAAGAAAAAATCCTGGGTGTGCCACTGATTAAGTCCCAATGAGACAGGGAAGGAGAGAGGGTTAAATTCCCCTGGCCACGAGCATTAGAGGTCAGGCATATGACATATCAGCCTGGTAAGTTTCTCTATCTTAGTATTAGTAGGCAACTCCCCTGACTTATACTATATGAATTTGGAATACATACATGTGTGTGTGTGCAATTACATATATACATTTGTATACAGTTCCACAACTAGGCAGGGGCAACAGGGGTACCCACCCAGGACCCACTTAGAAGGGGGCCCAAAATGCTGTATTTGTTTTATTATTTTCCCAAACGTAATTAAAGAGGCCCAATTGCAAATTCTTGCCCAGGGCACAGGAATGGCAAGTTACGGATTTGTTTGTATATATATATATATGTGATAATAATCACAATCGGAAAATTTAACACAAGGGAATTGATGTATATGAACTTATGGGAGATGCAGTCGGCACGAGGGTGTGATGCAGTTGGGCAAAGTGTTGATCCAGGGAAGCACAGAAATTTAGGAGAGAAACACACACATGGAGCCATTGATGAAATACACAATTTCCAAGACGTGTTTTATTTATCAGAAGGCATTAGCTGCAGTGGCCACTGGACTTGCCCTGACGGGGCACGGAGAGTTGATTACATTACAAAGTTAAGACAAGAGCCGTCGTGACCGACGGACTGTGGACAGCAGGTCCGACAGCAACGAGAGTTAGAAATGAAGAGATGAAAAGTCTTCCTTTCACGCAAATAGTAAATGAGTGTTTTTCAATATTGATGCCAGAGGGCCTAAACTACTTAATTTTTAATTGGGCGACTTTAGGTTCGGGGAGTTCACGTGTCCACTTCAGTTTTCCCTGGGACTATATTGATAGATCCTGCGCATGTTAGAGCTGTGACCTATTGACCTGGGTGCAGGATAAGTGGCCATAACGTTCTTGTAAAGTGTGGTTTTGACGTTATGGAAAGCATAAATCCAGAGTGGTTCGAGGGCTCTTCAAGAATTTTGACATTACACTGACATTGGGAATCTCATAAACTACCAAATACTTGGACCAGAGCTATCTGGGGATGTTATTGAGTTCAGATATTTCACATGCCTGCTTAATGACATGCAGGGCTAATATAAATTATAACATACTTTACTTTTAGGTTGCAATTTTGGAAAAGGGGTAGTGCTTTCTTAAAAAGAGAATATGCTTTAAAGTAATTTAGGAAGACACATTTTCTTGTTATACACACACACACACATATATATATATATACACATGTACATTTCAATTTCATGTAGTATAGTATAAATTCTGAAAAATTTGTAGTTCCATGCAATTTTTTTTCATAAAATTGTGTTTTCTTACCAGCTACAATGTCCTTTGTTTCTTGAGATAAAGGAAGATGGCTCAACCGAAAGTCGTGTTTGTAGTTCTTTTTAAAATATTGTATGATAATAAGCTCTTTGTTTTCCTTTAAAATTACTTGTGCTGTACAATGAGGACCAACTCTCTTTGAACCCTGGGCTTTCAGTTGTCTTTTTCCTTTTGAGTTAGAGGAAAACTGTCCGCTTCTACTGCACATATATTCTTATCTGCCATTATCTCTTTCTCCTCGTGCCAAAACAAAATTACAAGAATTATTTTGCTCTTCTTCAGACAGCCATTTTCGAAAATCTGAAAAATATTCCATCTATGTTAAACTGTCTCTATTTGTAGTCAAAAACAATAAAAATCTATTTATTCATTCATATATTGTTATAAAATTACATTTAAACTAAAGTAATAGTGAGTAAAGTAAGAATTTAAATGGTTGTGAGATTGAACTTGATGGCATTCTATCTAAATGTAGATTATATTGCCATAGCTTTGTGGTTTGATTACAATCTGCACTAAGTAGAGAATGCATGCCAGAAATTTATTCCTTTCGATAAACTATCTTTAGTATGCAGGTAATTACTTTTTTGAAAATATACTTTATCTGTAATCTAGCAATTTTGTATAGTTCTAAAATGCATTTCAACTTATTCTTTATTACAGTTGTGTTCATGTAAAATCAGAATGATGAATTTATATGACTTATCAAGTGAAATGGCTTTATTATGAACATCTTTGTTGTATGTATGTTTATGATAAAATTGACAATAATGAGTTATGTTGTATTGTTAGATTTTATAAAATTGAATAAACTGATTCATTTATGTCTATTTTAAAATTCATCCACGCATATGTTTTTGTGTGTTATGATATACAGAAGTGAATTAATTTAAATGAAATGAATTAAATAACATAATTCAGTCTACATGTGCAAATTGAGGTTTTCTCCGAGATTTCAATGAGTATGAATAAACTTCTGTTCAGAAGTAAAAATTTACTGTCTTTTGCACAGACATCTACAGTACATAGCAATGATTTCCAATTTTTTTTTACTAATGACTAAAGATAAAAGTAAACTTATAAAATAGATATTGAAAAATATGGGAAAAAAAATTAGTGAAGTCATTCTCAAGATCTTCTGTGCATACAATATCAAGCAAAAATTGAGTGGTCTTGTATAGTTGTATAACAAAGGGCTAGTTATAGCCATTATTTCATCGACTTTTCAGTGCAAGTTTTTGAAGACTTTCAGAAATTATATAAATAAAAATTATATGTGATTAAACAATTATGTTCATTTGTAAGCTCAAATAATGTTATAACATTTTTTACGGGGCATAATGGCTGGATTTTTCATTCCAAAAAGTTAGATTTCACTGCATAATTCACATTACATAGAGCATATATTTTTTTCAATTAAACTTGTTGCATTCTTAAAGCAATTGTAAACAGTATATGAATGACCATAACATTTTAACTTATAAAAAAATTATTTGGTAAAATTAGAAAAACTGTCAATAGTTATTTTAACCTTTTTTCTTATGTGGCATAAAAAATTTAATAAAATATCAATTTTAAAAAGCTGTAAAATGCAATTAACAATTAAAGTTTTAAATCATTTTTCTAATATAAAAACACTTCCAAGGAACTGGTAGATAATTTTTCTGTCCATTTCCTTGATTTCAGGATTGGTCAAAACTGCAAAATCTACATACACATGTACAATGACAATTTTTTTCTTCTTCACAGGGTTCTAAATTAATTCCAAGTCTATTTAATCCTTGTGTAAGAAAGGCTGTGACATTTCAAAAACAAAACACCAGCCAAAAATGAAATTTCATTCCCCTTAAATAAAATATCACTGTTATTTATACCCAAAATAAATTCTTGGATTTTAATGCAAGATCTGAAGACTGATATGTTCTCAGATTATACATCTTAAACTGATGCTTCACCTGAGACAATTGAAATCAAATTATTTTTTATTAATTTGATTTCAATTAATGTCTTGGATTTTAATGCAAGATCTGAAGACTGATATGTTCTCAGATTATACATCTTAAACTGATGTTTCAATTGAGACATTAATTGAAATCAAATTATTTTTTATTCATCACATTTTTTTTCGTTATGGGAATACAGTTGCTCATCTTAATGCATCAACTCATAAATATGCAAGTTCCTACATAAAAATGTATCAAAATTATGTTAAAATTAATCATTCTGACCTTTCTTAGAAGTAAAAGTCTTTTCTTCACTTTGTTCTTGATCTTGATAATTATGTGCCTCTTTTAAATGGATTCGAAATACATTTAGGTTCAGAAATGTATGGTAACAACCAGTGGCGCACCCAGGATTTTTTCTTGGGGGGGGCCGAGATGAATGGATAAAAATATTTAAAATGCATGGGGGGGGCCGAGATGAACGAATAAAAATATTTATAATGCAAAATCAATATTTCTACTTCTTTGGGGGGGGCCAGGGCCCCCTGGGCCCCCCCCTGGGTGCGCCACTGGTAACAACCTTCCTCCTGACAGGATATATTTGTTTTATAATTATATTCGTTGTGCGTGCGTACACGATGTTTGCTCTCACTGTTCTTTGAGTTGAAAACTTTTTTACAATACGCACATGGGAAGAGAGTTTTACTTTCCCCACTCTCTTGAATCTTGTGCTTTAAATGCACTCTTTTAATATGTGATTGTAGATAACGCTTTTGATAAAAACTTTGTCCACACTCTCCACAATTAAACATATCCATCACTGCAACACGCGTTTGATCGGGCATAATCTACATTTCAAACAGTCTCGCTTCCATGCCAAACCTGGTTTCATTTTCGGTATCATAAATATGTCACAGCCAGAAACGTCACAGGCTGTGATGTGAGCGGCTCCGGTCATCGACCAATCAGAGTCAGAGTGCGTATTGTCGAAGGGCAGATTCTAGCCGCCTGTAACTTATTTAGCCTACCGCCCCCTTTTCTGAGAAAAACTTACTCAGCGTCCCTTCCCTGCCTCCTTGGTAATTCACCTTTATAAGTGAGCAAACACAGATGCACTGACATATTTGCGTCCTTTTATATAACCATATTTCTACCTACGACCTAAAACATAATAAAAAAAGATGTTGCAAATCAGACACCTTGAAGTTTAAAAGTATAAAATTATTTATTAAAATCAACCATAGTGATATTCATATTACACACATAAAAACAAGATAACGAAGGATAATATTAAAGTAAAAATTACAAATAACATTAAAACTAATCCTAATGAGAAGGATGAACTTGATGCACTACTATCAATTTATCAATGTTTGGCTCAATTTTTATCAACAGCTTTCTTAAATCACCGCGATCAGGTATTTGTAGTTGGTTTCTGTTTTTAGTCCTGTTTTTGCCCAGATTTGTGATCGCAATAAAACCATGTTCCACTAAATGTAATGAAGGAAATGCAGCTAAAAACTTTTGTACAATAGCCCATATTCCAGGGTAAGTGTCAGTACGTTTTTGCAACCAGAACTGTTGATTGCTGTGTTTGAATTTCAATTCCTCATTTGTTGTTACTTCTATCAGTTCTCCTTGTATTTTTGGAGATTCTTCTGTGTTTGTTCTTGAAAAAGTGTCCAAAACCAAATCGAGTATGTTCCTATTGAGAATGACTTCAAATCGTTGATTGAAGTCAGAATGGAGAGCTTACAAGTGCTGACAATATATAATCAAGTCTTCATGATGTTTTACTATTGTTGACAAATTTTGAAACTGGCTTAATTCCCTTCGTCCTAAATTTCGTTTGCACAGAAGTTTTGCCACAAACGAGGAAATAACAGTTTTAGTTTTGCTTAAATTCAGCTCTTCGACTTTGAGTCTTGTTTAATAAATTTAATGAAACAAATCAAAGTCTATCAAATCAAATAAGCTATCTCATATTTGGAATCGGTTAAGTTGACTCGCAAAGCATCATCTTTGTTTTCTAAGAACTCTAGCACTGAGTCATGAAGTTTATAAGACAGATCGAAACAGACACATTTTGATAACCAATAAACTTCTGTATGAAGCAGCATGCGATTCAATTCTTCACCGTTTTCAGTACAAAGTTGACCATATAATCTGTGATCCAAGGAACTGTTTAAAAGAACATGCTCTAATGTTCACTCAAATTTTTGCCAACTAAATGCTAACGATGAATGTCGCAGTGTTCAATGAATACATTCGGGACCACTTTTTTTAAATATGCAAGAAGAGCCCCCCCCCTGTAATTTACTGTACTCAATTTTGCGGTCACAATGTAACCTTAACATAGTTTCGACATACGAACACAATTGTCTTACACGATAATTGTTGTAATTGTAAAAACACGATAATTGTCGTACGTCTGGCAGTTGAAAGTGACATGAGGTGTGCTTTATCACAGTCACAACCTAATATTCAAAAACTTGTCAAGGACAAACATTGCCAGCCCTCTCATTTGTGAAAGTGACTGGTATTACATGCCAACCTCACCTAGATCCTTGATTACCTCAAATATATTTGATCTGTATTTAATTCTTTGATTTCATATGCTCTAAAAATAATATGGTCCAAATTAAGATATGTGTAGTAATATTAAATTTTGTGTATGAAATTATCTATTTTATATTTTCTTTTAATAACCAGCTTCAGTTTCAAATTCCGATTGTACTACTTGTATTGACCACATATGGTGGTGGTGGTGGTTGGGGGGGGGGGGGGGCGCGAGTGGCATCCGTGTTCAAAGGGGGGCACAGAGCCTGAAAGGTTGAGAACCCCTGATCTACATAAATGTACTAACCACTTATTGCTAATGATAGAATTTAAATTTAATTGAGACATAGTATTAATTGAGGCGGTGAAAGGCAAAGTGGTGTAAGTCACATTTTCAACTTATTTTATTTGAGGGCAAAAATGTAGTCTCCATGGTATATTTACAGTGGAATTGCAAAATCTTAATTATTATGAATTAAAATTTGTTCAATTTATAGTGGAATTTTTTGTCGTTTTTGTAGTAAAACACTTTTGACTTACACCACTTGACAAACTGACTTACACCACTTTGCCTTTCACCGCCTCAATTGTAAACTGATTTTAATGATTGTAAAGAGTTATCCTTACTTTGATTATTAACTAAGTGTTTAGATAGTTATAATTACCCCATCTACATACTACAATTCGTCCCCAACAATACATTCTTTCCATCAATTTAATATCTTAATGAAACCGCTCAACTTGCTCCTCACTGACATCACCCAAATTACCTGGGAAAAAATCAAGGTGACTGTTCAAAAAGTGAATCTTGAGGCTCATCAAACAGCCTAACTTTTTGAAATTTTCCAGCATGTTGGCTACAATAGAAATATAATGTAGGTCGTTTTTGGTTGCCCAAGAACTTGGTCCCAATCTGCTTGAATGATACACAAGCTTCCCTCTCTTTTAAAGTCAGTTTTGATTCAAAGTTGGGATCGAACATCATTTTTCGGATGTCAGGCCCAACAAACATGCCTTCTTCCAATTTTGCTTCTGATAGATGAGGAAACTTCTCGCAGAGATACTTGAAACATTCTCCATCTACACATAAAATTAGTCCAGACATAAAATCAGAATGTTTTCCGGGTCCATGAGGTTCTTGAGCAGAATGTTCTCTCCAGGCTTTAAAGATTTTCTTGCAGGCCAGATTTTTCTGGACCAATGTTGATCCCTTGCCCTACTGTCCCATTCAAATAAGAAACATAGGAATTTGGTAAAGATACATTGCTGAAGGTTAGCTTATAGCGTTGAATTCGCTTAAAATGTCATTTCTTTAAATATTGAGTGTTGAAATATGAAAAAATTGTGGGTGATAAGGATTTTTTTGTCAAATTCGGTTTCAGCACACTAAAAACCCCAAGAATAAGGCAAATTTATTCAAAAAGATTTTTCATCGTTGACCTGTGTAATTTATAATGAAATATTGAGTTTGAGGAGTCCAAGGAACTTGAAAGGTATAAAGAAATATTCTAAATTTTCAATAAGATGATTTCCCTCTCATATTTGCCATATGTTCATCCCTTATTTTATCAAAGAGGAGTCCCAAAGAAGAAAATGGAATTTCTCCCTTATTACGAGAAATTCTATTTTTCCTAAAAGTTTAATTAGGATCACATACAAATCATTTCTAAACTTCTCCACCCCCCCCCCCCCCTGCAAGGGAATCAAAAGCTGTGCTTTTAGCTTACTTCCATCAGTTGTCTCAGGCATTCACTGTATAAAGCAAAATACAATCCACAATTATTTACTTTTCAAGAAATATACTCTTAAGAACATAAAACCTACAATTTGCATTTATTAATGTAAATAATTCGGCAATAAAATTAACTAGACAAATCAGATAAATACTAAATACACAAATATTCAAAGCATTTTTCATAAATTAAAATGATTTAAAATCCAGAATATTAAAGAAAAGATTTATTTTACCTTAGACAGGCCAAGAATTAGTATTTTACCACTGTAATTTGGAACACCATTATGAATCATTAGTGCTATCATGTTCTGTAATTTATAAGGACCTAATCTCCAACTTCATCCTCCTGAGATCCTTTCCCTTTTATTCATGAAGTCCAGAGAAAGACTTCATCAATAAAAGTATATTAATTTTAATGGTATAGTAAACCTTATACACTTTTCAAATGAATCTACACATTTCAGATAGAAAGGTTAGGTAATAGTATACTGTAAAGCATTCAAGATTACAGAGATATTTAATTTTCTAATGAAAAGTAAAAAGGTCATATTTTTAAAAATGATTTAAATAGTTCAGAAATTTATTCAGCCAGGGATCTCTCAAAACTTTTATTTATATCTCAATTTTTTTGAAGCTAGGACGATTCAAAGATACTTAAACCACTTAAAAGGATATTTTTATTTTTATGATATCCTTTCTGCTTGAAAATTTAATGTGATATGCAATAAAATACAAAATCATATCTTCAGAAAAAATTATTTATTTTACTAAAATATTTACTAAATATTAGCATGAATTAGTTAATCATACTCATTCTTTCCAGCGATGCCCACAGTCACAACACTTATAAAATCTAGTCATGGGCTCATCAGCAGACCTTGTTTGTATTTGCAGGAAATAAGCTTTAGGATGACCACATTTTGGACATGTTTCCTCAGTAGAATCAACATTCTCCCATGCAGATGCTCCTCCTAACACATCATCAACTTCTTTCAATTTTGGATATATCCGACTACTAATTTTACGTTTCACATTATATACATATGGACAGGTATTACAAACAAATCTGTAGCACACAGGACCTTGTTCAGCCACTAAAAGATTTGCACAAGTAGGACAAAACATCAACATTTTCAGTCTTTTGAAATGAACCTAAATGAAAAAAATTGTCAAATGGACCTTCATGCAGAAATTACTTGTTTTAATTTTATATATTTTTCACCCGTGACTTTTCTGGTTCTTCAAGTAATATCTAAAAGAGAAAAAAAATATTCAACATTGATCGGTTTTTGAAAAAGTGTCAAAATGCCTATAAAGATTTAAACAAAATTTTCTCTCTTCAAATTTAGAGACAAACAAAATAAAACAAATAAGATGAACGGACAAAATTAAAATTTAGAATCTAGATGTAAAACATTTTACAGACACTAAAGTATGTCAATAATCATAAAGATTATAAACTCTAGGAGTGAACAATCATACATTTATATTTAATAACATACTTTCCTCACTAAGGTGGTTTCAAAAATTAAAAAGGTAGATGTGAAAATTCATATGTTAACTATGATAAAGTTTTCGTAACATACAGGGTAAATCTGGAAAAGGAAGGCAAAACTTTAAGGGGTAGTAGAATGCAACTATACAAGTAATATTCGCCATAGAATGTATGGTTGGAACGCAAGCAGTGAGAAGTTAAAAGGCAGTTTTGCACTGTCACATTTAAAGAATTTACATGAGAATAAGAGGAGATACTTGAGAAAACATTTTATTAACAGGAATGTAATTGATATACATGCTCAAAGAGATTGCTCAAAAGAGCTTCCGGTAGCTGTAATGCAGGCTTCCCACCTGTGGGATAGGGAATGACGCACATTTGTGAAGACTGTTAGAAAAAGCCATTTTTCCCCCAAGCTATTTTTAACTAAGTGAGCCGTATGTTTGACGTCACCATTACCGTCGATTACATCATTCATCCATAGCTATGGCGCGATCACCAACCCAGTGACGTACACCTTCGTAATGGTTGACACTGTAACCTAAACTTCAACCTCTTGAAAATATTTGCATATTTCCACAGCCGAGCGTGCCACCAGACGGCGACACACACACCAGTCGTGTATAAAAGCCGCAGCAGCTAGGCAGTGGGTGGTTGGTTTGGTCGTTGGTAGTTAGTTAGTTTAGTGAGTAGAGTGTTGTTAGCAGGTAAGGTGTGAGTTGCGCTAGGCAAAGGCACTCTCCCTGCACGCAATGTAAAGAAACAAAAAGCAAGATAGTTTTACAACGTGCTTGGTGGACTACGCCCTGCCGCCAGATCTTGTCCAGGTACCTCCAGAAGTCACCGAGTTTTCTCACATAGCAAGACGAAAGATATAGAAAGATATTCTGGCACAGACGGATCCCCAGCTGAGCAACAGCAGATTTTACCAGAACCTTGAGGGGCCGTTTCCGAGCAACTAGTATCGGAGCTTGGTATCTTCGTATGTTACCCACGCAGTGATAAAGTACATAAACATCAATCAGGTTGTACCAAACTTTTAACTTTGTTTCTTCACCTCCGTTTAATTTTACTTTAAGAAAACTTTGAAGTCAAGGAGCTTTACCTTATGTGATAATCAAGACTTTTATTTTTTTACCCGAATGTTGTTTGTTTTGTTTTGAGTATCTGCTAATGAATAAACGGTAGCTTACTTTTAAACTTTTCTTGTTATTCTTGTATGTTTGCACACTACACACTATTTCCGGCTAATATAGCTACTTTTAAGAAACTTATCAGGTTATCGTCCACCTTCCACTGCGAGCCAATACAACTCTGTAACCCCAAGCTACATGTGTAAAGCTATTGGCACTTTTAGCCATATTACACTAGTAGGGATTCGGCATTCCTGCCAAATTCCCTAACAAAGACACCAGGCATTTCCCGAATATCGCCGACAACAACGGCGATCCTGGCGACTAGTTCTATATTGGTTTCAATGGGGTACTCATAGATTAGGCTTTTCATATGGCCCCACAGGAAAAAGTCCAAACACGAGAGATCGGGTGATCTTGGTGACCAGGCTATGGGACCAGCTCGACCAATCCATCGCCCTGAGAACGTTGCTACTAAAGTGTTCCGCACATTCAAGCTGAAGTGTGCAGGTGCACCGTCGTGCTGGAACCATAATCTCATCCTGATGGGGGTTGGAATCTGATGCAGCAGCACCAGTAACATCTCTCGTAGGAATGTGTAATACGTTTCGCGTCCAGGTGGGTGAAGCCTGCATTAGAACTGGCGGAAGCTCTTTTGAGCATGTACATCAGTTTAATTCCTGTTAATAAAATGTTTTTTGAAGTATCTCCTCTCATTCTTAGGTCAATTCTTTAAATGTGACAGTAGAAAACTACCTTTTAACTTCTCACTGCTCGTGTTCTGACCTTACATTCTATGACAAATATTGCTTGTATAGCTGCATTCTATCACCCTATAAAGTTTTGCCCACTTTTTCAGATTCACCCTGTATAACCAATATATAATTTAATTCCAGGATTTGTTGCAAAACATAAGTATTAAATAGATACAGGTTTCCCCATAATTATTATTTAGATAAAAATATTTTGTTATTCTTTTTAAAAATCAACATGATACCTACAACCATGTTATTTCTGATTACAATTTCAATATTAGTTGATTGAGTAAATAAACTAAAAAGATACTCTGAGGACTATTAGAAAATGTTCACACTTTATAAGACTGCCCTGACATTATATTCAGAAAATGAAAAATGAAAATATTATCTCCCTCATATGCATTCCAAATTTACTGTGTGGTTGAATCTTGTGTCAGTCGTATAATTTTGTTCCTAACATAGCAGAAAGAATAGCTGAACAAACAAGAATGATGCAAATTAAGGCTATAATTCATTAGTGCCAAATTAAATATTTGTGCTCTTATTAGATATAATAAAAATAACAACATAAAAATAGCACCAAAGAACTTTCATGTATTTGATTTATAATAATGGATAGCTATTTTGGTGTATATGATTTGCTTTAGTACCATTAGCTGCCTCTATATACATCAGATAGCAAGTGGATAGCTGGTACATCCATTAACTAATTTGTGTATTAAAAAAGGAGAACCATGCATTTGTGTCACAGTACAGTTTAAAATGTAACGTCTGATAGGTAAGAGAGTTTGAGAGGAGGTATTGAATATTTTTTTATCTCCTTAGTTGTGGATATCAGACCTCAGTTATTCCACTATCTCCTAGTCCATAGATTCTTAAACTGTGGTCCGCGAAACAATTTTGACATTAACAATCTATACTTGAACAAGATATTCTCGTGGAATTATCATGCGATACATCTTTGAAACTACAATTCAACAAAAATGAACTAAACTTTTGGTTATTTCTCAGATCTGATTACCCTGAATTGCAAATGAATGGCATGTTATGTATGAATGGCATGTTATGTATGAGGTGATTCTGGAAGGGGACTTAATTTTCTTTTATTTAGCACACAGTACCTTTCACATCTTCTTTTCAAACAATTTTAAATATGAATCACTAACTCTTTGTCTTTAGCAAGGAAAATCAACAGAAATTTATTTGAAAAATATCAGCTATAAGTTGTCTGTTCTTAAAAAATATTTTTAAAAAATCCTGCAAATTCAGGTAGAGAATTAAGTTTTTGAACCTTCATTTTTGACAAAAAATGAAAAATTAGTATAATTTGCTTAGTGTATGATGATTGAAATTACTGTGAAACAGATAAATTGATAACAATACTGTTGTATTCAACAATGATTGCTTGCATTGCTAAATTCATGTACGAGTTTTTGATATAAAGTTTAGCACTATTTAGAATGTGACCAGATGAGGGCGAAGGGAAGTTGAACTGAATTTGATCAGTTCAGAGAATGTGACTATCTTTGCTAGCTACGTTTGAATACAGCAGAATTTGTTCTTTAAAATGAGTAATATAAGCTCCAAACATTTTTTCTGAGTTTCCTGCATTACAGTTTCACTGTTAATAACTATTCTGCAGAGGAAAATAGATTTGTCTCATGCTAATTTGTCTATATTGTAAGAAGTGGAATGTGGTACTGCTGGGAACAATTTATTCTGAATTATTAAGGATGCTTAAAAGCCTTGCCTAGTAATGTTGGTTCGATATTTTAAATATTTTATTTGATGAATGTGATAGTAATTTCAAATACCTCTGACAGTTTTTTTTAATTAAAGGTTATTAATTTTTGCATATGTATTTAATCAGCTGAAATGTATTTGTGGAATTCATTAGAGTTAGGTGCTTTTAAATAACTTGAAAGCATTTTTCATATTGAACTATGCAAAACAACTCAAACAGCATTGTACAACTCAAAGAGAAGGTAATAAACACGTGATTCAACAGCAACAGAGTTAATTTTAGATTAATAATTGCAAATAAAAACTATCTACTACAGTTTCGTCCACTTACATTTTTTCTATTCTCAGCTAAAAAGTCTGACGGGCATTAATTAAAACTATAAAATTCTTCAAATGCACAAACAAGAAACTCTTCTACACCGGATATTGACTATAACACCTTTAACACGGATGAGAATTGTTGGGAATTTCACCTAAAAGTAACTTACCTGTAGTTTTCAAACAGTGTAGTATTGCAGTCAGGCAGTGTCTGAGCAATAGAAGTTACGGAGACTAGGTAACCGGCTGGCTGCGCATGCGCTTTTGCCAACCACTGATCGCAGCGCCACCATTTAGTAACTACCGCCATTTTAACAAGCGTCTACAGGAGTTGCTCGAGGAGTTGCTCGGGGTAGCGAATTGCTCACGACGTCTCATCTGGGTCTACGCTGCTATCGCCATCTACTGGAGAGAATAATTAACAATTGCTTAACATGTAAGATATGAGTATGAATAATCGGGAAAAAATTACAAACTTTTCCAATACTATTTTTTATTTAATTGTGTAAATGCTAAGTTTTCAACATATACTGACGCAGAAAAAAGTTACTTCTTTCAATAAATTTAGAAAATACAAAAATTGAAATTAACTTTATACAACTGGTTCTAGTTAATTATTTTTAATTTGCATTTTTTAATGATAATATATAGAACTTTAATTGGATTCTGGCCAAATATTCCAGAAAATATATATTTTTAAGTTATCAAATTATATACTAACTGAGGTAAATAAATTTATAATTTTATTTCATAACAACTATATAAATTATATGATTATAACTTATGATTTTTTAGGCACACTGCCTTAGGTACAAGTAACTCTACAAATTTGTTGAATATAAAAGTTTTTTTCTTTTTTTGTCATGTACCAGACATTTTGAAATTAGATTTTTTTTTATAAGCTATATAAGAAAAAAAGTTAGTTTTTACACTGTAGTTGGATCTTTTTGAGCTATGTAAGTAAAACTAGTAAACAATATGAATTGTAAATTTTTTAAACAATACATATAATTGCTTAACAGTGATACGGCGAAGCTATTAAGTAGCTTTCATTGTTGGAATGGTCTTTATCAGAAAATCACAACGAATGATTGATATTTGTTGTAACAGTTGTAGCTGAGGTTGCAAATGCAATAAAATTTTAAAATGTATCAGGATGAACTCAAAAGTAAGTGGTAAATATAAAATAAAATCTTGGAGGAATTTCTGTACTTAAAGATGGGTACCAAGTCCTGTTTTTTTTCTAGATCCATCTTAGAAAGACACTTTTTTATGTACCTATGCAGCAACAAGAAATCAGATGAAATGACAATGCTTAGAAAGGTTATTTAATACGATTTTTACTTTTATATCAAGAGAAAAGAGTCAGCACATCAGATAGATGTTAAAAATTAAATACTTCATTTAAAAATTTTAAAGCCTTAGGCAAAGTTTTCTTTACATAGATTTTCATTTAATTTTTAATGTCAAAGTCAATTAGATAGAAACAGAAAAAGTGATTAAAGAAATCAAAATAACTATGGAGACATAATTTTTAAATTTTTCTTATTATTCAAACAGATATTTATTCGTTATATGAGTGATCATATATCAAATCGGAATGGTATCAAAGAGTCAAATTGAAATGACGCGAAAAGATTTTATTACAATATGTACAATTGAAATTGTTTTGATTATCCATTTTATAATGTACTACGCATGAAACACGTGGTCCGAAAGTTTACAAAACAGTAAAAATATTCTATGCAATAGATGGCGCTACAGTACTCATGAGACAGCAGACTACGGATCTGTGATGAGCAATTCGCTACCCCGAGCAACTCCTAAATTTCCAACTTCTTAGTTGTTGCAGACGTCCCAGTCCCCTTGCAAATATCGATATAAATAAATACAGATGCCTGCTCAATAAAGTAGTCGGTACCATTCAAATTTAAAAGTTCATTTGTTATTTTGTTAATGGTGGTTAAAAACTCCAAAATTAAAAGAACATTTTTAACTTTTTTAGAATTTTATTAAAAATTTATTTAGAAGCCGCATTATCATTAAAAAAATGAACAGAAATATTTATTTGGTCATTTCAACGAAATATATTCTTTATCATTGGTTGTTTATTTGATGTTTCTATGGTGACATACGTCACTCTCTTTACATTACTTGTCAAACAGCATTACATCAATTAGTACAGGTTATGACTGTTACACTTAAAAATATATGTGGGAGCACCAAATTGCGCGAATTTACCCATTATGTATTAAATTTATCTAGATTCGCAAATGTGAACGTCGCCTTATGCCTACAATTTGAATAGTTTTCATATGAGGAAGGTTTTTGCATTAACCCTTTCAGGTGTGCAATTTAATTATTATAATTTTTTTTTAAAAAGTAAGAATGAGGTATAGTGGTCCTACAAATAAAAGAAATGCGATTTAAAAAATTTGCAGAGCAAATATAAAAATAATACATTTTGTATTTTTCTAAGTAAAAACCTGAGTGCCATGTTATGATGCTTTCTTAAATCTATATTCCCCTACATCATTATAAATCAAAGACCAATATTGTGTTATAAAATTGGTGTAAAAGAAAGGTATTGGTAGAAGAAAAGTATAATATTTAAGTTAAAGTTTTTGAAATTTAAAAATGTAAGGAGGGAAATCACCTTAAAACCTTAAAAAAAACTCAATTTTTTATTATGATTTAATTATGAAGAATGGAATAAAAGCAATCTTATGAAAAAAATGAAGTCGATATTACAACCGATTTTATGGCCAAATGTATAAAGCTAATAGTAAAGTAATTTATAGAAAATTTAAACTTTAAATGGTTTTTTCTAAAAACTGTTATTTTGAAACTTGTGCGCACTATTTCTTCAAAACTAATCGTCCCAAATTGCTAAAATTTTGTATACATATATATCTTCTATGTTTATACAAATTCTATCTAGATTTAGTTAAGTACATATCACTAATTTTTTACAGCAATTTTTTTTCCTTTGATATTATTTGTAGATTACAATACAATTGCCTGAAAAATATTTTTATGGGAAAAATTGTAATTATTTTAGGTGTAGATTAAAGTATGGCCTATGGATAGAATATATACACATAATTTAATGTAGTAAGTTGTCTTCCACATCATTTTTCAGTCGCGTTGCAGGCGAAAACGCGACTGAACGAAGCTGCTGACGAAGTGTTGCCACAACCCCAGAAGAGAAGGTTTCGCCTTGAATTGAGCGCCGCGCCTCGTGTGAAAAGAACCTCACACAGCAGTCAACTACATGAAAATAAACAATGCAAGTCAGTAGGATCAAGAAATGTGCCTCGTCTGAAAGAGGCCTTACTCTTCTGTTTTAAAATACCGTATGTGGGGGCAAAGGTTTGCAGTTTTGAGTTTTTGGTTTTTTACGGGCCTCCATTAGATCTTATCACCCGAAAAAGTCACTTGTATTGTAGTTGGGTATCTCCTCTACCTTCTATAAAATAATGAATTTTTTCCCGAAATGTTTAGGCACCGAATTAATTTTACCAAAACACCTGTTTGCGAACCTTTGCCCCAATCGGTGGAGCAAAGGTTTGCACTGCAAACCTTTACCCCACTCGTTGGTTTCTAACTGGATAGGCATAGAAAATCACAAATAGAGTCAGGGTTGGGTTTCTTCCAGGACAGTGGAAGAAACTGGAAGAAATGGAAAAACCGAACAGAAAACAAAACAGATGCTCAAAATCAAAATTAAAATATATTAACTATATAAAGGAATTAAACTCAAAACATAATATATCAAATCTAAAGTGCATAACTTAATTAATATTAAAGATATTATTTTTTTAAATGCAATCCTTTGTATGAGCTGATACTGACAAGTTTATTTCCCTCTTCCCAATTTCATTTGCACCTTACCTTACACACCTGCAATGTTTTATTCTCTCCTATTGTTCAAGTCTGGCCCTATAAGGCTAGAAAGAATGTAGTCAGTCATAGGCACCCATTGATTGTGTCTCTGACTATGGCACACCTGTGTGCCATAATGTGTGCTGGACATGTAAAGGAGAGTAAGAACAAGTCATTTTTCTTTGAAGTTTGTTTGCATTACCAATATAACAGGAAATGAGGTGGACACACCGAATAAATTTTAAAATATTTGCAACTGCAGTGACATACCCAATGAGCTCTATGGGTATGTTGAAATGCTTTAAACTCTCCTTAAGTTCTGCAGGACTTGAAAGAATTTTTTCTTCTTTTGCATTCATCCATTCTAAGTTGAGAAACCAATTGCAGCATCCTATTGCTAAAAAACTTTTGTTTTGTTATACCATGTTGCACTGTAGTATGGAAAATGAGGAAGTTGATGACATTTTTTAATACAATAATTATTATATATTAGTTTAAATAATAAAAAATTATGCTGGTTAAATTGAAATGGATAACTTTTAATGGATTTTGTGTATTTTGGATAAAATTTCTTTTGTTCAGGTGTCTGATTTGATCTTGGCTAAAAAACTGATGTAATTATTAATTTAGCATATATAATTAATTAAATTTTTATAGGTCTAATTGAATTTACTTAAGGTTATCTATAGGAAAAATGCATTTATTGTACCTTCAAAGTTGCAACTTATATAGTAAATTCTTAAATAAAAACAGTTTCTTCCATTTTTTCCACTAGTGGAAGAAACCTATTTCTTCCAGCCGTTTTTTTCTATGGTTTTTTCCACTTTGGAAGAAACTTGCCAACCCTGAATAGAGTTGTCTAAATAATTTTATTTCACATTTTGTAATCTTTCGAAAGGTATAGAAAGTCACATAAGGTCATAGAATATCACAAATAGAGTTGTCTAAATAATTTTATTTCACATTTTGTAATCTTTGTAAGGGTGTTATACATATAGAAAATCACAAATTGAACGGGGTTAATTTCAATAATTTTTTTCTTAAACTAAAGAACTTCCAATTCAAATATCAACTATTAACACTATCGTTATATCATATCTTAGGCTTTAGTCAGTCTTTTAAAACCGTAAAAATTAAGCAAATTAATGTAGGCAATAAATTGACTTAGTACACTTGACTAGATGCATTAATCCTATTTACTGATTGATTTTTGATTCTGTGAATAAAATATTATTAAATATTTCTTATCTTATTATTATTCAAACTCCGAAAAAGAAAAAAAATATTTTAGCGTAGGTAAAGAAACAGGGTGTCTAGCACTACTGGCTTGTAAAATCCCCCCCCCCCCCTCTCTTTTTCCTTTGCTATCTAGGTAGCAAATTATCCGAAACTCGTTATTTAATGAGGGAGAGCTAATTTCCCTGACCAGACCTTCCAAGCCTATAATGTCTTGTAACAACATTTAATTATTTTATCTTGTAAAATAAGTCTTTGTTCAGAACTGTTTTATCTTTTGTGTTGTACTATTTTATTTTATTTTTAATTTATGGATTTTCAAGCATTTTACAAAAAAAAATTATAATTAAAAACAAACAGTTTTATCAAAAACCTTAATTTATTTTCAAATTACAAAAATGTGAATGCCCATTAATAATTGGAAAGTGAAATTTGAAGTTTCCTTTAAGCATTGAAAACTTAGTCAACTATTTCTATTGAATTTTTTAATTCCAGGTAAAAAGGGTTGTAAATGAAAGTTGGATGACTGGAACAATGGAAACAAACTTGACTTTAAAATAATAGTAGAACAGCTTTCTCCAATATATATTGGCTACTAGCTGAAAACCCGCGCTTCGCTACGGAGTACATTCAAATTAAATACAACGGTCAACGTATGCAATTTATGCCAAAAATAAATATATATATTTATAATAAATGCTATGATCAATGTATACAATTGATATAAAATATCTATCTATCTATCTATATATATTTATAAAAAAATCGTAAGGGATATGCATTTTTTTTTTTTATAATATCCAATCGTCTGCTGCATTAGAAAGAGAAAAAAATATTTTTTTTGTCTATTTAGTTGTTACGCACGTGACGATAAATTTATTGAAAGTACCAGAAAATGAAATCACGTGATCAGCATTTAATAAATTAAATTCTAAAAATTAATCTTTAAAAATTCACCAAAAATCAGGAAATGGAGGTAAAAATTCGAAAAAAAATTTCATTTTGAAGGAATTTTTATGATCTTTCTCGTGATATAAATTTTATAACCCTCAATGTATTATTTTAAATGCAAACGTAAAAAAAGTTTAAAAAACAGCTTAAAAATTTAATTTAAAAAAATCTAAGAAGAATTTTTGAAAAATCTTTCTTAGTGCACCCCTACACTATTAGAAGAATCGCCATGCAAAATTTCAGCTCTTTAGGTACAGCGGTTTGGTCTGTGCGTTGTATGTCAGTCAGTCAGTCAGTCAGTGAATGAATGAGTCAGTTACGGAACTGTTTTATATATATAGATAATAAAAAATAAAAATAAATTAAAAAAGAAAAAGGATTTCGGAACGTTTCCCCTCTGCCGCACATACGAGTATTAGAGCATTTTATTCTCGTTTATTTTGTAGTAATTTTCGTTTATTTGAAAATATTATAAGGAAAAGGTTGAATAAAATTCTCGCATTTGTAGGTCAAAATGCTAAAAATGCTAGGTCAAAATTCCCGTATAATTCGCGCATTTTTCCCGACGACAAAATCTCCCATATAATTCCCGCACGCTAGACGCCATGTTTCAAGATGAATGTTTGCCGTAAACTGAAACCAAGAACTAAAAGACGTTGTGAATAAGGATTCCTAATGAAAAGAGGACATGAAACAAATGTTACTAGTATGAGGGGCAAAGGTTTGCACTGCAAACCTTTACCCCATTTCTTGCTGCTTCAGTTTTGGCAGAATGGACGCCATTGTATTTGAGTTAATCCAAAACTCAAGGTAGGATTTGAAAGGTTATTTACCACCCTAGCATGCGAAAATAGACATAAAACAGTTCGTGAGTTTGAGTGATGCTCAAAATTACTCAAAAATAGCAAAAAAAAAAACCATTAAAAATGATAATGAATGAGCAGTAGGATACATCATGGATGGCAGTGGGTTGCAGGACTTATTGAGAAACTGATGACGGGCCATGCATATTCGAGAGTTGACAGGGCTCATATGATGTGCCACTTGGCAATTGCAAAGATCGTTCTTTCGAAGATTGAGATTTCCGATGAAGCGCGAGATGCCACCAGTGACGTAGACTGTTCTCTTTTTGAATCAGATACAGCTGTACAAAGTATTGTGCAGATATTTACTCAGAAATTAGAAGAGCTGGAAAATAAAGGACCTACAGCAAAACTACAGAGGCAGTAGTATAAAAATGAGAGTTTTGCCCCAGGAGCAGGAGCAAGAAGGGGGAGGGGCTTAAAGTGGGCGGAGCTAACTGAGTGACGTGGACCAATCAGAGTGCAGTTGGACACCTGGCGGTCGATTTGTACCAATCAGGAGAGGGCAGCGCTGCTATCGCCCCCTAGCGGGAAAGAGTGGAACCTTGTAGTTCAGCAGAATCTTGGAGTGAGTAGGTGCTCTGCGGAGCGCCACCTATCGGTTAAATAGGGAACTAAATTTTTTACAAGGAGCAGCTTTAAGCTGATGCTGCCATCTGATGCTGAAAGCTAGAACTACATTTTTGGGGACTTAGAAATTTTTTAAAAAGTATTTTCGACGGGAATTGAACCCGTTAAGGAAATATTACCTGACCACTTTTAGCGACGTAATACCGTTACGCTATGGATCGTCGGAAGTTCAGTGAATTATATTCTATAACAGAGAGAACATTTTTATGAATTTACTAGAATTAATTATCAAAAATAAATATAACATCTTCTATTGTTTAAAAATGAAACTTAGAAAATTTAATACAAGGTTTTGAGTATATTTTTCAAAACTTTAAATATTTTTAGTCGAATTCTAACTTAAAATATATATTATCAACTTAGTAGTTAAAAGAATGGGCTTATTTTCAGGACATTAAAATTGTTTTGCTATGTTTTTTTAACGTGATATATAATTTTACATAGATACATTCGCTAAATAATACAAAATAATAATAAAGTTGTACATGGATAGGCTAAAACGAATATTTTTTTCTTTTACTTTAAATTTTTTTATTAGGTTTTTAAACTTAAAACATATTATCAATTTAATAGTTTGGAAAAAGTATTTATTACAGAACATTCCATACTAGTATGAAAAAAAATGAGAAATATTATTTGCACTTTGAAAAAAACATTCCATGAAAGCTAACAAGGGATATTTTTACACATGAAATTATTTACGACAACCGTTAAGTTTAAAATATCTTTAATTTTTCTTAAGAATATTACTTTGCAGTATAATATAATTTAGATAGAGCTTTGAAACCATTGTAACATTTAGTATAGAAAAAATTATTATTTGATCTTACCTTGAAAAACATTCCATGAAAGCTAACAAGGGATATTTTTACACATGAAATTATTTACGACAAGCGTTAAGTTTAAAATATCTTTAATTTTCATGCTAATATCAATTTTAAGTATAATATAATTTAGATATATCTTTAAACCCATTTAAACATAACTTGAAGACTTTAAATTATACAATTACCATCTAGAACCTGAAACTTAAAAATATATGCGTCAATTTGATTATCTTTATACAGTTTATGTACTGTTTTAAATGTATTTTTTAAACCTTAAATGCTTTTAACAGATAAACAAAACTTGAAAACCATAAAGTAAAGGCATACTTAATGCATTGAGAAATCTAAAACCTATATCTTACTTTGACTAAAGCGTATGCTTTCTTCTAATGCATATACTAAAATGTCATACTAAAATTAAAAAACATTTTATAGAGATAAAGACTTTTGATAGCGTTTAAACATATAATGACTTTGTTATCTTTAAACCCATTTAAACATAACTTGAAGACTTTAAATTATACAATTACCATCTAGAACCTGAAACTTAAAAATGTATGCGTCAATTTGATTATCTTTATACAGTTTATGTACTGTTTTAAATGTATTTTTTAAACCTTAAATGCTTTTAACAGATAAACAAAACTTGAAAACCATAAAGTAAAGGCGTACTTAATGCATTGAGAAATCTAAAACCTATATGCTTACTTTGACTAAAGCATATGCTTTCTTCTAATGCATATACTAAAATGTCATACTAAAATTAAAAATTTTTTTATAGAGATAAAGACTTTTGATAGCGTTTAAACATATAATAACTTTATTATCTTTAAACCCATTTAAACATAAATTGAAGACTTTAAATTATACAATTGCCATCTAGAACCTGAAACGTAAAAATGTATGCGACAATTTGATCATGTTTATATAGTTTATGTACAGTTTTGAATGTATTTCAAACCTTAAAGGTTTTTTCAACTTTGAAACTATATTATAAGTTAAGACGCTTACTAAAATTAAAAACATTTTATAGAGGTAAAGACTTGAAAGATAAAATTTACAAGTTTTAATCCTAAATATTATATCTTATCCAGAAATGTAGACTATTAATATATGATTTTAAACCTGACATGCTTTCAACGATTACCTAAATTGCGATATAATGTTAAATTCCACAGATATTAGTCTATTAGTAGTAAGCATTTCATTAAAGGTTAATAGAAGTATTTAATAAAGTTTTAATATTAAATGAACATCAAACATATATTAACTTAGATGTTTTAACCCCAAACAGTAATTATTAAAAATAATTATAAAATATATGATTCAAAACTTTAAAACATACTATTATATATACAATAGAAGATGTTAAATTTGTATTGAACTTAAATTATAAGATTGTTTCTACCATCGTCGCTTGATATATAACATTACAGTTTTAAATATTCTGCAAACGCTATGAAACATTTTGTATAGAAAATAATTACCATTTGATCTTACCTTTAAAATCTATAGTTTATGCACTTAATTCATATAATTTTTTACAAAAACAAGCTTTAACTGCATAAAAAGATATTATATTTGTCCCGCACATACATATAAACATTATTCCACAGAGAAGATATATTTGTCCCTCACATACATATAAACCTAAAACATATTAAAACTTACTAGTTCCCTTATAAAGGTTTCACGACTTTAAAATTTTTTTTACTGCGTTTTAAATCTAATCTATAATTTTACATATATATAACCACTAATAAATTGTTTTACAAAGAAAAAAGCATACATCACTCCTAAAATTTTAGTTTTCTTAACAAACAAAAAAAAAGCAAAACTTTGATCAAAACAAATGTTTATTATGTTAAAAAATCAATCACCTATGGATATTACTTTGAAATATTACGCAAATAATAACTTTGAATAAGTTTTACATCAGAAATTATTTTCCGACGACTGTTAAACTTAAAAATCTAATCTTAAATTTATTCATCTTTGCACACTTTACAAAGAAAAGCATACATTTTAACCAAAATTTTAGTTTTCTTAACAAAAATATCTGCAAAACTTTGAAGTAAACCCATGTTTAATACATTGAAAATCAATGATCTATTACCAACACTTTGAAATATCATGCAAATGCTAACTTAGAATAACTTCTAAATGAGTAAATTTTAAGGTTTGCCTAAACCAACCCCTACATAAGATAAGTGCGATTCAACGTTAGATAAGATAAGTACGTTTCGTCAATAGATAAGATTACTGGCACCTACTATTAGTTACACATTTTTCTAAAAATATTTTTTAAAATTATTTTTCTAAAAAATTATTATTCAAATTAAAAGATATAAATATAATAATTAATCTTTAAATACTATATTGAACACAGAAAAAGAGTACTCACAGTTGATGAATGGACTTTAGTCTTCTAATATATCCTCATAAAAATATTTATGAATCATTTTCAAGTCGAACTTAGCGAAAAATTCACTGCTGTTATAGACACATGTGCAATAATTTTGTACAATTCAGCATATTTTTAACATAGATGTTGAAAATAGCAGCTTTGCCCACTGCACGATATTTTTCATTCTCGCTTGTGGATAAGCAACTATGCTGGCGCTGTGATAGATGGTCAATTTCGCATCCATGACATTCAAATAATTCACTGCATGCACGTATTAAACTTGTTTTTAAGACTTTGAAATAATTTTCTTTTGCAGCAAATAAGTCGCAATGATTTTTTACAACATGGTCCGTTTTTATAAACTTTGTATTGTAGCATATTAGGAATGCTTTCACACAACGAACTGTTTTCAACACAACTTATAATATCGTCAGGATATTCTTCCATTTTCAATATCTGCTCTCTATTTAATTTGTAACCAACTCCGTTTTCATTAGCAAACATTTGTTGTAAGCAACATTGTTCGCCGACGTTTACACCTATTAGCTGGTTGTTACAGATGAATGATTTCTTTTATAAACAATTTTATATATTGAAATTTTATTCATTAGTTCCCACCATGTAGCGACAATCATCACTACTGCATTTTCGGTAGGGATATTGCTAAATACATCCGTGAAAAGATTCAAAGTCCTAGGTATGTCTTATCCAATTGCAACGTAAATCACCCCCTCCTTTATAATAAGCGCTTTTAAGAATTATCATCTTTGAAAAGGGAAATAACTGAATCACTTACGATTTGTTAGTAAATGTTGAATGATTATTTTTCGTGCAATATAATTTTTCAGGAGAGATAAAAAAAGTTACTTCTACTTTGATATATAACATTGCAGTTTTAAATATTCTACAAACGCTATGAAACATTTTGTATAGAAATTAATTACCATTTGATCTTACCTTTAAAATCTATAGTTTATGCACTTAATACATATAATTTTTTTACAAAAAAAAAAAAAAAAAAAAAAACATGCTTTAACTTTATAAGAAGATATTATATTTGTCCCGCACATACATATAAACTTAAAGCATATTAAAACTTAATAGTTCCCTTATAAAGGTTTCAAGACTTTAAAAATTTTTTACTTTGTTTTAAATCTATTCTATAATTTTACATAGATATAACCACATCTATTTCATCTATTTCAAAATCGCCCTGCAATAGCGTCTTTAGAAACCCCCTAAGTGCAATCAAAAGGGGGTTTTCCAGGACTCTATTGCAGGGCGATTTTGAAATAGATGAGATAAGGTATTCAGGTTCTGAACTCGTAAAATGTACTACAAGCTAAATGCTTGAGATTGAAAAAAGTAGGTAGGTAGGTAGTACTTCTGTTTATGACCTTCTAACCATTTTTAAAAATTTATATTTTATTGTTTTATTTATATTTTATCATTTATGTTTTAAACATAAATGATAATAACTTAGTATATTTTTTAACTTGTATTTATGAACATCAATGGATATTAACGTAAACTTATTATTTATTTTAAACGTATTAAGATTGATTATTTTTATTGATACTGAATTAGTTGAATATTTTTTCAGGTTTTCTTAGTTTTTTTTTTGGTATAAAAGTTTTTCTAATCATTAGAATGATCCTAAAGTAATTACATTTTAACTATTCCGTTTTCGAAATAGTATTTAAAATCATCGACGCAAAGATTTTTAAAAATTTCGGTGTTAATGTATATACATAAAAATATAGTTGTCACATATTTTTAACAATAATATCTTGAATACTTTTATATTTTTCTAAAGCATTGCTTTTTACACATAAATGCTGGTACTGGAAGGGTTGTTCAATAATGTGACCTTCACGTTTAAACAGTCTATGACATACATTGGAGAGTTCTTGTTTAACACAGCTGAAAACATTTTCAAGAGTATCACTTGAAGTGTAATGTTCTTTAAAACAATTGGAGGTCTAATTGACGATTTTTTCTTGTAGAATGTGAGGTAAAGCATGACATAAAATTGTGTGTTCGACATAGTGTGTTATGTTTAAAGCATAATCACAAAGTTGTTTTAGTTCATACCTATTCAACTTAATTCTTGAATCTAAGTCATAATTAGCATTTTTCATAACATACATTTAAAAAATTATCGGGTCCTTTAGCAAAATTATGCAGGCAAAAATCTGTAGTTTCATAATTTTTGCTTATACAAATCTTTTTCTGGAACAAGGTGTTCATTCATTTTTTTTTAATGCAGGTTCCATAATCTGACAGTCGTCTAAAAAATAAATAACTTCTACTTTCAATTTAAATTCTGTTTAAATATGGTTAGTATAGAACTAAGGTGTATATTCTAAATTTAAGTCTCACTTATTATTTTTAACATAAACGTATTAGGATTATTTTTTAATACAAATTAACTTAAACTTATATTCAATACTTAATGAATGAAGTAATATATTCATATAACATTCTTATCTAAAAAAAGTTAATTTTATAATAAAACTATATAATTAAAATGAAAAGATAATCATGTCATATCTTTTTGAACTATGATAATTTTTAATAATTAAAATAATTGAATATTCTTAATTAATTTATTTAAACTTTTTTTAAGTTTAACGATCTTGGAATCCCTGCTGAGGAATTTAACGAAGTATTGATTGCATTGGAACTTACTAATGAATGTGCAATATCCCAACCTGTGTGGAACTCTGAATTATGTTCCAATTAAGGAGCTATCACATCTTCTAACTTGAAGTGTTCTCACGTAAGTTGTATGCATGTTTTGAAACATATAATTTATTTTTATGTTATTTTAATGAGAGAGAATTTATATGAAATTAATTCAAAATTATTCAAGTTTTGTGCTATTATTAAAACATATTATAGATATTTGAAAACGATTTAAAAGAAATTATAATCTTTATAGAATGATAAAATTGTAAGTATTAGGAAGTGTCTTAAACTTATAGTATAAATTTTGTTTAACAGTCGTCGGAAAATAATTTCTAATGTAAAACTTATTCAATGTTATTCAATAGGTGTTTGATTTTTTAACGTAATAAACATTTGTTTCGATCAAAGTTTTTAAAGGTTTTTGTTAAGAAAACTAAAATTTTACGTGCGATGTATGCTTTTTCAATATAAAACAATTTATTAGTGGTTATATCTATGTAAAATTATAGAATAGATTTAAAACAAAGTAAAAAATTTTTAAAGTCTTGAAACCTTTATAAGGGAACTATTAAGTTTTAATATGCTTTAAGTTTATATGTATGTGCGGGACAAATATAATATCTTCTTATGCAGTTAAAGCATGTTTTTTTTTTTTTTTTTTTTTGTAAAAAAATTATATGTATTAAGTGCATAAACTATAGATTTTAAAGGTAAGATCAAATGGTAATTAATTTCTATACAAAATGTTTCATAGCGTTTGTAGAATATTTAAAACTGCAATGTTATATATCAAAGTAGAAGTAACTTTTTTTATCTCTCCTGAAAAATTATATTGCACGAAAAATAATCATTCAACATTTACTAACAAATCGTAAGTGATTCAGTTATTTCCCTTTTCAAAGATGATAATTCTTAAAAGCGCTTATTATAAAGGAGGGGGTGATTTACGTTGCAATTGGATAAGACATACCTAGGACTTTGAATCTTTTCACGGATGTATTTAGCAATATCCCTACCGAAAATGCAGTAGTGATGATTGTCGCTACATGGTGGGAACTAATGAATAAAATTTCAATATATAAAATTGTTTATAAAAGAAATCATTCATCTGTAACAACCAGCTAATAGGTGTAAACGTCGGCGAACAATGTTGCTTACAACAAATGTTTGCTAATGAAAACGGAGTTGGTTACAAATTAAATAGAGAGCAGATATTGAAAATGGAAGAATATCCTGACGATATTATAAGTTGTGTTGAAAACAGTTCGTTGTGTGAAAGCATTCCTAATATGCTACAATACAAAGTTTATAAAAACGGACCATGTTGTAAAAAATCATTGCGACTTATTTGCTGCAAAAGAAAATTATTTCAAAGTCTTAAAAACAAGTTTAATACGTGCATGCAGTGAATTATTTGAATGTCATGGATGCGAAATTGACCATCTATCACAGCGCCAGCATAGTTGCTTATCCACAAGCGAGAATGAAAAATATCGTGCAGTGAGCAAAGCTGCTATTTTCAACATCTATGTTAAAAATATGCTGAATTGTACAAAATTATTGCACATGTGTCTATAACAGCAGTGAATTTTTCGCTAAGTTCGACTTGAAAATGATTCATAAATATTTTTATGAGGATATATTAGAAGACTAAAGTCCATTCATCAACTGTGAGTACTCTTTTTCTGTGTTCAATATAGTATTTAAAGATTAATTATTATATTTATATCTTTTAATTTGAATAATAATTTTTTAGAAAAATAATTTTAAAAAATATTTTTAGAAAAATGTGTAACTAATAGTAGGTGCCAGTAATCTTATCTATTGACGAAACGTACTTATCTTATCTAACGTTGAATCGCACTTATCTTATGTAGGGGTTGGTTTAGGCAAACCTTAAAATTTACTCATTTAGAAGTTATTCTAAGTTAGCATTTGCATGATATTTCAAAGTGTTGGTAATAGATCATTGATTTTCAATGTATTAAACATGGGTTTACTTCAAAGTTTTGCAGATATTTTTGTTAAGAAAACTAAAATTTTGGTTAAAATGTATGCTTTTCTTTGTAAAGTGTGCAAAGATGAATAAATTTAAGATTAGATTTTTAAGTTTAACAGTCGTCGGAAAATAATTTCTGATGTAAAACTTATTCAAAGTTATTATTTGCGTAATATTTCAAAGTAATATCAATAGGTGATTGATTTTTTAACATAATAAACATTTGTTTTGATCAAAGTTTTGCTTTTTTTTTGTTTGTTAAGAAAACTAAAATTTTAGGAGTGATGTACGCTTTTTTCTTTGTAAAACAATTTATTAGTGGTTATATATATGTAAAATTATAGATTAGATTTAAAACGCAGTAAAAAAATTTTTAAAGTCGTGAAACCTTTATAAGGGAACTAGTAAGTTTTAATATGTTTTAGGTTTATATGTATGTGAGGGACAAATATATCTTCTCTGTGGAATAATGTTTATATGTATGTGCGGGACAAATATAATATCTTTTTATGCAGTTAAAGCTTGTTTTTGTAAAAAATTATATGAATTAAGTGCATAAACTATAGATTTTAAAGGTAAGATCAAATGGTAATTATTTTCTATACAAAATGTTTCATAGCGTTTGCAGAATATTTAAAACTGTAATGTTATATATCAAGCGACGATGGTAGAAACAATCTTATAATTTAAGTTTAATACAAATTTAACATCTTCTATTGTATATATAATAGTATGTTTTAAAGTTTTGAATCATATATTTTATAATTATTTTTAATAATTGCTGTTTGGGGTTAAAACATCTAAGTTAATATATGTTTGATGTTCATTTAATATTAAAACTTTATTAAATACTTCTATTAACCTTTAATGAAATGCTTACTACTAATAGACTAATATCTGTGGAATTTAACATTATATCGCAATTTAGGTAATCGTTGAAAGCATGTTAGGTTTAAAATCATATATTAATAGTCTACATTTCTGGATAAGATATAATATTTAGGATTAAAACTTGTAAATTTTATCTTTCAAGTCTTTACCTCTATAAAATGTTTTTAATTTTAGTAAGCGTCTTAACTTATAATATAGTTTCAAAGTTGAAAAAACCTTTAAGGTTTGAAATACATTCAAAACTGTACATAAACTATATAAACATGATCAAATTGTCGCATACATTTTTAAGTTTCAGGTTCTAGATGGTAATTGTATAATTTAAAGTCTTCAATTTATGTTTAAATGGGTTTAAAGATAATAAAGTTATTATATGTTTAAACGCTATCAAAAGTCTTTATCTCTATAAAAATTTTTTTAATTTTAGTATGACATTTTAGTATATGCATTAGAAGGAAGCATATGCTTTAGTCAAAGTAAGCATATATGTTTTAGATTTCTCAATGCATTAAGTACGCCTTTACTTTATGGTTTTCAAGTTTTGTTTATCTGTTAAAAGCATTTAAGGTTTAAAAAATACATTTAAAACAGTACATAAACTGTATAAAGATAATCAAATTGACGCATACAATTTTAGTATGACATTTTAGTATATGCATTAGAAGAAAGCATATGCTTTAGTCAAAGTAAGATATAGGTTTTAGATTTCTCAATGCATTAAGTACGCCTTTACTTTATGGTTTTCAAGTTTTGTTTATCTGTTAAAAGCATTTAAGGTTTAAAAAATACATTTAAAACAGTACATAAACTGTATAAAGATAATCAAATTGACGCATACATTTTTAAGTTTCAGGTTCTAGATGGTAATTGTATAATTTAAAGTCTTCAAGTTATGTTTAAATGGGTTTAAAGATAACAAAGTCATTATATGTTTAAACGCTATCAAAAGTCTTTATCTCTATAAAATGTTTTTTAATTTTAGTATGACATTTTAGTATATGCATTAGAAGAAAGCATACGCTTTAGTCAAAGTAAGATATAGGTTTTAGATTTCTCAATGCATTAAGTATGCCTTTACTTTATGGTTTTCAAGTTTTGTTTATCTGTTAAAAGCATTTAAGGTTTAAAAAATACATTTAAAACAGTACATAAACTGTATAAAGATAATCAAATTGACGCATATATTTTTAAGTTTCAGGTTCTAGATGGTAATTGTATAATTTAAAGTCTTCAAGTTATGTTTAAATGGGTTTAAAGATATATCTAAATTATATTATACTTAAAATTGATATTAGCATGAAAATTAAAGATATTTTAAACTTAACGCTTGTCGTAAATAATTTCATGTGTAAAAATATCACTTGCTAGCTTTCATGGAATGTTTTTCAAGGTAAGATCAAATAATAATTTTTTCTATACTAAATGTTATAATGGTTTCAAAGCTCTATATAAATTATATTATACTGCAAAGTAATATTCTTAAGAAAAATTAAAGATATTTTAAACTTAACGCTTGTCGTAAATAATTTCATGTCTAAAAATATCCCTTGTTAGCTTTCATGGAATGTTTTTCAAGGTAAGATCAAATAATAATTTTTTCTATACTAAATGTTACAATGGTTTCAAAGCTCTATCTAAATTATATTATACTGCAAAGTAATATTCTTAAGAAAAATTAAAGATATTTTAAACTTAACGGTTGTCGTAAATAATTTCATGTGTAAAAATATCCCTTGTTAGCTTTCATGGAATGTTTTTTTTCAAAGTGCAAATAATATTTCTCATTTTTTTTCATACTAGTATGGAATGTTCTGTAATAAATACTTTTTCCAAACTATTAAATTGATAATATGTTTTAAGTTTAAAAACCTAATAAAAAAATTTAAAGTAAAAGAAAAAAATATTCGTTTTAGCCTATCCATGTACAACTTTATTATTATTTTGTATTATTTAGCGAATGTATCTATGTAAAATTATATATCACGTTAAAAAAACATAGCAAAACAATTTTAATGTCCTGAAAATAAGCCCATTCTTTTAACTACTAAGTTGATAATATATATTTTAAGTTAGAATTCGACTAAAAATATTTAAAGTTTTGAAAAATATACTCAAAACCTTGTATTAAATTTTCTAAGTTTCATTTTTAAACAATAGAAGATGTTATATTTATTTTTGATAATTAATTCTAGTAAATTCATAAAAATGTTCTCTCTGTTATAGAATATAATTCACTGAACTTCCGACGATCCATAGCGTAACGGTATTACGTCGCTAAAAGTGGTCAGGTAATATTTCCTTAACGGGTTCAATTCCCGTCGAAAATACTTTTTAAAAAATTTCTAAGTCCCCAAAAAATGTAGTTCTAGCTTTCAGCATCAGATGGCAGCATCAGCTTAAAGCTGCTCCTTGTAAAAAATTTAGTTCCCTATTTAACCGATAGGTGGCGCTCCGCAGAGCACCTACTCACTCCAAGATTCTGCTGAACTACAAGGTTCCACTCTTTCCCGCTAGGGGGCGATAGCAGCGCTGCCCTCTCCTGATTGGTACAAATCGACCGCCAGGTGTCCAACTGCACTCTGATTGGTCCACGTCACTCAGTTAGCTCCGCCCACTTTAAGCCCCTCCCCCTTCTTGCTCCTGCTCCTGGGGCAAAACTCTCATTTTTATACTACTGCCTCTGTAGTTTTGCTGTAGGTCCTTTATTTTCCAGCTCTTCTAATTTCTGAGTAAATATCTGCACAATACTTTGTACAGCTGTATCTGATTCAAAAAGAGAACAGTCTACGTCACTGGTGGCATCTCGCGCTTCATCGGAAATCTCAATCTTCGAAAGAACGATCTTTGCAATTGCCAAGTGGCACATCATATGAGCCCTGTCAACTCTCGAATATGCATGGCCCGTCATCAGTTTCTCAATAAGTCCTGCAACCCACTGCCATCCATGATGTATCCTACTGCTCATTCATTATCATTTTTAATGTTTTTTTTTTGCTATTTTTGAGTAATTTTGAGCATCACTCAAACTCACGAACTGTTTTATGTCTATTTTCGCATGCTAGGGTGGTAAATAACCTTTCAAATCCTACCTTGAGTTTTGGATTAACTCAAATACAATGGCGTCCATTCTGCCAAAACTGAAGCAGCAAGAAATGGGGTAAAGGTTTGCAGTGCAAACCTTTGCCCCTCATACTAGTAACATTTGTTTCATGTCCTCTTTTCATTAGGAATCCTTATTCACAACGTCTTTTAGTTCTTGGTTTCAGTTTACGGCAAACATTCATCTTGAAACATGGCGTCTAGCGTGCGGGAATTATATGGGAGATTTTGTCGTCGGGAAAAATGCGCGAATTATACGGGAATTTTGACCTAGCATTTTTAGCATTTTGACCTACAAATGCGAGAATTTTATTCAACCTTTTCCTTATAATATTTTCAAATAAACGAAAATTACTACAAAATAAACGAGAATAAAATGCTCTAATACTCGTATGTGCGGCAGAGGGGAAACGTTCCGAAATCCTTTTTCTTTTTTAATTTATTTTTATTTTTTATTATCTATATATATAAAACAGTTCCGTAACTGACTCATTCATTCACTGACTGACTGACTGACTGACATACAACGCACAGACCAAACCGCTGTACCTAAAGAGCTGAAATTTTGCATGGCGATTCTTCTAATAGTGTAGGGGTGCACTAAGAAAGATTTTTCAAAAATTCTTCTTAGATTTTTTTAAATTAAATTTTTAAGCTGTTTTTTAAACTTTTTTTACGTTTGCATTTAAAATAATACATTGAGGGTTATAAAATTTATATCACGAGAAAGATCATAAAAATTCCTTCAAAATGAAATTTTTTTTCGAATTTTTACCTCCATTTCCTGATTTTTGGTGAATTTTTAAAGATTAATTTTTAGAATTTAATTTATTAAATGCTGATCACGTGATTTCTTTTTCTGGTACTTTCAATAAATTTATCGTCACGTGCGTAACAACTAAATAGACAAAAAAAATATTTTTTTCTCTTTCTAATGCAGCAGACGATTGGATATTATAAAAAAAAAAAATGCATATCCCTTACGATTTTTTTATAAATATATATAGATAGATAGATAGATATTTTATATCAATTGTATACATTGATCATAGCATTTATTATAAATATATATATTTATTTTTGGCATAAATTGCATACGTTGACCGTTGTATTTAATTTGAATGTACTCCGTAGCGAAGCGCGGGTTTTCAGCTAGTAGCCAATATATATTGGAGAAAGCTGTTCTACTATTATTTTAAAGTCAAGTTTGTTTCCATTGTTCCAGTCATCCAACTTTCATTTACAACCCTTTTTACCTGGAATTAAAAAATTCAATAGAAATAGTTGACTAAGTTTTCAATGCTTAAAGGAAACTTCAAATTTCACTTTCCAATTATTAATGGGCATTCACATTTTTGTAATTTGAAAATAAATTAAGGTTTTTGATAAAACTGTTTGTTTTTAATTATAATTTTTTTTTATAAAATGCTTGAAAATCCATAAATTAAAAATAAAATAAAATAGTACAACACAAAAGATAAAACAGTTCTGAACAAAGACTTATTTTACAAGATAAAATAATTAAATGTTGTTACAAGACATTATAGGCTTGGAAGGTCTGGTCAGGGAAATTAGCTCTCCCTCATTAAATAACGAGTTTCGGATAATTTGCTACCTAGATAGCAAAGGAAAAAGAGAGGGGGGGGGGGGATTTTACAAGCCAGTACTGCTAGACACCCTGTTTCTTTACCTACGCTAAAATATTTTTTTTCTTTTTCGGAGTTTGAATAATAATAAGATAAGAAATATTTAATAATATTTTATTCACAGAATCAAAAATCAATCAGTAAATAGGATTAATGCATCTAGTCAAGTGTACTAAGTCAATTTATTGCCTACATTAATTTGCTTAATTTTTACGGTTTTAAAAGACTGACTAAAGCCTAAGATATGATATAACGATAGTGTTAATAGTTGATATTTGAATTGGAAGTTCTTTAGTTTAAGAAAAAAATTATTGAAATTAACCCCGTTCAATTTGTGATTTTCTATATGTATAACACCCTTACAAAGATTACAAAATGTGAAATAAAATTATTTAGACAACTCTATTTGTGATATTCTATGACCTTATGTGACTTTCTATACCTTTCGAAAGATTACAAAATGTGAAATAAAATTATTTAGACAACTCTATTCAGGGTTGGCAAGTTTCTTCCAAAGTGGAAAAAACCATAGAAAAAAACGGCTGGAAGAAATAGGTTTCTTCCACTAGTGGAAAAAATGGAAGAAACTGTTTTTATTTAAGAATTTACTATATAAGTTGCAACTTTGAAGGTACAATAAATGCATTTTTCTTATAGATAACCTTAAGTAAATTCAATTAGACCTATAAAAATTTAATTAATTATATATGCTAAATTAATAATTACATCAGTTTTTTAGCCAAGATCAAATCAGACACCTGAACAAAAGAAATTTTATCCAAAATACACAAAATCCATTAAAAGTTATCCATTTCAATTTAACCAGCATAATTTTTTATTATTTAAACTAATATACAATAATTATTGTATTAAAAAATGTCATCAACTTCCTCATTTTCCATACTACAGTGCAACATGGTATAACAAAACAAAAGTTTTTTAGCAATAGGATGCTGCAATTGGTTTCTCAACTTAGAATGGATGAATGCAAAAGAAGAAAAAATTCTTTCAAGTCCTGCAGAACTTAAGGAGAGTTTAAAGCATTTCAACATACCCATAGAGCTCATTGGGTATGTCACTGCAGTTGCAAATATTTTAAAATTTATTCGGTGTGTCCACCTCATTTCCTGTTATATTGGTAATGCAAACAAACTTCAATAGAGGTTGTTCGCACATTTATTAGACGATTTTGGTAACCGGTAATAAAAAATCGTTTGCTGCAAAAGAAATAATTGCAATTGTACTACGTTTTTAAAAGTCAAAATTATCCTCTACGGCTTGAAAGTTTTGTTTGTATTCAAAATGGCGTTTTTAACAAAGCAGTGGTTCGACGGCTACATTTATGTTCTTTCCGAAGAGAAATATGCATACTCCGTTATCCAAAAACAATGTGAGAGTCATGGTTTTGTGATATCTAAAGCGTAGATAGGTAATATCGTCAACAAGAAAGGAAAAAAACGTCAAATTGGAGCCTCAAGTGGGACAAAAATTCCAAACAAGTATACAAGGAAAAAACGGACATCTTCGACTATTGCAAAGGTACGTTGTTCAATGTTAAAAGAAAATCCCCCTAGTCAAAGGACAGTTTCAAAATCATTAAAATGCTCGGTGTCCACTGTAAACAAAATGATAAACGTTGATTTAAATCTTAAGAAAGCGAAAAAACGCAATGTGCATCGTCTTCTTCCAAATCATATCGCTGAACGCAGGACACGCTGCAGAATTCTATATGAGAAACACTTATCCAAAGAAAAATGGAAAACAATTGTCGCAATAGATGAATCATGGGTGTATTTAAATGATTGCAACAAAAAAAGAGCCATTTATTATCATAAAAGGGGAGAAAAAAATTTAAGTACATGGTTCAGAGAATCGAAAGAAAGTTTTTCTAAGGGATTCATGATTGTTGCTGGTTTTTCTTATAATGGCAAGTTAAAAATAAAGAGAGTGGAAAAAAATGTCAAGATTAACTCCAAATACTATCAGGAACATATTTTATCGGCAATTTTTCTGAATGAAATACCATCGCTTTACCCACAGTGCCATCAATCTGTGAGACTCCATCAGGACAAAGCTAGCAGTCACACATGAAAATCCACTGTAAATTTCCTAAAAGAAATGGAACAAAAAACTGGTATCAAGGCCATACCCTTCACTGATATCCCTACTAAATCTCCCGATGTATCATCTATGGATTTTTGTGCTTTCGGACTTTTAAAATCTGCATTATCCAAACGTCGTCCCAAAACCCTTACAGGACTCTGGAAAGCTGTTCAGGAGGAATGGGATAGAATACCTCTTCTGACACTTCAAAAGGCATTATTATCCTGGAAATTGCGGTGTCGAAAGATAGTTCAGAATAAGGGATGTCAAATAGAACATTTAAAACACAAGAATTTTATGTAATTTAGTTTTGTGAATACAATATACATCGTCTAAAAAATGTGTGAACAGCCTCTGTATATGTGCAATATTTTCGAATGGTAACGTTGATAAAGCAATTCATCCAAGCAGAGAGAAGTGTAGACTGGAAGCTTCATCTACTTTGCGTGGAAAGAATACTGCCTTACTTCCATGCAAGTCGCCATTTTATTTGTATGCAAAGTCTGTAACACTGTACAGTGTGTAAAAAAAGTATTCGATTGAGGGTACCCTTCTCAAAAAGTTCCCATTAAGAAAATAATTTGTGTTTTTTTTTCCGTATATATATATACCTCGATTAATTTGTGATTAAAAATTAAGTAATTTTCCTTGGTGCTGTGAAAGGTTATATAAATTTAAAAAAAAACATGAAGAAATATCAGATCTGTAATTCTATTTTACCCCTCACGCAAAAAAAAAAATAAATAAATAAAAATAAAAAAAAATTTTTTGACGGTGCAAATTTTTTTCTATTACAGTATTAACAACCCCCATTAAGCTTTTATCACATTGTTCTATTTATTTTTTTAACATAACACGGTCTTTATGAATGATGTGACACATTTTGTTTAGCTGACCCGTTAAATATCGAGTTAGTCGCCGATTTCGAGAAAGGAGTGTTCTTTCGATGATCTGCACTATTTTGGACGCGGTGTCAAGCCGAGTGAATCAATTTTGTTCACAGGTGTGGTGCATTACATATTTTCTTTTACACAAACTTTGGCATTTTATATAAACACTTTTCTTAACATTCCTTTACACTTATTTTTTTCTTCATTTAACGTTAATCTTTACATGATCCTTTAAATATTTAATCTGTAAGACGTCTGTAATACCTTCTATATAAATACTATCCTGCTGGTTCATCGCATCGCTGCACATATTTTATGGGCGAAAAATCTGTCGGCATATTTTCTTTTCCACAAACTTTGGCATTTTATACAAACACTTTTCTTGACATGTTAGCATCAATCCTTTACGAAATCATTTCTTCTACAAAAGACATTTTCTATAACTTACTGATATTGCAAACGTATCTCATTCCGATCTCCAACTGTGATGTTTGAAATTCAACCTACCAGTATGACATAATATAATATTTGCTTGATTCCTGCACCTGCGATTGTTTGCATGCGTGATATTATATATTTTGTATTATTCATACTTTACAATAACTGAAGATGGCAACTTCTGTATATTTTTTTTAGTCAATATGATGGAATGCGTTTTTTTAGGACAAGGAACCAGTTATGTACAATTTAACTTCGCTGGGATCGCCGAGTAGGGCATCTCTTGTGATAAATATTTTGTTTTCTAATTCTCAATAAATGTTTATGTTGTTCAACACCTGAAGTCTATAATACAAAAAAAAACAAACGTCACACCAACTTTCTTTTAATGAGTGGAATCCGTCTTATTTAAACTTTTATTATTTAACCCCCCTCACCTTCTTTATTATAGTAGAGGCCATTTTAGAAAACCAGATATAGTATTAAATATCTCATTGACGTTTTAAAAACTTCCCTCCAGGACTAATATTTTTCCTTCTTTAATTTGGTATCTGTGTTACTCTCTTTAATATTACCTTTGGCGCCGCATTTTTTTTTTTATATATCTACCTGGACCAAATTTTGTTTTTCTCGAGAGGGACGATCATTCAACTATTTTTAGACATGTGACTTATTTGCCACTTTTATATAAAAACAGGGTCAAACAAAATTCAACGCAAAAGGGACTTGCGGGAAGATTGTTCTGAAATTATTTATATCCTGTTTGCCAAAAAAATAAAAAGTTATCGGTCAACTGAAATAAAGTATTCAATGAAGATTACAAAAAAAAAAATTTATCAACCCATTCTTTTCACAACCAAAATTAGAATCTGGGATGTCACATGAAAAAAAAAAAAAAGGCTTTCCAATAAATGCCTGGATTCCATTTTATTACTCTTCCTTTGGAATAAATTTTAAAAAAAGGCATCAGATATTGTGTGAACTGACATTACCACGAGAAGAAATCTATAGAAAATGTGTCGACATACGGGAACTTTTAAAGTGGCGGGGTGCAAAATAAGTATCCTTTCGAAAGGCGGTTAAAAAAGCCACTACAATAAATAACTGTACGAAATATTTATATATATATATATATATATATATATATATATATATATATATACAGTCGAACCTCCATATATCGAACTTCCCCATATCGAAATTTTCTATATATCGAACTCTTAGCAAATCCCCATGTTCATTGCATAGAAAAACTGTTTCTATATATCGAAAAAATCTCTATATATCGAAATTTTTTTTCAGGACATATTGGGAGACTTTATTCCACTTTAGAATAAAATCTCCCAATTTTTGGCGTTTGAAACAATCCGTCGTGGACTTCAATTCGAGGAAAATGTCCCCGATGAAGTGTTTAGTAGACTGAATAAATGCGAGCATTTCTTTGATGAACTTTCCGCAAAACTGGCTGTTCAGCAAGATATTCGTAGTTTTTTTTAAAAGAATGTAACTGTGATCACTGTAACCACTGTCTGGATTATAGTTTTTTTAAGAGGTATATAGTACTCAATAAATCTTTCATATTAATTCATTTTTTAGTTATTAACTTTCATTTAATGTGATTCGCATATAAATTAGAAATTGAGTTTCGTATACGAAATTAGCTTAATTTTAATGTTTTAGGAGAATTAT